>CM016568.1:2529756-3003145 GCA_003412495.2 Echium plantagineum | reverse complement strand
CACCCAAAGACAAAAAAGACAAAAAGGGACGAATATGAGAACCTTAAAACCCTAAAGGAAAAAATAAGACGAAATGCCACGTTTTGTGTTATTCATTAAATAAAGTGGCACGAATGTTAAACAAATAATGTACGGATTATTAAAATTGTTATCAAATTACATATTACAACACCCAAAGACAAAAAAAGACAAAAAAGGACGAATATGAGAACCTTAAAACCCTAAACGAAAAAATAAGACGAAATGCCACGTTTTGTGTTATTCATCAAATAAAGTGGCACGAATGTTAAATAAATAATGCACGGATTATCAAAAGTGTTATCAAATTACATATTACAACACCCAAAGACAAAAAAAGACAAAAAAGGACGAAAATGAGAACGTTAAAACCCTAAACGAAAAAATAAGACGAAATGCCACGTTTTGTGTTATTCATCAAATAAAGTGGCACGAATGTTAAATAAATAATGCACGGATTATTAAAATTGTTATCAAATTACATATTACAACACCCAAAGACAAAAAAAGACAAAAAAGGACGAATATGAGAACCTTAAAACCCTAAAGGAAAAAATAAGACGAAATGCCACGTTTTGTGTAATTCATCAAATAAAGTGGCATGAATGTTAAATAAATAATGTACGGATTATTAAAAATGTTATCAAATTACATATTACAACACCCAAAGACAAAAAAAGACCAAAAAGGACGAATATGAAAACCTTGCAACCCTAAACGAAAAAATAAGATGAAATGCCACGTTTTGTGTTATTCATCAAATAAAGTGGCACGAATGGTAAATAAATAATGCACTGATTATCAAAAGTGTTATCAAATTACATATTACAACACCCAAAGACAAAAAGACAAAAAAGGACGAATATGAGAACGTTAAAACCCTAAACGAAAAAATAAGACGAAATGCCACGTTTTGTGTTATTCATCAAATAAAGTGGCACGAATGTTAAATAAATAATGCACTGATTATCAAAAGTGTTACCAAATTACATATTACAACACCCAAAGACAAAAAAAGACAAAAAAGGACGAATATGAGAACCTTAAAACCCTAAACGAAAAAATATGACGAAATGCCACGTTTTGTGTTATTCATCAAATAAAGTGGCACGAATGTTAAATAAATAATGCACTGATTATCAAAAGTGTTATCAAGTTACATATTACAACACCCAAAGACAAAAAAAGACAAAAAAGGATGAATATGAGAACCTTAAAACCCTTAACGAAAAAATTAGACGAAATGCCACGTTTTGTGTTATTCATCAAATAAAGTGGCGCGAATGTTAAATAAATAATGTAAGGATTATTAAAAGTCTTATCAAATTACATGTTACAACAGCCAAAGACAAAAAAACACAAAAAAGGACGAATATGAGAACCTTAAAACCCTAAAGGAAAAAATAAGACGAAATGCCACGTTTTGTGTTATTCATCAAATAAAGTGGCACGAATGGTAAATAAATAATGCACGGATTATCAAAAGTTTTATCAAATTACATATTATAACACCCAAAGGCAAAAAAAGACAAAAAAGGACGAATATGAGAACCTTAAAACCCTAAGGAAAAAATAAGACGAAATGCCACGTTTTGTGTTATTCATCAAATAAAGTGGCACGAATTTTAAATAAATAATGTACGGATTATTAAAAGTGTTATCAAATTACATATTACAACACCCAAAGACAGAAAAAGACAAAAAAAGACGAATATGAGAACCTTAAAACCCTAAACGAAAAAATAAGACGAAATGCAACGTTTTGTGTTATTCATCAAATAAAGTGGCACGAATGTTAAATAAATAATGCACGGATTATCAAAAGTGTTATCAAATTACATATTACAACACCCAAAGACAAAAAATGACGAATATGAGAACATTAAAACCCTAAACGAAAAAATAAGATGAAATGCCACGTTTTGTGTTATTCATCAAATAAAGTGGCACGAATGTTAAATAAATAATGCACGGATTATCAAAAGTGTTATCAAATTACATATTACAACACCCAAAGACAAAAAAAGAGAAAAAGGGACGAATATGAGAACCTTAAAAACCTAAAGGAAAAAACAAGACGAAATGCCACGTTTTGTGTTATTCATCAAATAAAGTGGCACGAATGTTAAATAAATAATGTACGGATTATTAAAAGTGTTATCAAATTACATATTACAACACCCAAAGACAAAAAAGTACGAATATGAGAACCTTAAAACCCTAAACGAAAAAATAAGACGAAATGCCACGTTTTGTGTTATTCATCAAATAAAGTGGCACGAATGTTAAATAAATAATGCACGGATTATCAAAAGTGTTATCAAATTACATATTAAAACACCCAAAGACAAAAAATGACGAATATGAGAACCTTAAAACCCTAAAGGAAAAAATAAGACGAAATGCCACGTTTTGTGTTATTCATCAAATAAAGTGGCACGAATGTTAAACAAATAATGTACGGATTATTAAAAGTGTTATCAAATTACATATTACAACACCCAAAGACAAAAAAAGACAAAAAAGGACGAATATGAGAACCTTAAAACCCTAAACGAAAAAATAAGACGAAATGCCACGTTTTGTGTTATTCATCAAATAAAGTGGCACGAATGTTAAATAAATAATGCACGGATTATCAAAAGTGTTATCAAATTACATATTACAACACCCAAAGACAAAAAAAGACAAAAAAGGACGAAAATGAGAACGTTAAAACCCTAAACGAAAAAATAAGACGAAATGCCACGTTTTGTGTTATTCATCAAATAAAGTGGCACGAATGTTAAATAAATAATGCACGGATTATTAAAATTGTTATCAAATTACATATTACAACACCCAAAGACAAAAAAAGACAAAAAAGGACGAATATGAGAACGTTAAAACCCTAAACGAAAAAATAAGACGAAATGCCACGTTTTGTGTAATTCATCAAATAAAGTGGCACGAATGTTAAATAAATAATGTACGGATTATGAAAAATGTTATCAAATTACATATTACAACACCCAAAGACAAAAAAAGGCCAAAAAGGACGAATATGAGAACCTTACAACCCTAAACGAAAAAATAAGATGAAATGCCACGTTTTGTGTTATTCATCAAATAAAGTGGCACGAATGGTAAATAAATAATGTACGGATTATTAAAAGTGTTATCAAATTACATATTACAACAGCCAAAGACAAAAAAAGACAAAAAAGGACGAATATGAGAACCTTAAAACCCTAAGGAAAAAATAAGACGAAATGCCACGTTTTGTGTTATTCATCAAATAAAGCGCCACGAATGGTAAATAAATAATGTACGGATTATCAAAAGTTTTATCAAATTACATATTACAACACCCAAAGACAAAAAAAGACAAAAAGGGACGAATATGAGAACCTTAAAACCCTAAAGGAAAAAACAAGACGAAATGCCACGTTTTGTGTTATTCATCAAATAAAGTGGCACGAATGTTAAATAAATAATGTACGGATTATTAAAAGTGTTATCAAATTACATATTACAACACCCAAAGACAAAAAAAGACAAAAAAGTACGAATATGAGAACCTTAAAACCCTAAACGAAAAAATAAGACGAAATGCCACGTTTTGTGTTATTCATCAAATAAAGTGGCACGAATGTTAAATAAATAATGCACGGATTATCAAAAGTGTTATCAAATTACATATTACAACACCCAAAGACAAAAAAAGACAAAAAGGGACGAATATGAGAACCTTAAAACCCTAAAGAAAAAAACAAGACGAAATGCCACGTTTTGTGTAATTCATCAAATAAAGTGGCACGAATGGTAAATAAATAATGTACGGATTATCAAAAGTTTTATCAGATCACATATTACAACACCCAAAGACAAAAAAAGACAAAAAAGGATGAATATGAGAACCTTAAAACCCTAAACGAAAAAATAAGACGAAATGCCACGTTTTGTGTTATTCATCAAATAAAGTGGCACGAATGTTAAATAAATAATGCACGGATTATCAAAAGTGTTATCAAATTACATATTACAACACCCAAAGACAAAAAAAGACAAAAAAGGACGAATATGAGAACATTAAAACCCTAAACGAAAAAATAAGACGAAATGCCACGTTTTGTGTTATTCATCAAATAAAGTGGCACGAATGTTAAATAAATAATGCACGGATTATCGAAAGTGTTATCAAATTACATATTACAACACCCAAAGACAAAAAAAGAGAAAAAGGGACGAATATGAGAACCTTAAAAACCTAAAGGAAAAAACAAGACGAAATGCCACGTTTTGTGTTATTCATCAAATAAAGTGGCACGAATGTTAAATAAATAATGTACGGATTATTAAAAGTGTTATCAAATTACATATTACAACACCCAAAGACAAAAAAGTACGAATATGAGAACCCCTAAACGAAAAAATAAGACGAAATGCCACGTTTTGTGTTATTCATCAAATAAAGTGGCACGAATGTTAAATAAATAATGCACGGATTATCAAAAGTGTTATCAAATTACATATTAAAACACCCAAAGACAAAAAATGACGAATATGAGAACCTTAAAACCCTAAACGAAAAAATAAGACGAAATGCCACGTTTTGTGTTATTCATCAAATAAAGTGGCATGAATGTTAAATAAATAATGCACGTATTATCAAAAGTGTTATCAAATTACATATTACAACACCCAAAGACAAAAAAAGACAAAAAGGGACGAATATGAGAACCTTAAAACCCTAAAGGAAAAAATAAGACGAAATGCCACGTTTTGTGTTATTCATCAAATAAAGTGGCACGAATGTTAAACAAATAATGTACGGATTATTAAAAGTGTTATCAAATTACATATTACAACACCCAAAGACAAAAAAAGACAAAAAAGGACGAATATGAGAACCTTAAAGCCCTAAACGAAAAACTAAGACGAAATGCCACGTTTTGTGTTATTCATCAAATAAAGTGGCACGAATGTTAAATAAATAATGCACGGATTATCAAAAGTGTTATCAAATTACATATTACAACACCCAAAGACAAAAAAAGACAAAAAAGGACGAAAATGAGAACGTTAAAACCCTAAACGAAAAAATAAGACGAAATGCCACGTTTTGTGTTATTCATCAAATAAAGTGGCACGAATGTTAAATAAATAATGCAAGGATTATTAAAATTGTTATCAAATTACATATTACAACACCCAAAGACAAAAAAAGAGAAAAAAGGACGAATATGAGAACCTTAAAACCCTAAAGGAAAAAATAAGACGAAATGCCACGTTTTGTGTAATTCATCAAATAAAGTGGCACGAATGTTAAATAAATAATGTACGGATTATTAAAAATGTTATCAAATTACATATTACAACACCCAAAGACAAAAAAAGACCAAAAAGGACGAATATGAGATCCTTACAACCCTAAACGAAAAAATAAGATGAAATGCCACGTTTTGTGTTATTCATCAAATAAAGTGGCACGAATGGTAAATAAATAATGTACGGATTATTAAAAGTGTTATCAAATTACATATTACAACAGCCAAAGACAAAAAAAGACAAAAAAGGACGAATATGAGAACCTTAAAACCCTAAGGAAAAAATAAGACGAAATGCCACGTTTTGTGTTATTCATCAAATAAAGCGCCACGAATGGTAAATAAATAATGTACGGATTATCAAAAGTTTTATCAAATTACATATTACAACACCCAAAGACAAAAAAAGACAAAAAGGGACGAATATGAGAACCTTAAAACCCTAAAGGAAAAAACAAGACGAAATGCCACGTTTTGTGTTATTCATCAAATAAAGTGGCACGAATGTTAAATAAATAATGTACGGATTATTAAAAGTGTCATCAAATTACATATTACAACACCCAAAGACAAAAAAAGACAAAAAAGTACGAATATGAGAACCTTAAAACCCTAAACGAAAAAATAAGACGAAATGCCACGTTTTGTGTTATTCATCAAATAAAGTGGCACGAATGTTAAATAAATAATGCACGGATTATCAAAAGTGTTATCAAATTACATATTACAACACCCAAAGACAAAAAAAGACAAAAAGGGACGAATATGAGAACCTTAAAACCCTAAAGGAAAAAACAAGACGAAATGCCACGTTTTGTGTTATTCATCAAATAAAGTGGCACGAATGGTAAATAAATAATGTACGGATTATCAAAAGTTTTATCAGATTACATATTACAACACCCAAAGACAAAAAAAGACAAAAAAGCACGAATATGAGAACCGTAAAACCCTAAACGAAAAAATAAGACGAAAGGCCACGTTTTGTGTTATTCATCAAATAAAGTGGCACGAATGTTAAATAAATAATGTACGGATTATTAAAACTGTTATCAAATTACATATTACAATACCCAAAGACAAAAAAAGACAAAAAAGGACGAATATGAGAACCTTAAAACCCTAAACGAAAAAATAAGACGAAATGCCACGTTTTGTGTTATTCATCAAACAAAGTGGCACTAATTTTAAATAAATAATGTACGGATTATTAAAAGTGTTATCAAATTACATATTACAACACCCAAAGACAGAAAAAGACAAAAAAAGACGAATATGAGAACCTTAAAACCCTAAACGAAAAAATAAGACGAAATGCAACGTTTTGTGTTATTCATCAAATAAAGTGGCACGAATGTTAAATAAATAATGCACGGATTATCAAAAGTGTTATCAAATTACATATTACAACACCCAAAGACAAAAAAAGACAAAAAAGGACGAATATGAGAACATTAAAACCCTAAACGAAAAAATAAGACGAAATGCCACGTTTTGTGTTATTCATCAAATAAAGTGGCACGAATGTTAAATAAATAATGCACGGATTATCAAAAGTGTTATCAAATTACATATTACAACACCCAAAGACAAAAAAAGAGAAAAAGGGACGAATATGAGAACCTTAAAAACCTAAAGGAAAAAACAAGAAGAAATGCCACGTTTTGTGTTATTCATCAAATAAAGTGGCACGAATGTTAAATAAATAATGTACGGATTATTAAAAGTGTTATCAAATTACATATTACAACACCCAAAGACAAAAAAGTACGAATATGAGAACCTTAAAACCCTAAACGAAAAAATAAGACGAAATGCCACGTTTTGTGTTATTCATCAAATAAAGTGGCACGAATGTTATATAAATAATGCACTGATTATCAAAAGTGTTATCAAATTACATATTACAACACCCAAAGACAAAAAAAGACAAAAAAGGACGAATTTGAGAACTTTAAAACCCTTAACGAAAAAATTAGACGAAATGCCACGTTTTGTGTTATTCATCAAATAAAGTGGCACGAATGTTAAATAAATAATGTACAGATTATTAAAAGTGTTATCAAATTACATATTACAACAGCCAAAGACAAAAAAAGACAAAAAAGGACGAATATGAGAACCTTAAAACCCTAAGGAAAAAATAAGACGAAATGCCACGTTTTGTGTTATTCATCAAATAAAGTGGCTCGAATGGTAAATAAATAATGTACGGATTATCAAAAGTTTTATCAAATTACATATTACAACACCCAAAGACAAAAAAAGACAAAAAAGGACGAATATGAGAACCTTAAAACCCTAAAGGAAAAAACAAGACGAAATGCCACGTTTTGTGTTATTCATCAAATAAAGTGGCACGAATGTTAAATAAATAATGTACGGATTATTAAAAGTGTTATCAAATTACATATTACAACATCCAAAGACAGAAAAAGACAAAAAAGGACTAATATGAGAACCTTAAAACCCTAAACGAAAAAATAAGACGAAATGCCACGTTTTGTATTATTCATCAAATAAAGTGGCACGAATGTTAAATAAATAATGCACGGATTATCAAAAGTGTTATCAAATTACATATTACAACACCCAAAGACAAAAAAAGACAAAAAGGGACGAATATGAGAACCTTAAAACCCTAAAGGAAAAAACAAGACGAAATGCCACGTTTTGTGTTATTCATCAAATAAAGTGGCACGAATGTTAAATAAATAATGTACGGATTATTAAAAGTGTTATCAAATTACATATTACAACATCCAAATACAGAAAAAGACAAAAAAGGACTAATATGAGAACCTTAAAACCCTAAACGAAAAAATAAGACGAAATGCCACGTTTTGTATTATTCATCAAATAAAGTGGCACGAATGTTAAATAAATAATGCACGGATTATCAAAAGTGTTATCAAATTACATATTACAACACCCAAAGACAAAAAAAGACAAAAAGGGACGAATATGAGAACCTTAAAACCCTAAAGGAAAAAACAAGACGAAATGCCACGTTTTGTGTTATTCATCAAATAAAGTGGCACGAATGTTAAATAAATAATGTACGGATTATTAAAAGTGTTATCAAATTACATATTACAACACCCAAAGACAAAAAAGACAAAAAAGTACGAATATGAGAACCTTAAAACCCTAAACGAAAAAATAAGACGAAATGCCACGTTTTGTGTTATTCATCAAATAAAGTGGCACGAATGTTAAATAAATAATGCACTGATTATCAAAAGTGTTATCAAATTACATATTACAACACCCAAAGACAAAAAAAGACAAAAAAGGACGAATTTGAGAACCTTAAAACTCTTAACGAAAAAATTAGACGAAATGCCACGTTTTGTGTTATTCATCAAATAAAGTGGCACGAATGTTAAATAAATAATGTACGGATTATTAAAAGTGTTATCAAATTACATATTACAACAGCCAAAGACAAAAAAAGACAAAAAAAGGACGAATATGAGAACCTTAAAACCCTAAGGAAAAAATAAGACGAAATGCCACGTTTTGTGTTATTCATCAAATAAAGTGGCA
Organism: Echium plantagineum; assembly: GCA_003412495.2. Classification (NCBI taxonomy): domain Eukaryota; kingdom Viridiplantae; phylum Streptophyta; class Magnoliopsida; order Boraginales; family Boraginaceae; genus Echium; species Echium plantagineum. The sequence continues at coordinate 2,994,269 of CM016568.1, read as the reverse complement.
CGAATGTTAAATAAATAATGCACGGATTATCAAAAGTGTTATCAAATTACATATTACAACACCCAAAGACAAAAAAAGACAAAAAGGGACGAATATGAGAACCTTAAAACCCTAAAGGAAAAAACAAGACGAAATGCCACGTTTTGTGTTATTCATCAAATAAAGTGGCACGAATGTTAAATAAATAATGTACGGATTATTAAAAGTGTTATCAAATTACATATTACAACACCCAAAGACAAAAAAGTACGAATATGAGAACCTTAAAACCCTAAACGAAAAAATAAGACGAAATGCCACGTTTTGTGTTATTCATCAAATAAAGTGGCACGAATGTTAAATAAATAATGCACTGATTATCAAAAGTGTTATCAAATTACATATTACAACACCCAAAGACAAAAAAAGACAAAAAAGGACGAATTTGAGAACCTTAAAACCCTTAACGAAAAGATTAGACGAAATGCCACGTTTTGTGTTATTCATCAAATAAAGTGGCACGAATGTTAAATAAATAATGTACGGATTATTAAAAGTGTTATCAAATTACATATTACAACAGCCAAAGACAAAAAAAGACAAAAAAAGGACGAATATGAGAACCTTAAAACCCTAAGGAAAAAATAAGACGAAATGCCACGTTTTGTGTTATTCATCAAATAAAGTGGCACGAATGATAAATAAATAATGTACGGATTATCAAAAGTTTTGTCAAATTACATATTACAACACCCAAAGACAAAAATATGAATTTAAGTATGAACTGCTAGTCTGCTATACCCGCCCAAAATTATACTAGTACTACTATAATAATAATGAATGAGAAGGTTTGATTTAATTTATTTGTAAAATCGCCGTATATATGCTAAGCGAAAATTACGATTGTATCTCTCCTCTAATTTGAAGTGTAATATTTCAAGATGTTTTGGTGAGGGTCATAATAGTCACCGTGTTTTTAGTAACATTATTAAAAATATTACAATAAAATACACTTTTTGTAAAATTATGTTTCTTATATTGGTGTCTCGTAGTGTTGTTAAAGGGCCGGGTAATTCGGAACCCACTTCGTTACCCGACTTGGAAAATCCGGGTTCGTTACCCGCTCGTATCCTTATCGAGCGATACGCGAGTAATTCTTTTTACTCGTTACCCGATTTAGAAAACCCTGGGCTGCTCGATTACCCGCTCATTTATTTTTTATATTTTATATTTATATAATATATATGTTATACTTTAACCATAATTAATTTCATTGACCAATATGAATCGAACTGGAATACGATTTTCATATTCTATTGATAAACAAATACGAATGACTACTAATTTAATTTGAAAACTTTTGAATTCAATCAGAATATTGGATTTGAATTCGAACATTTATATTTAATTTATAAATTTATATGAAAGTATGATTCTTCATATGTCGAATATCGAACTGAATTCAAATATTGGTAGAACAATGTTGAGTCGAATCTAATTTGTACTCAATTTTAGTATTGAAATTGAATTCGAAGTGGATTTTGGTATTCAAATGGAATATAAATTCGAAGAGTGTTATAAAAATTGAAATTCAACGATATTTTATTATATATGTAAGAAGGTGTTCAATTTCTCATCTAGATTTTGAGCTGAGTATTTAATCCGAATTAAGATATTCATATTTTGTTTATTTATATGAAAAAAGAAGCTTAGATATAACTAGGGTGATCGACTAGTGTTGTTAACAAGCGATGATGAATCTTCATACGTCGAAGACTATCGAATTCAATCAGAATATTTGATTCGAACATTTATATATAATTTATTAATTAATATGAAAAATATGAATCTTCATGCGTCGAATATCGAACTGAATTCAAATATTGGTGGAACAATATCGAAACTAATTAGTTCTCAAATTTAGTACAGTATTGAAATTGAATTCGAAGTGGATTTTAGTATTCAAATCACGATAAAACTAGGTAAACGAAAACCACATATATAAGCCCGCTAAACTTGCTTGATATTTTGCTTACGTCTCTTAACATATAGTTTGAATTCCCTCCATCTTATGTGTTGACAGAGTTCTCAACACCCCTGCCTCTTTACTTTCTTCAAATTCTTGCCAAAAGTAAAGAATAGAACACCAATCCTTTGTTATAATTCTTACTTAATATTTTTTATACGTTAACTACTTTGAATTCCCTCCATATTTTTTGACAGAGTTCTCACCACGCCTGGCCTCTTGAACTTACTTCTTCATCTCAAGATTTTGGGCAGGTATAATTTGATTGTATATTTTTATAATTGTTTATTAGAGGTATGAATTGTTTATTAGATCAAAATAAAATTGTTTCCTTTGTTATTATTCATTGCAGCAAGTAAACTTCTTCCTCTCAAGAATTTAGAAGACACCGCCATTAAGTAGGTATGTTTTGATTGTATATTGTTATAATTATTTTTATTAGAGTAAAATAGATTTAGCGTTAATAGTTTGATTTCGTGGGTACTAGCGTTAATCTTGTGTTTGAACAGTATGTGCCTTTTGTGAACAGTATGCGGATGTGAATTAGTTGGATTAGCTGATGATAATTTTAATTCGTTAATTTTGTGTTTGAACAGAAAATTATTTGTAGACTCAAGTGTTCAAGAAAAGAAAATTTTCTTTGAATACTGAGAAAATTACTTCCGTAGAGAGGGACCAGCGCACTATGGAGTCTATTATTAGTGTTTCACACACGCCATTAGGTTATCCCGTTCCAGGAGATTCTCCTCATGATGATACTGTACTCCATTTACTGCGTTTACTCTGTGATAGTCCAATTATGTCAAATAATATCGAAGTTCCAATGGATGGATATTTTGAGGGAGAGTCTTGGGTGGAACAAATTGCAGTGGAAAACGTCTTGGAGGTTTTAGATGACCAATGGCTTAGTGCTTCAAGCATTGCATTATATATCAGGTAATAATATCATTACTATATTTAAATTCGTTCATATAAATATGTTCAAAAACTTATGTTCAATGTATTGATTGAAGGTATTTGGCTGAAGTTCATCTTTCAACAAATAAAGCCTTGGCTGCTAAGTATTCATGCATATCGCCTCATTCTTCGTGCATCATGGATAGAGTTACAGCAAACAATCATTTGGCCGATTGTTTGTTGAAGCATCATGGAGAAGATCATCTAGTATTCATGCCTCAAAATATTGGGTGAGCTCAATATCACTTTCATTTTGATGATTATTAAGTATTTGTTCATCTAACATGTTTAAAATATATCGTAGGAAACATTGGTTGTTGATTGCCATCAACACCAAAAGTGAAGAAATCTTTTTTTTAGACCCTGCTAAAGGTTCTAAGATTGCAAAATATGGGGATCTGAAAATCTTTGTTGAGAGGTAAAGTGTCTTTCTTTCTTTTTATATCTTGAAAAAAAATATGTACTACTCCCATTTTATTGCTAGTTTAAAATTTTGATATATTGGTAAATTGTTGAATTTGCTTGTTGTGATAATATCATCATATACTACAATTAATCTTTTGTATTCGAAGTCTTAGTTATATGATGGATATTATTGATTGGAAAGTCAGGTTGACTATTTTGTTGATAAAATATTAAAAACAGTACTAATGCTTTCACTTTGTGAAAAATAGTGCTATAAGAAGTTTTCGGACTCGTCGTGGTGGGAATTCTCGTAAGACGGCATTTAACAGTTTCAAATGGATCAACGTTCAGGTATTTATATTTCATAAACATCAATTAAGGATAAATATTGTACATTAAAAATGTGCTTATATATTTAACGGGCGGTGTTATGATCAATAGTGCCCGAAGCAGACTGATGGAATACATTGTGGCCATTATGTTGGATCTTATATTGAGGATATATTGAAAGCTGGTGATACGAGTATTCCTCCCCTTGTAAGTACATATTTTTATTAACTATTATCTTTTTATTAGTTCCTTTTTGGACTTATGGGTTGGAATTTGAAATTGTTGATTTAAAGATGAAGGGGATGTTACTAAAATTATGAAGTTTTAGTCGAGTTTAATCTGTCATCCAAGCTTGTTACAATATCCGTTGAATGTTTTAGTTGTTGATGCTTAATGTTTTGTGGTAAACATTAATACTTAAATGTAAGAATTTACAGATGTGTGCAGAAGCCCCCTGATCTCATCTTCTAATTAATTTTTTCTTACCTTGTGGTTTATAGTTTGTTCGTGGACAGATTTTACAAACGTACCCTTCAAGCGTGTTCGAGAAGTTTCAAATGAATTGGGGAGGATACTTTTACAACCGTTTCGTGAAGGTGAAGATGGGAAAGTAGTATTTGCCGATTTACGTTATTTTCATGGATGATTTCTTTATATTATTGTTATAGATTCATGATATTATTGATAATATACTCTCAATGATTCTGGACAAATGTTTAGTGTTATTTTTTAATATATTACATTTGTTGATTTAAATGTGATCATGGTGTAGGTAATATTATTTTGAATATTAATATAAAATTGCAAAATTAAAAATTATGTTATATAACTCTTAATTAAACGTTATGTAAGTACATTTTGCAAAGCGCATAATTAAGTGTTATATAAGTTTAACTCCAATAACTCATAAAATGTGTTATGTAAGCATACACTTCAATATCGCATATAAAGTGATATACAAGATCTAACTTTAATAACACATATAAAATGTTATACAAGCTTAAGCTCCAATAACTCATAACAAGCGTTATAGAAGCATACACTACAATATCGCATATAATGTGTTATACAAGATTTATCTTCAATAACGCATATAATATGTTATACAAGGTTAAGCTTCAATAGCTCATAAAAAGTGCTATAGAAACATACACTTCAATTGTGCATATAAAGTGTTATAGAAGAGTTAACTTCAATAACACATTCAAAACGTTATACAAGATTTAACTTCAATAGTACAAACACAGCGTTATGGAAGACGATGGATGAACATCACATAATAACCGTTATGCAAGAAAAGTGCTATAGAAGTGTGTTTCTTCAATAACACTTTGGTAGAGTTATCTTAACTACAATAACGGCCGCTAAGATAGCTCAAAACAAGCGTTATGCAAGAGCAAGCGCTATTAAAGCAACACACTTCTATAGCACTTGGGAAGCGCTATTTTAACTACAATAACGGCTGCTAGGATAGCGCTTAAAAACGTTATGCAAGCCCAAAAACAGGCGCTATGCAAGATCAAATCTGTAGTAGTGGTGGTCTTTAGCATACATGCAAATAGGTAATGTAAGACAGTTGTTATTAACAAATTTGGTGTGATGCTCTTCAAAAAAGAAACATTCATACAACGCCATCAATATATTATATAATATCTTCCATATATGTAATGTAAATCTGATTTATTTCACCTAATGATTGATCTTGAAAATTAGTTGGAGGCTTTATATATTTTTATATATGAAGTCCAACTTTAACTTTGTTAGATAATATTGTATATATTAGTATATTTATGTATTAATTATACTAGTAACAATATATTAATTATTATATTTATATGGGCATGATGTCCTAAGCCCATATTGTACCCCATATTGTACTCCATATTGTACTCTATGATGCCCTAAGCCCATATTTATTTAGCATGCTCTAGGCTTATTAGGTTATTTAGCCTCCATGTTGTACTCTATAAATATTGTATCATTGTGAATAATATAATGGAGGAACAGTTTATTTCTACATGGTATCAAGAGCATAGGTTAGAAACCAAATAATTTTTTTTTTTTTGAAAATTCGAATTATGGTTACTCCACCAACGGGAAAAGAGACGTTTGGGGGCTCCGGCGGCTCTGGTGGTGGGGCTCATGTGGGTGCTACTATTCACAGATCTGTTCCTGGTATTATCCCGGACCAATTGCAGCCTTTTATCTCATTAGTTGGTAATCACAACACTTCTTCTGATCGATTAATGGGTAAGTCTACTTGTACTTCATGGATTTTTGATACGGGAGCTACCGTTCATGCCACAGGAACTTTGGGATGTTTGGTTGACCAATATGATGATGTTTCTTGTCCTATTACTTTGCCAGATGGTAGTGTTATTCATTCCACGCGTCGTGGTAATGTGATTCTCTCAGACGTATTAATTTTACGGGATGTTTTCTATGTGCCAACCTTGCACTGTAATTTGATATCAGTATCTCAGTTACTTGTTGCCTATTGTTGCGATATTGTTTTTACTCATACTCAGTGTTTTGTTCAAGACCGAAATATGAGGACGGTGATTGGAGCAGGTGAACGGAGGGATGGACTCTATTACTACTGTCATTCTGTGGTGGAGCCTTCGGTGTCCCTGTTAGCAGTTCAGACTAATAAATTAGAGCTTTGCCACAGTCGATTAGGCCATCCATCGGTGACATTGTTGAAAGCTTTACCCTTTATTAGTAATAATGACTCTGTTTTGAATAAATCTTGTGACACTTGTCATCGTGCCAAACAGAGTCGTGCGGTTTTTCCCGATAATTTTAAAAAAGCAACTCGGTGTTTGAGCATATACATTGTGACCTTTGGGGTCCTTATAGTACTCCTTCCTCCTCGGGGGCGAAATATTTTTTAACTTTGGTGGACGACTACTCTCGCGCTGTTTGGGTTGTATTACTTACTGATAAAACTGAAGTCCGTAGTATTTTTATTAAATTTCTTGCTATGGTCCGTCGCCAGTTTGGTTTGGATGTTTGTCGGATTCGCAGTGATAATGGAACTGAATTTCTAAGCCTTAAATCTTATTTTGCGGATCAGGGTATATTATTTCAGACATCTTGTGTTGGTACTCCCCAACAAAATGGTCGAGTGGAGCAAAAGCATAGGCATATCTTGAATGTTGCCCGAGCATTGATGTTTCAGGGGCGTCTTTCTGTTGAATTCTGGGGAGAGTGTGTTCTTGGTGCATGTTATTTGATAAATCGCACCCCTTCTCGTATACTTAACTTTCGAACACCTTATGAACTACTTTATGGCGCACCTCCCTCATATGATCATTTGCGCATTTTTGGGTGTCTCTGCTATGCTTTTGATTTGCATTCTCGAAATGATAAGTTAGCTAGTCGTAGTCGACGATGCATTTTTGTTGGCTATCCCTTTGATAAGAAAGGATGGAAATTATTTGACTTGGAGACACATGATTACTTTGTTTCTCGAGACGTGACTTTTTATGAAGTAGAGTTTCCGGGTGTTGGAGTTTCTGTTGAGAGTGGCTCAGTTTCCGCTACTACCGAACCACGCCTGTTTTTTGGCTTGGACGATGATGACGCTTCGGATCTGGTGGTTTTACCCCAGCCTGGGGTAATTGAAGCCGTACATGGGGAATCTGTCGAGGAGGGGTCCCCTGTTCGCTCAATGGAGGAGGTTGATGTTGGTGACACACCTGTTGCGGCAGTTGCGGTTGATGTTGGTGACACACCTGTTGCGGCAGTTGCGGTTGATGTTGGTGACACACCTGTTGCGGCAGTTGAGGTTGATGTTGGTGACACACCTGTTGCGGAAGTCGAGGTTGGTCTACGCAGGGGGCAGCGTGACAGGGCTCGTCCATCTCATCTCCGTGATTATTTGCTTCGTCTGCTTCCACACACGAGTCCACCCCCTACTCTTAGTTCACCCGGCTCCTCTCCCGTCTCAGATGTTACTTATCCTTTAGCGAATTTTGTGAGTTATGATTTGTTTTCTGCTGCATACCTTGGTTTTCTGGCCTCTGTTACCGCAGGTAATGAAACTCGATCATATCGCCAGGCATTACGTGATCCTGGTTGGTGTGAGGCTATGTTTGCAGAGATTCAGGCCTTGGAGAATAATGGGACATGGAGTTTAGTTGATCTTCTTGCAGGAAAGAAGGCGTTAGGCAGCAGATGGGTCTATAAGATCAAGTACAAATCAGACGGTAGCATAGAGCGTCTGAAGGCTAGACTTGTCGTTCTTGGCAACCATCAGACAGAAGGAATTGACTATTCAGATACTTTCGCCCCGGTGGCTAAGATGTCTACTGTTCGTACATTCTTAGCAGTGGCGGCTGTTCATGGCTGGGAGTTACACCAGATGGATGTACACAATGCATTTCTTCATGGTGATTTGCCGGAAGAAGTTTATATGAAGCCTCCTCCTGGGTTTGAACATGGTAAGGAAGGAAAGGTTTGCCGATTACGGAAGTCATTATATGGTTTGAAGCAGGCCCCTCGTTGCTGGTTTGCTAAGCTTGCCTCATCATTGCGAGCTTACGGTTTCACGAGCTCTTGCTCAGATTACTCTCTTTTCTCCTTTGTGAGGAGTGGTGTTCGGCTGCATGTGCTGGTCTACGTAGATGATTTGATTATTTCTAGTAACAATTCCGCTGTTTTATGCGCTTTTAAACATTATTTGAGTTCTTGTTTCCACATGAAGGATCTTGGAGTACTCAAGTACTTTTTGGGTATTGAGGTGGCTCGCTGCTCTAAAGGGATTTACTTGTGTCAGCGCAAATATGCCTTAGATATTATTGCTGAATGTGGTTTGTTGGGAGGTAAGCCGGCGGGTTTTCCCATGAAAACGAATCATAAATTGGGTGAGTCCACGACGCCTCTTCTTCCGGATGGTGAGCCGTACAAACGGCTGGTGGGGCGTCTACTTTATTTAGCTTATACGAGACCTGATCTTGCTTATAGTGTCCACATACTGTCTCGATTTTTGCAGTGTCCACGGCATGCTCACTGGGATGCTGCTTTACGAGTGGTAAGATATTTGAATAATTCCCCAAGTCAGGGAATTTAGCTGCGTTCTGATTCTGACTTGACATTATCTGGCTGGTGTGATTCCGATTGGGCGAGTTGTCCTTTGACTCGTCGATCTCTTACAGGGTGGTTGGTGTTTCTTGGTGGTTCCCCAATCTCCTGGAAAACTAAAAAGCAGAAAACAGTTTCCCTTTCTTCTGCAGAGGCTGAATATAGATACTTGACGGCAGTTACTTGTGAGATCATATGGGCGAAAGGGTTGCTACAAGTACTTGGTGTTTCTTCTGATGATCCTATACATGTGCATTGTGATAGCCAATCAGCTTTGCATTTGGCACATAATCCGGTTTTTCATGAGAGGACTAAGCATATTGAGGTTGATTGCCATTTTGTTTGCGATGCTATTACTGACAAGATTATTACTGCTTCTCACGTCTCAATTACCTTTCAGTTGGCTGATTTCTTTACCAAGGCTCTTGGGAAACAACGTTTTGAATTTCTTTTGCGCAAGTTGGGCATTTGTGATCTGCATGCTCCAACTTGAGGGGGGATGTTAGATAATATTGTATATATTAGTATATTTATGTATTAATTACACTAGTAACAATATATTAGTTATTATATTTATATGGGCATGATGCCCTAAGCCCATATTGTACTCCATATTGTACTCTATGATGCCCTAAGCCCATATTTATTTAGTATGCTCTAGGATTATTAGGTTATTTAGCCTCCATATTGTACTCTATAAATATTGTATCATTGTGAATAATATAATGGAGGAACAGTTTATTCCTACATTCTGACTTATTATTTTTCGTTTAAATATAAAACAAAGTTTGTTTGATAAAGTTCAGTTCATATGAAACTACATAACAAAATGGGATAATTTACTTATTTTCAAACAACAAATGATTAAATGCTGATTACTCTCATTTCGATAAACCTTGTTTTAGTCATCGTAAATATTGAAGTCCTAATATAATATTATATATATTCTACCAGGTTTCCTAATATGTCGTATGACAATGCAGGACAAGATTTTTTTTAGGGATGCCCCTAGTGAACATACGCGCCACTTAGCTAAGATATATGTCCGGAAATACCTGTAGGCGTATTTTTTTTGTTACTTATTTCTATACACACTCATATAATGGATTACTATTGCACTAAATAACCTTTTGTAAAAATATAGGGGGAAATATTTTATTGAGAATAATTGTTGTTGTCAATACATTGTAGAGATCACATATATTTATAGGTAAATATTAAATCTAAACCTAATGCTTATGTGGGCTTATGGGTTAGCCACCCATAACCCTAACAGCCTCCCTCAAACTCATGATAATTTTATAGAATTTCCATAAGTTTGCAATACAACTATAATAATAGTATAAAAAACATAAAATGGGATCAAGTCGGATCCGTGTTCAGTGCGTGTCGCGTATTGCCAATCGTCAATCAATAACTGCCAGGAACGCCATTCTTTTCGAACCCGGTCAGATCAGTGCGTATAGAACTCGCCAGACAACGCGTATCGGAATCGCCAGATAATGCGTATCATCAATCATCAATTGCCAGGAACGCCATTCTTTTCGAACCTGTCGTATCGCTGCGTATAGGACTCGCCAGACTCTGCGTAATTCGCCAATCACTAACTGCCAGGAACGCCATCCTTTTCGAACCTGTCAGATCTTGTTCAAAATTCCACTTCAACTCGAAGTAGAATAAATCAATATTTTTTTTTCTTTTCAATGGGCTACTCCCATTGTTCATAATCCCTATCTCCCTCCCTCAAACTCATGATAATTTGTCTATATTTCTATGAGTTTGCAACAATATTAATATTAGTAAATTTCCTGAAAATAAAAAATCAAGAAATATTGCAAAAATTAATATCGAAAAAGATCAACGAATCCCGCCGGTGAGTATTACATAGTAGAAAACCCACCGGCAGGGCAGCGGAATGTGTATATAGACCTCAAGAATCGATAGGCTCAGATACCATGTAAAAATATAGGGGGAGATATTTTATTGAGAATAATTGTTGTTGTCAATACATTGTAGAGATCACATATATTTATAGGTAAATATTAAACCTAAACCTAATGCTTATGGGCTAGCCACCCATAACCCTAACACCTTTTTATCCCATTATTTAATTTCCTCATCTATTACATTTCGAAATAGGCTGGTGAAATTGTCATTTGATGCTACAGTAACCCACTATTTAGGTGTGTATAACAGATTAGCTTATTTTGTCAACACTAATATTCAATGTAACTTTCTTTTATGTAGTAATTCAGAAGAAAGATGAGCGTGATGGGAATGGCCATGGTCATGGCAGTAGAGATAAGTCGGTGCATCTCCTCATGGATCCTTTAATCTACTCATGGATCCTTCGCAGAACTATAATTTATGTTTTGGCGAAAGTTTGGAACAACTCTCGATTAAATTTATATTTGTATTATTCTAAGTTTACAAATGTTAAAATGTGTGTTTTTATTGTGTTTTCAATAATGCCCAAAAAATTAATAAGTGTGTTATTCCAAATATGCCCTTCGTTTAAAATGAAATTTAATTTGAATTTGACATTTTAGCTGGTAAATTGAAAATAAGGATAGTTTGGACCCTGGTTTGAAAAGAAGCAAAGTTTGGGAGGCCTCACGCAAGCGTGAGCTGTGATGGAGGGTTTAATTTGAAAAATATAGTTTTGTTAATATTAAAAAGTGCCTAAAAAATTAATAAGTGTGTTATTTCAAATATGCCCTTCTTTTAAAATGAAATTTAATTTGAATTTGACATTTTAGCGGGTAAATTGAAAATAAGGATAGTTTGGACTTTGGTTTGAAAAGAAGCAAAGTTTGGGAGGCCTCACGCAAGCGTGTGGATACTTTAGGGGGCCAAAAGAAAATAAGCCTTTATGTTTTGGCGAAAGTTTGGAACAACTCTCGATTAAATTTATATTTGTATTATTCTAAGTTTACAAATGTTAAATGTGTGATTTTATTGTGTGTTTTCAATAATGTGTGTATGTTTCATTTATCATTTTATTTAATAAGATTGTTTTTTAATATTCTTTTGTATTAATTTAAATATGTAATATATTCACTTTTAAATAAATTTTAATAGTTATAATTATAAAGAATAATATAGCCGGTTGTCTCTATACTAGTACCAGTTCTTTTCAGGTTGCCCTCTGATCGCGTTTTCTTGCAAAATTTATAATACAAAATGACTATTATACCCTATTACTAATCTAAAGTATAGGAGGCATATTTTCTATAATTAAAATTAAACCCAAACCTTTCTTCTTCAACACACCCCATCCCTACCCTTTACACCCACCCTTACTCTTACACCCCTAACTCCCCCACCATTAGTGCTGTAACTGGGCCGGGTAACCCGAGAACCACCCGAGAACCGGCCCGGTTATACCCGGCCCAGTATCCAACCGAAAAATAGTCGGACCGGTCCAAGTATTGATATGTGGACTGATTACCCGATGGACCCGGACCGGTAGAACCGGAGTAGATCCGGTCTAATACTATAAAAGGCAGGGCTTAGGGTTTTGAGACATTTAGTCTCACATTTCTCCTGCCTCCAGCTATTTCTATCTACTCTACTCTCTCAACTCTCTCGAAAATATCTCACTCTCCTGGCTCCTATCTGCTAATAATCTCATCGATTCTCTACGATTTTGCTCATCGAATATTAGAATCGATTTGAAGCGATTTCGACTTAGTGCCTCAATTCGTGAAGGCCATGATGATTTGAAGCGATTGAGAGTGTTTTGGGTTGAATCTATTGCGATTCTTCTATGAATTATATGAATATGTTGCTTCAATTTGTGAAGGCCATGATGATTTTTATTAAATTTGAGCCTCAACTGCGATTCTTGATTTTTGCTATTCTTGATGTTGGATCTGTTGTGATTGTTGATGTTGGTTTTGCGATTCAGTTGGCTGTTGCGATTATTGATTTTTGATATTCTTAATTGTTGGATGTTGCGATTCTTGATTATTGTTGGCTGTTTCGAGTTGTATTTGTTGGCTGTTGTTATTCTTAATTGTTGAAAGCTATGATGATTGAATTGAATCTGAGCCCTTTTTTTCTCCACTTCTTCTCTTCTTGATTTTCTTTTTCTGGTGATGAATTCTCGATTTCCGATTTGTTATAGGTCGGACCGGGTACCCGCCCGATTCCCTGTCGGATCGGGACCGGATCGAAAATTTGGACCGAAATCTTATCGGTCCGGTTCTGGTATACCCGACTAAATTGTCGGGTGGGACTCGGTACCTCACAGATCCGGACTGATCCGGACCGATAACAGCACTACCCACCATATCCTAAGTCCTACACGTACCCCCACCCCACCATATCCTACCCGTGCCCCCACCCCACCATATCCTACCCAACCGTCCACCCCCCACACCACCCCCCACACCACCCCCACCCACCTACCTGTCGAAGTTGCCGGATTTCAATCGTAAAAACGCAGCCACAGTCCGACGTCGAAACACCACCAAACACAACATTGCATACACCAAAATGACTGCAGGAACCGCAGGAATCCAATAAACAACACCCCAAAATGCAAAGGCAGCCTCATAACACACAAATTGGCAAAGAAATTAAAGCAAATTTCAACAAGAATGAGGAGACCTCCATTTTCGAACCAAATTGGACCCATCTCTGTTAAATGCAAAAATCCATGAATACCCACAAACACAAAATGATAAAGATCACAACTTTATCCACCAAATCAGCGAATTATTCATCTTTCAATTAATCATAAATCGTAAGGACAAAAATCTACTAAAAAGAGAAATCATTGATTATGATATTGAGAGGGTGTTGGGTAGAAGAATATAAGGGGAGTGATAAATGGTAGTATGATTTTATACTGTAAATAACTTCAATCAAGAATCAAAATATTGACAAAGGAAAAAACATATAAAAAGACGTGACAAATAAAGTTAGATTAATGAGATAGTTTTGGCTTCAATTAAATTTGATGTATTTGAGTTCGGTGGGAATATAGGGTACGAAAGTTTATGGGGATAAGGGTAGGGGTAAGGGATGGGGGTGGGTAGGGTGGGGTGTGTTGAAGAAGAAAGGTTTGGGGTTTAATTTTAATTATAGGAAATATGCCCCCTATACTTTAGATTAGTATTAGGCTATAATAGTCATTTTGTATTATAAATCTGGAAAAAACGCGATCAGGGGGCAACATGAAAAGAACTGATAATTCAGGGATCATATAAAAGATTAACCGATAGTATAGGGATCGTATTTTTTTCACACACATTTTTCTCTAGAATTCTCTCTCTAGACAATCCCTCTCTAGAAAATTCATCTTTAAATTTATTCTAATTTTCTTTCTTCATTTCAATCATTGTTCTCAAGTGTTCTTTAACGGAGGACGAATCACATCCGATTGCAGTTTCACAGATTTATGTTGCAAAAACAACCATTAACAACACTTCCTCTCTAGAAAATTCATTGTTGATCTTGGATCTCTTTTTTGTGAATTTATTCTAGATCTTTTCTACATAATTTTTTATGGAATCTGATATATTTAGTGAGTTGTTACAATGTTCACTTTCTGAAGAGAAACAAAAACTGATCTACAAGATGGCATCTATGATTGTGTCAATAGTATTTATGTATATATTTATTGCTCCAAAAAACAATTTGTTAATTGACAAGGCTTCCATAAATCTATGTCCAAAGCATGGAGTTGTACAACAATTAGATTTTCTCGTGTTTCAGACACTATTCATCATGTTTTTTTTCATACTAGAAAATCTTGGGTTGAATTGGTTCTTATTCGAGAGATTTTTTCATTTCACTGAGTGGTGGCGGTTCTTTTCTCACGGCAGTCGCCAATTCGGCGTCCTCAAAAGATGACTTGGAAATGTCAGTTTCTTCTTAGACTCCCATGAAACAACCGATCATCTCTGAACCGGTACCATCTATTCCCAATCTTTCAGAAATAGTCACAATGGAACAGGAACCAGTGCATTGGATCCTTCAACAAGTCCCACCGTTCAAGAGAATGCTGGTGACTCTTTGACACCACCTCATGATGGTTCACAAACTGATGCTGCTCTTAAATTTTTTTATCTTCAAATCTTCTACGGACTGTCAGGATCCACATGTCCATGATACACTTCAGAATTTTCATTTATGTTCTTATGCTACAAAAATTTGTTCTATCAGAAATATTCCTAGTGTTCGAACACATCAAAGCTTTTCAGATTTGTTCTATGAGAGATGGCCAACTTTACCTTTAGATATATTCTTGGATTGGTGTGTCTCTATCTGGTTCATTTGGCATATGAGAAACAAGGTCTTGCATGGAGATCTCGTCGCGCGACCTTCCGATACCTCTGTTGTAGACGCGCCTGACACACCCTGCAGGGGGCTGCGTGGCAGCGCCCCATTGGGTGCTTTTCATGCGCGGGGCCCACATGCAACTCCAGTGAACCTGATTTATTCAATAATCCCCAAATAAATTTATCCCAAATAAACCTCAAATAACCTTTGTTGTGTGTAATGAACTCCATAAAAACACCCCAATAAACCCTTGCTGTGGGTGATCTAATAAGTAAGTTAGTGGTAAGAGATCTCTGACAACATCTTTTTTAGATGCAACTTTAAATATCGGATAGTCAAAAACACTGCAAAATAAAAATCAATCTTTCTTTTTTTGACATCTCTTTTCACAGTCTATTTTTTAATAGTAGTAATAGGTAATCTCTGACAATTTCTTTTTTAGATACATCATTAAATACTAGATAGTCAAAAACACTGCAAAATGAAAATCAATCTTGTTTTTTTTGACCTCTTTTCACACCAAAGCAGTAAGAACATTTGTCAATAAAAAACAAAATTTAAATAGGCTGTGTATGTAGTCCACCAGTGTCCAATCTCTCGTCCATCAATGGAACTGGCGTGCTAAATTCCAATTTTCGCTCTAAAAAAAGAATTAACTGTTATAAATCTAAGTAGGTCGACCATCTGGTGGATGAGTCACCTAGCTGACTAAGCTACTGGACGTGTCACCTAGCTGAATAAGCTACTTGTGTCACCTAGCTGGATAAGCTACTAGACGAGTCACCTAGCTGGATAAGCTACTTGTATCACCTACATGGATAAGCTAATACATGAGTCACCAAGTTGAGTCACCTATCTTGATAACCTACTTGATGAGTCATATGAATGATGACTCATGTTTATTTGTACTCCTATAAATACCCTTCTTGATTCATTTAGTTGAGATATCAAAAAGTTCAAGTAATAAAGAGTTCACTTTCCTTCTACATCTCAAAGTTCTTGTTAAACTTATTGTAATTTACTTGAGTTGTTACAATAATAAGTTGTTTATCTTTCATCAAATTATCACACGTTATCAGCACGAGTTAGCTCCAATCGTAAGTGTTGCTCATTTCAAAGGAGAAGGTAACTTACATATTATCGTTATGTCGTCAAATTTAACTAAGATAGATTTTCCTATTTTAAATATGTCGGGAAACAACTATATGTCGTGGGTTCTAGATACGGAATTGCACCTCCAAGCGAAAAGTCTTTCTAATACTATTAAAGCAAGAAACGCTACATCCCAGCAGGATAAAGCATTAGCTTTAATATTTCTCCGTCATCATATCCACGAAGGGTTAAGATCTGAATATCTTACTGTTAAAGAACCTGAAGTTCTATGGAATTGCTTAAAGGAAAGATATGACCACCTGATGTTGGTTATTCTCCCAAAAGCTAAAGATGATTGGTTGAATCTTCGCTTACAAGATTTTAAATCTGTGACAGAGTATAATTCTGCGATATTCAAAATTACCTCACAGCTGAAATTGTGTGATGAAGTTGTAACAGAAGAACAACTACTGGAGAAAGCGTTTACTACTTTTCATGCCTCGAATGTTTGCCTGCAGCAACAATATCGAGAGCGCCGATTTAAGAAATATTCGGAATTGATTTCATGTCTGCTTGTTGCTGAACAGAATAATGAGTTATTATTGAGAAATCATGAATCTCGTCCTGTGGGCTCTACTCCTGTACCTGAAGTACATATGGCTACGAGCTTTAAAGATTGTAATGGACGAGGTAAGAATAAGGGTAAAGGTAAACGTTTCCATAGTAAGAAAAATAATTTCTACAAAAATTCACGGTTCAAGCCAAACCACCAGGAGTGGAAAAGTGTCGCACCAAGGAATGAACAGAAGTCTAATAGATGGAAAGATTTGTCTGAAAAGCAAGTCAAAAATAAAGAAGATGTTTGTTATCGATGTGGTATGACTGGACATTGGTCGCGTACCTGTCGTACTGCTAGACACCTTGTCAATCTATATCAGGCATCCCTGAAGAGATCAACCACAGACATTGAGACAAATCTTATCGAAGAACATAATACTCCTATAAGTTCTCCCTTGGTGGCCCATGCATATCTTGATTCGCTTACAATGTCAAAAGAAGACAAGTGGGATATATCTGATTATCTCAATCAAGATGATGGTTTAATGTAATAAGCATGAATATGTAAATTATGGGAGTATAGTTATATATGTATGTTTAAAGTTGTATTTTGGTTTAATTATATGCTATCTTTTGTATATATAAACTTTTGGTTATTTATGTTGTTTTGAGGGATATGAATTCTAGAAGTAATCTATCCAAAATCAATCTTGATGGTGAAGATATTTGTTTAGTCGATAGTGCCACAACTAACACAATATTTCGCAGTAATAAGTACTTTACTGGTTTACAAGAATATAAGGCAAAAATAAATACTATTTCTGGTTCAACAAATTTAATAGATGGTTCCGGAAGAGCCAATATTATCTTACAAGAAGGTACAAAACTAGAAATCAATGATGTCTTGTATTCACCTAACTCTTTGAGAAATCTGTTAAGTTTCAAAGATATTCGCCGAAATGGATATCATCTTGAAACAATAAGTGAAGATAATATGAGTATTTATGTATCACTTCATCAAATATGAGCCAAAAGCATATTATGGAGAAGCTTGCAGCTATCTCTTCTGGGTTGTATCTTACAACCATTAAAGCTATTGAATCATATAATGTCATAAACCCGAAGTTTAATGATCAAATTACATTCAAGCTTTGGCATGATCGACTAGGACACCCAGGATCTACCATGATGGGTAGAATCTTACAGAATTCTCGAGGACATCATTTACAAAACCAGAAGCTTTTGTTAACTAAGGATATCAATTGTGTTTCTTGTTCTATGGGAAAATTGATCCTGAAACCATCCTTGACAAAGGTTGTTCTTGAATCTCCAACCTTTCTTCAAAGAATCCATGGAGACATATGTGGACCTATACACCCGCAGTGTGGACCTTTTTAGTATTTTATGGTCCTAATAGATGCATCTGCTAGATGGTCACATGTTTGTCTCTTGTCTACAAGAAATGTTGCATTCGCTAGGCTTCTCGCCCAAATAATCAGATTGCGTGCACATTTCCCAGATTTTCCCATAAAGTCTATTCGACTAGATGGAGCTGGTGAATTTACATCACAAACTTTTGATGCATATTGCTTATCAAGTGGT
This sequence comes from Echium plantagineum, assembly GCA_003412495.2. Taxonomy (NCBI): domain Eukaryota; kingdom Viridiplantae; phylum Streptophyta; class Magnoliopsida; order Boraginales; family Boraginaceae; genus Echium; species Echium plantagineum. The sequence continues at coordinate 2,975,944 of CM016568.1, read as the reverse complement.
ATTGATGTTGAACATCCTGTAGCTCATGTTCATACACAAAATGGTCTAGCTGAATCATTTATTAAACATTTGCAGTTAATAGCCCGACCCATGTGAATGAAAACAATGTTACCTGTTTCTGCATGGGGGCATGCTATTTTACATGCTGCTGCCTTAGTTCGAATTCGTCCTACTGCAAATCATCAATACTCACCCTTACAACTTGTTTTGGGTCATCAACCAGATCTTTTTCATCTACGTGTTTTTTGTTGTTGTGTATATGTGCCTGTTGCACCTCCACAACGCACTAAGTTTGGCCCACAACGTAGAAAAGGCATATATGTGGGTTTTGACTCACCATCTATTATTAGATATCTTGAACCTCTAACAGGTGATATATTCACAGCTCGTTTTGCTGATTGTCACTTTGATGAGACAGTTTTCCCACCATTAGGGGGAGAACTTAAGCCGCCAGAAGAACGGAGTAAACTTTCTTGGTATGTACCAACTCTGTCTCATCTTGACGCTCGCACCAATCAATCAGAAGTTGAAGTGCAGAAGATTATCCATCTTCAAAATATTGCTGGTCAAATGCCACATGCATTTGTTGATACGACCAGAATAACTAAATCGTACATACCCGTTAAAAATGTCCCGGCACGTACTATTGTCCCAGTTGGACAAGTTGTGACCGTCCCAGCAAATGAGTCGTCTAAGGTACGCTTGAAGCGTGGACGCCCCATTGGTTCAAAAGATTCTGCTCCTAGAAAAAGGAAAGGCCAACTAGAATCGACAAATAATAGTGCTCTTCCGGAGACTATAGATGAACGATCCCCATTTCAAGACTTAATTCCTCCAGTCGAGGAAAATGCCCCTGAAAGGGAAATGGTACCAGGAAATGAAGAAATTTCCATAAATTTTGCATGCAAGAAGGAAATGTGGGATCGGAACAAAGTTCTTGTCGATGATAAATTCTCTTTTACAGTAGCTACTGATATTACCATGAATAGTGATGATTGTGAGCCACAATCTATAGAAGAATGTCGTGAAAGACATGATTGGCCAAAATGGAAGGACGCCATTAATGTAGAATTAGACTCTCTTATAAAACGCAATGTTTTTGGACCCATTGTTCAAACACCTAAAAATGTGAACCCAGTTGGTTGCAAATGGGTGTTCGTAAGAAAATATAATGAGAGAAATGAAGTTGTTCGCTATAAAGCGAGACTTGTAGCACAAGGTTTCTCACAGAGACCTGGGATTGACTACGAAGAAACATATTCCCCTGTTATGGATGCTGTTACATTCAGATATTTGATAAGTATGGTAGTCTCTGAAGGACTGGATATGCATTTGATGGACGTGGTTACTGCATACCTATATGGAAAGTTGGATACAAATATCCATATGAGAATCCCTAAAGGATTTAGATTATCTGAAAGTAAAGCATGTCATATGTATTCACTCAAACTTAATTGAGCTTTATATGGATTAAAGCAATCTGGACGAATGTGGTATAATCGTCTTAGTGAATATTTGATAAGTAAGGGATATATGAATGATCCTATTTGTCCATGCATCTTTATAAAGAAGACCATGATAGGATTTGTTATTATAGCAGTATACGTTGATGATATCAACTTAGTTGGAACTCCTGAGGAGATCACAAAAGCAATTGAATGCTTAAAGGGTGAATTTGAGATCAAGGATCTTGGAAAAACAAAATTTTGCTTCGGCCTGCAGATCGAACACTCTACGAGTGGCATACTTCTTCACCAAAGGATGTATACAGAGAAAATCTTAAAGCGTTTTAATATGGATAAAGTTTATCCTCTCAGTACTCCTATGGTAGTAAGGTCTCCTGACACTAACAATGACCCTTTTCGACCAAAAGAAGAAAATGAAACTCTTCTTGGTCCAGAAGTACCATACTTGAGTGCAATAGGTGCACTATTATATCTTACTCAATGTACTAGACCTGACATTTCTTTTGCAGTTAATTTGTTAGCAAGATTCAGCTCTGCTCCAACAAAAAGACATTGGTCAGGTGTAAAACATATCTTTCGATATCTTCAGGGTACTAAAGATATGGGATTATTTTACCCAAAGGATGCTCCCCATCCTTCACAATTAAATGGATACACAGATGCAGGTTATCTCTCCGATCCTCACAAAGCAATTTCTCAAACTAGATATGTGTTCACGAGTGGAGGTACTGCAATTTCCTGGAAATCATGTAAGCAAAGTTTTCCAGCTACCTCATCCAACCATTCCGAGATTATTGCTCTCCATGAGGCTAGCCGAGAATGTGTATGGTTAAGGTCACTAATCAATCATCTCCGAAGTTCATGTGATTTACAATCTGTTACTGAACTACCAACCATCATTTTTGAAGACAATGCAGCATGTATCTCACAAATAAAGGAAGGATACATCAAAGGAGATCGAACGAAGCATATTTCACCGAAGCTCTTTTATTCTCATCACCTTGAAAAGAATAAAGAGATATGTATCCAGAAGATACAATCTTGTGAAAATTATGCTGATCTATTTACAAAGTCCTTACCAACAACAATATTCAGGAAGCTAATCTATGGGATCGGAATGCGGCGTATGTATCAACAAACAACTTAATGGAGCTTTGACGAGGGGGAGTTAGCCTCAGATTACGCGTTGTACTCTTTTTCCCTTCGTTAAGGTTTTTGGCCCTCGTGGTTTTTCCTTATCAAGGTTTTTAATGAGGCAACATGTGCGTAGTATCTAGAATGTACTCTTTTTCCTTCATCCGGATTTTATCCCTTCGGGTTTTACCGGAAAGATTTTAATGAGGCATTATTCTAGTAACGGTGAATCATCCAAGGGGGAGTGTTATAAATCTAAGTAGGTCGACCATCTGGTGGATGAGTCACCTAGCTGACTAAGCTACTGGACGTGTCACCTAGCTGAATAAGCTACTTGTGTCACCTAGCTGGATAAGCTACTAGACGAGTCACCTAGCTGGATAAGCTACTTGTATCACCTACATGGATAAGCTAATACATGAGTCACCAAGTTGAGTCACCTATCTTGATAACCTACTTGATGAGTCATATGAATGATGACTCATGTTTATTTGTACTCCTATAAATACCCTTCTTGATTCATTTAGTTGAGATATCAAAAAGTTCAAGTAATAAAGAGTTCACTTTCCTTCTACATCTCAAAGTTCTAGTTAAACTTATTGTAATTTACTTGAGTTGTTACAATAATAAGTTGTTTATCTTTCATCAAATTATCACATTAACATCAAAATAAAAAAACATATTTTGAAGATAAAAATTAATTATAACTCTATCCCTCTCTAAAATGTTGGCACATTTTAACTTTTCATGATCAACCTAAACACGATTTTGGAACTGCTCCTGTCCAAAATTTGTTCGAACACTGATCTGTCCAAAGCCTGAAACAGATAATGCTTCACTTGATAGTCTATACTTTTTGCTGCATCCATGGCCTCCTTGTTCCCAACACCTGCAATTCCTGTTGCTGCTGGTTCAACAATGCCCTCTTCTACTATATCCCAGAGCCCTTTTGCCCTTAGTAGATTCTCCATCATTTCACTCCAATGGTCATAATGACCATCGCAACGAGGTATTGTTGTTAGTGTTTTCTCTTCGGCCATGATCTTTCTCAGAATTCCTTGTAGGTAGCTTCGTGTTTGATCCCTCGATCGAATGACTCTGATACCAAATGAAATAACAAGCACACTCAAGCAAATCACACAAGAAAAGTTGACTGCAACTTGTTCTCTTATTCAATATGAATTCGATGATTATTCAGTCTGGAACTGTAGTATATATAGCCTAAGACTCACAATCAGCCATTAATGCCTACAATCAGCCATTAATGCAATACTAATTTCCTGATTGTAACAACCTACAATCAGCCACTAAATCAGCTCATAAAACGAGCCTTTATTAAATAGCATTAATGACTCAATCAATTTACTAATTTGTTATCAATCACATGAGATCCTTTATTCAATAGCATTAATGACTCAATCAATTTACTAATTTGTTATCAATCACGTGAGCTGGCATGACAGCATGGACAACCTTCAATAATCTTATCTTAGCTCAAGAACTTACAAATTACGTTTAGATTTTCAAGTGTAAGAAGTTGAATTATGAGCAAAGATTTATATGAGGGAAGCTTTTGATAAAGCTAATTGGGATTTCTATTTAAGGTTTTGAGATCTATGAACTTTCTTCATATTAGATTAATCTTATTTCTGAATTTGTTACAACCTTCTATTACTCTCTTTTGTTCAGTGGGAAAGTCTCGGATCCGCGCTTGTGGTCTTAGAGAGGGTGATATGTTATGCCTATTCCTTTTTGCTATTGGCTTCGAAGGGCTAGCCTTCTTTAAGCTCTATCTTCTAATCAAATTCATGGAGTCGAAGATCGCGAGAGCCTCCCCCCTATTCCCGGTCAAGATAGATAGGAAGGAGCTCTATCAAGTAAACTAGAAACTCATAAACTTAGTCATATTTTGTTTTTGAGGATGATAGTCTTTTCTTCTTAAAACTTGACTCCAAAATAATATATATTGCAATATTATATCCTCTTATTGTAAAGCCTCTAGTCAAGTTATTATTATGATAAATCACAACTCTTTGTCAGTCCTCCCACGCCGACCATGTTTAAGACAAAACTTTCCAAATCCTTAACATTAATGAGTTTAATTCATTAGGCAAATATCTTGGTATTAATTTTTATATACATACGAACATAGATAACATTTTTATTGATATTATTGAGAAAATAAAAAAAAGTGTATTCTCATGGGATACGAAGTTTTTAAATCAATTTAGAAAAATTATTATTATTAAATTAGTTTTAACTTCTAATCTAGTATATCCTATGTCCATTTACAAATTTCCTCAAAAGTATCTAAACCAACTTGATTATGTATTTGCCAACTTCTTATAGAACGATAGAAGCAATATTAATAAAAATTCATTAAACAAGCTGGTCCTCGTAATTTAGACAAAAAGATATAGGAGATTAGTTGTTCAAAATCTCTATCTTTCTAACAGCGAGCTCTTAACAAATAATAGTTATAGGTTTTTTTTTTTATAATTTTAATACCTCAATTTCTTAAAGCTAAATACTATTCGCATTCTAAATCTTCTTATTGTTGGAAATTGATGTGTCAATCTCCTCAATTAGTGCTCGTGAACTATATCATCTATATATACGGTTCAACAACCGATAATTATCTGAACTATCAGTAGTCTCTCCCGAGATAATGCCGGGGGTCATCGAATGGCAGACTAGGCTCTCACGATGATCTTCGGGATTCGTGTATACGGTCTTATACGTTGAATCCCGATGCCTTCGTTACTCGGGCTATGAGGTCACACACGTAACAATTACCGAAGATACTTTCGAGTAGTGACCCGAAAGTGAATAAGGGATTTGATCCATATTGAGGAATTTTGGTTCGATCGAGATCGTGTCCCGACCGAACCGATAGTGCGCCCGGAATTGGTTCCGGACATACCATTTGGGGTTTATGTATATATATATATGTGAGATATATATATATATTATCATTTATTGAAATGATTTAATTAATTAATGAATTAATTAAATAAGATATGATTTAATTAATTAATTAAGATTAATTAATTCCATCATCATGAATGGTTGACATCTTGGTGGTTACTTTATGCCTTGGGAAGGCTTTGTAAGTCTTGGGAAGAACTCTTGTAAGAGAATCTTCCATGGACCAAGAGGCATTAACCATATGGATGGTTAATGTGTTTGTTTAGTGTATAATGTGTTTCATCATCCATTCTATATCATAAGATGATATAGAATGAGTAGAGAATCAAGCTAAGTATCACACAACTCTTGTTAGAGAACAAAAACAAACACACACACTTCGTCTTCAAACCCTCTAGCAAAACTCTAAGTGTTAGAGTATAGAAATTGTTCTATAGTTTGCTATAGTAGTTAGACTACACACTCCTCAATAACACACACTAGTCCAAGTGTGTCTTATTGCTATCTAAGGTATTGGTGTGGACTATTTCATAGTAGTTCCATATCACCTTGGTGATAGAAATTTCTTCAAGAAGAAAGCAAGGAGCAAGGTGTGGGGATAAGCACTTGAAGATCATATCGCTTCCGCTCACGCTTCAAAGGTATATCTTTGTAGCCACACTCTTTGATTATGTTAGTTGTAGCATATTCACACTATCTTTAAACATATACTTCTATGAGCTAGTTCTATTGTGTAAGTTCTAACGATCAACGAATTAGGGTTTTCTAGACATATGAACTATCGTAGTTCAACGAATTAGGGTTTTCTAGACATATGAACGATCAACGATAATTGGCTATGTTAGTTGTTGGACAACTAAAGGTTATGATATGCATATATGACTATGATTCACATTATTTGAATGTGAGTATGTGCGTGAGTTGTGTGTTGCTTGTGTGTTTTATTCCATTCCTAGCATGTTTATGTGTTTTATGTATAATGTGTTATACATATATAAACTGTAGTCTGAATGAAATGGGGATTTGATATGGCCTAGTATTTATTCGAAATACAGTCTGCGTACTGTCCTTGATATTGAAATACGACGCATGTGTAGTTTTAAATTATTGTATTGTTATTTCTTTTTCGCGGCGCATGTGCCATTTAATGCGAAAGTTGATTATGTAACAAGACATGAAGAGACGGACTTGGAGCATGGCGATGTCCAAGAAGACGGAGACCAAGGACTTAGTTTAGAACTAGTTAGACTAGTTTTATTTAATGTCATTTAGGCCATATCACGTCCCTTTAAAGTGTTTATTATTCATGCCATGTTTCATGCTTACATAAATTTTCTTGAAGTATATGTATACCTTATGTGATATGCATGAAATGTGGATTACATGTTTAATCTAAACCCCTCCACGTAATAATTAAGTGTTTGCCAAACCTAAGTTCAAAGTTGTCAAACTTTTCTACGTTTCGGGTGGATCATCCCTAGATGGGCACTTTGATTCATAGGAATTGGAGGCAATGGGATTACATGCGCTACAGGTTAGCCCATCGAACCGGCAAATGTAATCCATCCCTTTATGGTGAACTAAGGTTGCTTAAAACGTGGCTACAGGTTAGCCCATCGAACCGGCCCGTTTGGCAAAGGAAGTCTATAGTGTCTTAAAACGACTAGTGATAGACGCTAAGAGTCATATATAATCATTGGATGATTGATATATGATAGTCTAGTAGAACTTACCTATGGATTGGACTATGAGGATGATTGCGTGTGCCGCTCATACCCAAGTCCGTGGGGTCTTGGTATACTTGTACACTTCGAGGGGTTGTTGGTACTCGTATTATTGTTTCAAGCATGCTTTACTTGTATCGTATGTTTTACATATAAATTAAACTGAACGTCGTTTCATACTCGCATGTTTTAGATGGCAACTGCTAAGAAATCAACTTCAAACTCACTCCGATCTACAGTTGAGAAGTGTAAACTCAATGGCAATAACTTCAACGACTGGTCTCGTAACTTGAGAATCGTTCTCAAGCACGAGAGAGTCGAATATGTTCTTAAGGAAGAACTTCCTCCTCCACCCCATGAGGATGCCGATGAGCTAGAACTGTTAGAATTATGAGGTGTTTGACACGTCATAATAAGTGCCCGTTGAACAATTTGATTGTTCGTAGTGATTACTTATTTAAAGTTAAGTTCATACGTATATTATGTTTGACAATAATATACATGCTGGGAATGAATTCGAAATGCATTAGGGGTCATGATGGTTTTACTAGGGCCCGCTCATGATTTATATGTTAGTAAAATACTTGGTTGATATTTTATTAACATATGGCTAATGTGATTTCGATCCTAGAAGGTCACACACATACAATGCACTTGATTTTCAATATGATCGAAACTTCCGGGTTAAAAGTGTAAATGTCAAAGAATCAAGGGGAATTCAATTGGCTTGTTTGACTTTGAATTCAAACACAATTAATATTGAATTAATTGGTGCTTAATTGTGGAGGCGTTACGTCTTTGGGTTTAATGTGATTAAACCGCAAATTCATCACACAATTATTATTGTAATAAATGGTGAATCTTTGGGTTTAATGTGATTAAACCGCAAATTCATCACACACTTATTATTGTAATAAATGGTGAATAATTGAAAGGAAGATTTTTGTTTATAGTACCACTATATAAACACCATTTGATGGAAAACAAAAATCAACCTTCTCATTATCATATTTTCACTTGTAAGACAATTGAAAAGTAATAATACTCCCTCTTCCTTCTCTATTCGGCCAAAAACAAGAATAACATCAAGAGAAGAAAATCGTTTCTTTCTTGATTCATTCTTTGTCAAATACACTTAAGCTCTAGTTGCTTCAAGGAAGGAATCAAGCTAGTGTTGGTGTGGACTAACTAGAGAGAGGAACGCTGGTTGCTCTTCCGCTGCGCAACTCAAACACGCTTCAAGAGGTATACACACAAACTCATAGTTAAATGTGAATTTTTAGAACTTTGTATTCGATCGTTTATACGTTTTTGTATAATTTGATATGCAAAACATGTATAAAATCCCAACAGTGGCATCATGAGCCCGGTACATATGTTCTAATTCACTTTAAATGTCTTGAAATTTGATTTCATGAATTATAATATCATATGTGTATGTTTTGATATCATCAATTAAGGTTGTTGTGCATTATGTGTATTGTGCAATTATGTAATTGTTAAGGCCTGTAAATATTTTTCTAAAATTCTGTAAAAATATGTTTCGAACAGTAGACAAAATTTCGAGACCACTGTAATTTTTCTGGAATTGTTTCGATTTGTTAAGTGCTCGAAATAAATGTTTGAAACAGCCATATGTTCATCCGAACGGATTTGATATACCTTTCGTTTGAACAGTTTTAAGTGCTGTATATATTTTTATAGAATTCTGGAAAAATATTATTCAAACAGTACATTGAATTTCGAGTTTACTGTAATTTTTCTGGAATTGTTTCGATTTGTTAAGTGCTCGAAATAAATGTTTGAAACAGCCATATGTTCATTCGAACGGATTTGATATACCCTTCGTTTGAACAGTTTTAAAGGCTGTATATATTTTTATAAAATTCTGGAAAAATATAAATAAAATATTAGAGTCAATTTCGAGTTTACTGAAATTTTTCTGGAATTTTTTTGGATTTCTTAAGTGCTCGAAATTGACATTTGAACAGTCATATGTTCACCCGAACGGATTTGATATACCATTCGGTTGAACAGTGTTTTAACGGCTGTATATATTTTTCTAAAATTCTGAAAAAATATAAATCAAATACTAGAATGATTTTCGAGTCTACTGTAATTTTTCTGGATTTATTTGGATTTATTAAGTGCTCGAAAATGATTTTTGAATAGCCATGTGTTCATCCGAAAAGTTCGGAACACTATTCGGATGAACAGTGTTTTTCGGATGAACAGTGATTCCGATTTCACTGTTCACGAAACACTGTTCACGACTGTTCACATAATTAAAATGGTCCTAAAATTGTTTTGGATTTTGTTTTATTAATTATTGTGAATATTTTGGCTATTCTAGTATTTTGACTTTTGATTGTCAGAAGAAAATTAATTAAATTATTATAACTTGTATGATAATTTGATTAGATTTTAATGTTACAATATTTTAATTAATAGCACTAATATGATTAGTTGTTAATTTTATTTATATTGGTTATAAATAATATTAAATGCTTATTAATTAAAATTAAAGGCCTTAATTAATTATGTAAAACCTATGAGTTATTGATTTGGTTGTTACATTTGATGTACAATTTATTACATATATGTGTTATAATTGTGTGTACCTTATTTGACATCCTTACATGTTTTAATTGACTTAATTCATGTATTATATATATTTTGATATATTGGATGTTTTATTTTCATTGTGAATGAATGTTGGGATAAGTGATATGATCTGGTTTTTGAAATACAGTCTGCGTACTGTCTTTTATATGACGACTTGTGTCAAAAAGAAATATAGCCTGCGTGCTATTTTATGACGACTTGTGTCACTTTTATTTTATTATTTATTACATTGACCTGCGTGTCAATTATTTATCACCACGTGTGATTGTAATCAATAGAAGACGAAGCCACCGAAGGAACTGAAGGAGGACTGAAGACTTAGTTTAGAATTAAGTCTAGTTTTCTTTTCGGTTTTTAGATCATATCACTAATCCCATTTATTTGCGTTATAATTCTTAATTTTCATGCTCATATGATATATATTCTTGCTTGAGTGAATGTATATATGCATGTATGATCATGATTATATATTTATAACTAATCCTACCTTAAGTCAAGTAATTTGCCATACCTGACCCTAAAGTCGGAATAAGACATACGTATGCATGGACCTGCCAGATTGGCAGACATGACATGTCCTATGACTTGATCCCGATGGAATAATCGAATGATTTCCGATTCAGAATCGGGCTTCGATTGTTCATTCTGACTTTCGTCAGTAGGCTCAGGTTACTTGAACAGTGATTCCCATAATCAGATTTGGGCCTGTTGGCAAAAGTTGTCACCAATGCAATCTTGTAAGATTTTTGTGACACCGAGAATTATGCCAGGCATAAATGGTGATCATTCACCTACTCACATGATTAGTAGTCGAAATGTTGCGCGCTGCCGTTCGATTATTAATTATCTGAGTTCTCGGATACATTGTGTGTTTTAGTAGGATTGTGAACACAGTGTATGAGTTCAAATATTTAGATATCTGAATTAACGCTATGACAATGCTTATCTGAGTTATTTATTTGCATATTTCCGTTGTATTTATCACGTCTACAAACGCTTAAAACTCTAAGACCCTCCGCTCCACATTGGAGAAATGCAAACTTAACGGCACCAATTTCCATGACTGGGCTCGCAACTTGAGAATTGTCCTCAAGTCTGAAGAGAACAGACTACGTGCTCACCAGCATGCTTCCTAAGGTCCCTCCCACTGATGAGGAGGAGTTTTATGTCTATAAACAGCACATGAATGATTCTATAGATGTCCAATGCTTCATGTCGGCCAACATGGAATCGAATCTTCAGATTCAATTCGAAAAGGTCAACGCTTACGATATGTACCGCCGGCTGGAAAACTTGTTCCAGCAGGAGGCACGCAATGAGAGATACGAACATGTTTGTGCTCTCGTTGACTGTAAGCTAGGCAATGGACAGCCATCAAGTCCCCATGTCATCAAGATGATGGGCTTAGTCGAAAGACTAGGCTCATTGGGGGCACCCGTCTCTAAAGAGATGTCTGTAGATATCATTCTTAGGTCGCTGCCTGATTCGTTCAGTGGTTTTGTGTTGAACTACAACATGCATCAATATGACAAGACGTTGTCTGAGCTACATGGTATGATCAACACTGCTGAACAAAACATCAGGAATGCTAGAGACACTTCTTCTTCTTCTGTTTTGACTATTTAGAACAAGAAACAGTTCAAGAAGAAGAAAAGTGTCAAAGGCAAGACAAAGGTTGCCCCTCGTGCAACGGCTCCTACTCATAAGGCATCCAAGAAGGATTCCAAAAAGGATGACACGTTTCATTACTATGAGATAGTTGACCATTGGAAGAGAAACTGCAAGAAGTACCTGGCAGACGAGAAGAGTGGTTCGACCACTGCTACTCTGCCATCATGTATTAATGCTATAACATTAGCATGACAAGGAACAAGCTTGATGACTTGAACCCGACATACCTATGGCATTGCAGACTCGGTCATATAAGTGACAAACGCATTAAAGAGCTCCATGACAATGGAATTCTTACGTCATCTGGTTTTGAATCTTATGACAAATGTGAGTCATGTCTTTTAGGCAAGATGACCAAGTCACCTTTCACTGGTACGAGTGAAAGGGCAAGTAATTTATTGGGAATCATACATACTGATGTATGTGGCCCAATGAACACGCCTGCTAGAGGAGGTTTTCTATACTTCATTACCTTCACCGATGACTTCAGCAGATACGGTTACGTATATCTGTTGAAACATAAGAGTGAAGCCTTTGAAAAGTTCAAAGAATTTCAGAAGGAAGAAAACCAACTCGCCAGGACAATCAAGATTCTTTGCTCCGATAGGGGAGGAGAATACTTGAGCCATGACTTCTTGCAACACCTAAAGGAGTGTGATATTGTATTACAGCTCACACCTGATGGTACACCACAACACAATGGTGTCTCCGAAAGGAGAAATCGAACCTTATTAGATATGGTTCGATCAATGATGAGCACATCAGAACTCCCAACTAGTTTTTGGGGTTATGCATTGGAAACTGCCGCTTCCACACTAAACAAATGTCCAACCAAATCAGCACCTAAGACCCCACATGAGATGTGGTTTGGGACTCTTCCCAAACTAGGGTACTTGAGGATTTGGGGATCCGAGGCCTATGTTAAGAAAGTTAACAAAGATAAGCTTGGACCTAAATCCGACAAGTGTTACTTCATTGGTTATCCTAAGGAAACCAAGGGATATTACTTTTATCTCAAACCCGAAAATAAGATTTTCGTGGCTCGTAATGGAACTTTCCTTGAGAAAGAATACATTACAAAGAGATATAAGAGTAATGAGACTCTTGAAATTGTTCAAGAGGGTGATGTAGCAGGTACTAGTACCTTAGCTGAATCACCTCAGGAGGTGGACCCTTCTTATGAAGAAGAGGTTCAACTCGATCCACGGGAAACCGTAGACGAGCCTGCTGATACTCAAAACATCCCTCGGAGATCCGAAAGGTCCCGTCAGGAACCCGATAGATGGTATGGGGAATTTTTCCTGATTGAAAGCGGGGAACCCTCAACTTATGAGGAAGCCATGAAACAACCTGATGCTGATGAATGGCTCCTAGCCATGCAATCCGAGATGGAATCAATGTACCATAATAAAGTATGGACATTGATTGATTTGCCGAGGGGTGATAGACCCATCGAATGCAAATGGGTATTTAAACGAAAGCTTGATAAAGATGGAAATGTCCATGTTTATAAGGCTCGACTTGTGGCTAAAGGTTTCAAACAGATTCATGGTATCGACTATGATGAAAACTTTTTCTCCAGTCGTTAAGTTTAAATCCATTCGGATTATCTTAGCCATTGCCGCATACTACGATTATGAAATTTGGCAAATGGATGTGAAGACAGCTTTCCTTAACGGGAAACTAGAAGAGGATGTGTACATGACACAACCTCCTGGATTCACAAGCTCGAAAGAGCCTAAGAAAGTATGCAAACTTCAAAGATCTATTTATGGTCTGAAGCAAGCATCTAGGAGTTGGAATCTTCGCTTCAATGAATCAATCAAAGAGTTTGGATTCATTCGATGTGAAGAAGATTCTTGTGTATACAAGAAGGTTAGTGGGAGCAACATTGCATTTGTCGTGCTATATGTAGACGACATTCTTCTCATAGGAAACGACATATCCATGCTTGAATCAGTCAAGGCATGGTTATGTAAGTGTTTCTCTATGAAAGATCTAGGAGAGGCACAGTACATTCTTGGAATTAAGATCCATAGGGATCAATCTAAGAGACTCATTGGACTGAGTCAAAACGCTTATATTGATAAGGTATTACTTAGATTCCATATGGAAAATTCCAAGAAAGGTAATCTCCCTATGAGACATGGCATTTCTATTAGTCGTGCTGACAGTCCCACAGACAGCATCGAAATAGAGAAGATGAACAAGATCCCTTATGCCTCAGCCATAGGATCTATAATGTATGCCATGCTTTGTACACGACCTGACGTTTCTTACGCTTTGAGTGTAACAAGTCGTTATCAATCGTGTCCAGGACAAGAGCACTGGAAGGCCGTAAAGGCCGTTCTTAAGTATTTAAGAAATACTAGATCCATGTGTCTTGTCTATGAGGGAGATAAAGAGTTACAAGTTGTAGGCTACACCAAGCGAGCTTCCAAACCGACAAAGATGAATCTAGATCTCAGTCTGGTTATGTGTTTCGCATAAATGGTGGCACAGTGTCTTGGTGCTGTAACAAGCAAAACACTGTGGTAGATACTACAATGGAAGCTAAATATGTTGAAGCATCAGATGCTGCAAATGAAGCATGCTGGATTAAGAAGTTTGTGAGTGAACTTGGTGTTTTGCCTAGCATTGACTAGCCGGTAGTGTTATATTGTGATAACACTAGTGCAATTGCTCAGGCCAAGGAACCAAGGTCACATCACCGCTCCAAGCATGTGTGCTCAGAAAGTATCACATAATTCATGATATGACAGAACGAGAAGATGTGAATGTATGCAAGATACATACAGACGACAACATACCTGGCCCATTGACCAAACCGTTGCCTCACGGCAAACATGACAAGCATCTATCAAGTGTTAGACTTAGATATATGCTTGGATGGTGTTAGGTTTAGTGGGAGTTATATTTTCTGTATATTGTCATAGTGAAGTCCTAATAAGACTATGTTGAATAATTGATTCAAATATATGTATGTTTATAGTTTGACTATATTTTCATACATATATCTTTATTTTGATTCCATTGTTGTCCATGTCTTCTAGAGAGGTCTTTGGGGTTGAGGATCCCAAATGAGAGACCCTCTACTAAGCCTAGAAGCAAGGGGATAACTCGTCCCTGATCAAATGTTCACTGATTGGAATCGAACATTGTAATGATCAGTATGTACATGATTGTCTTGGTCACGTTTCTTAGACAAGAAAGGGAGTAAATGTACTCTAGTCATGCACATGGGTATATATCTTGGAACTAGTCCAAGCTATGATACTGGATTCGACCGCCATGAGAAAACTTAGAAGATAACATATCTGTGTCCTAAGTACTTTTCATCGAACTTATGTTAAATGGTGATTCTTAGACCTGTATGGCGGGAATGCATTAGCATGAGACTTGCGTGCTTTGACTGTGTCAAACGTCTCCTGTAGAAGGGAGGCTATAAAGGCATATGTTGGGCATACTTGGAACATGTTGGTACATTGCTGTACATCAGAGGGGATTCGTACAAATCGGTTATGTCGATTGATTCATGAGATCTCGGTAGATTAATGGTGATTAAGATGGCCATCTCCAGTAGTAGTACTGGGTATCACATTAAGTCTATGTATCCGAGACAATACAGGTGCAAGAGTATGGTGGCACATATCTTACCATAGCTTGACTGTAGAATCGCGATGCGAAGGAATCACTTTACAAGTAATCGTCCAAGGGCAAGTGGGAGTGTTAGAATTATGAGGTGTTTGACACGTCATAATAAGTGCCCGTTGAACAATTTGATTGTTCGTAGTGATTACTTATTTAAAGTTAAGTTCATACGTATATTATGTTTGACAATAATATACATGCTGGGAATGAATTCGAAATGCATTAGGGGTCATGATGGTTTTACTAGGGCCCGCTCATGATTTATATGTTAGTAAAATACTTGGTTGATATTTTATTAACATATGGCTAATGTCATTTCGATCCTAGAAGGTCACACACATACAATGCACTTGATTTTCAATATGATCGAAACTTCCGGGTTAAAAGTGTAAATGTCAAAGAATCAAGGGGAATTCAATTGGCTTGTTTGACTTTGAATTCAAACACAATTAATATTGAATTAATTGGTGCTTAATTGTGGAGGCGTTACGTCTTTGGGTTTAATGTGATTAAACCGCAAATTCATCACACAATTATTATTGTAATAAATGGTGAATCTTTGGGTTTAATGTGATTAAACCGCAAATTCATCACACACTTATTATTGTAATAAATGGTGAATAATTGAAAGGAAGATTTTTGTTTATAGTACCACTATATAAACACCATTTGATGGAAAACAAAAATCAACCTTCTCATTATCATATTTTCACTTGTAAGACAATTGAAAAGAAATAATACTCCCTCTTCCTTCTCTATTCGGCCAAAAACAAGAATAACATCAAGAGAAGAAAATCGTTTCTTTCTTGATTCATTCTTTGTCAAATACACTTAAGCTCTAGTTGCTTCAAGGAAGGAATCAAGCTAGTGTTGGTGTGGACTAACTAGAGAGAGGAACGCTGGTTGCTCTTCCGCTGCGCAACTCAAACACGCTTCAAGAGGTATACACACAAACTCATAGTTAAATGTGAATTTTTAGAACTTTGTATTCGATCGTTTATACGTTTTTGTATAATTTGATATGCAAAACATGTATAAAATCCCAACAAGAACGTGGTGCATATGATGTACACGTGGACGATGCATTGGATGTCCAATGTCTCATGCTGGCCAACATGGAACCGAATCTTCAGATTCAGTTCGAAAATGTGGCAGCATATGACATGTACTGCAGACTGGAACAGATGTTCCAGAAGCGGGCAAGAAATGAGCGGTACGAAGCTGTTTGTGCCCTCATGGATTGCAAACTATCCAATGGTCAACAGGCCAGTCCTCATGTTCTCAAGATGATTGGGATCATCGAGAGACTTGGGTCTTTGGGAACTCAGTTTTCCAAGGATTTGGCTGTTGACATAATCCTCCGTTCCCTTCCTGACAAGTTTGGTAACTTTGTCATGAACTTGAACATGCATGATTTCGATAAGTCGTTGTCGGAGTTGCATAACATGATCAGCACGGCTGATACTGCGTTGAAGGGTGGGAAGAGCTCTACCCCTACTCCCTCTGTTCTGATGATTCAGAACAAGAAGGCCTTTAAGAAAGGCAAGGGGAAATGGAAGGGAAAGGCCAAGACTGGAACAGTCAAGGCCCAGACTTCCAAAACTCCGGCTAAAGGTCCTAAGGGGACTGACCAGTGTCATTATTGTAATACACCTGGTCACTGGAAGAGGAACTGCAAGAAGTACCTCGAAGATAAGAAGAGTGGGACTCTTCCGACAGGTATATTCGTTATTGAAGCTTTCATCACCTCTAATAACTCTACTTGGGTACTTGACTCAGGATGTGGTTCTCATATTTGTCGAAATATGCAGGTACTACATGCTAATAGAGCCCTTCGGAAGGGAGAGGTGGACTTGCGGGTAGGCAATGGAGCAAAGGTTGCTGCAGTTGCCGTGGGCAAGATAGATTTAAAACTACCATCCGGGATGATCTTAGTTTTAAATAATGTATATTGTATTCCTACTATTTCTAGAAATATTATTTCCATATCTGTTTTGAACAATGATGGTTTTACCATCCTTATGGAAAAGAATATATGTTCTATTAATCGTGATGGTTTACTTTATGCAAAAGCTTCAAACCAAAATGGTCTTTTCATACTAGATGAGGACCATGAGGTATATAACGTAAATATTAAAAGGAACAAGTCTAACGACTTGAATCCTACCTACCTATGGCATTGCAGACTTGGTCATATAAATGAAAATCGCATCAAGAAACTCCACGAAAGTGGAATTATTGAGTCACTTGATTTTGAATCATATGACCAATGCGAATCATGCCTTTTGGGCAAGATGACCAAATCACCTTTCACTGGAACGAGTGAAAGGGCAAGTGATTTATTGGGGATAATACATACCGATGTATGTGGTCGAATGAACACTCCTGCGAGAGGTGGTTTTCCCTACTTCATTACCTTCACGGATGACTTTAGCCGTTATGGCTATGTCTATCTAATGAAGCACAAGAGTGAAGCCTTTGAAAAGTTCAAAGAATTCCAAAATGAAGTAGAGAATCAACTCGGCAAGACTATTAAGATTCTTCGATCCGATCGAGGAGGCGAATATATGAGCCACGAGTTTGACGCTCATCTTAGAGATTGTGGAATTGTTTCACAACTCACACCGGCCGGAACACCACAGCATAATGGTGTGTCCGAAAGGAGGAATCGCACTCTGTTAGACAGTTTGCGATCCATGATGAGTCGAACCGACCTACATGTCAGCTTCTGGGGTTACGCGTTGCAAACTGCCGCACTTACCTTAAATAATTGTCCAACCAAGTCAGCTGAGAAAGTACCATATGAGATGTGGTTTGGGAAACGTCCCAAGATTAGCTTCCTCAGGGTTTGGGGTTGCTTGGCCTACGTCAAGAAGTTGAACGTAGACAAGCTAGGCCCAAAGGCTGACTTGTGCCATTTCATTGGTTATCCAAAGGAAACCAAAGGGCATTATTTCTACCTTAAGCCAGAAAATAAGATTTTCGTGGCTAGGACAGCACATTTCCTTGAGAAAGAGTTCTTATCAGGAAATGTCAGAAATACGGTACAACTTGAAGAAGTTCAAGATGATGAGCCAAATGAGTTAATGAACTCATTCGACACGTTTAATGAGCAAGTTGAGTTATCGAACTCAAGAGACTCATTGAATAAGAGAGATGGGGTTATTGAACCCAAGTGTCTCATCAAATGAGCAAGTCGAGTTAACGAACTCGGCAGGCTCACTTCAGGAAGTAGATCCTCCATTCATGGCGGATCCTATCTTGGACCCTAGATCCACGGTAGATGAGACTCCTGAAGAAGTACCGACCCTTAGGAAATTCAGTAGGACTCGTCATGTTCCCGATAGATGGTATGGGGAATCCTTCTTGATAGAAGACGACGATCCTTATACTTATGGAGCCGCAATGAAAGGGCCAGATAGCGAGTCATGGCTTGAAGCCATGAAATCCGAGATAGACTCTATGTACCAGAATGATGTCTGGACATTAGTTCACTTACCCGAAGGTGCTAGACCTATTGAGTGTAAGTGGGTCTTTAAGAAAAAGCTTGATAAAGATGGAAATGTCCATATTTACAAGGCTAGACTAGTGGCGAAGGGTTTCAAACAAATTCATGGTATTGACTATGATGAAACCTACTCACCGGTAGTCATGTTCAAGTCTATTCGGATCCTCTTAGCCATTGCCGCATATTATGACTATGAGATATGGCAAATGGATGTAAAGACCGCTTTCCTTAATGGAAACCTTGAGGAGGATGTGTACATGACACAACCTCCAGGCTTTACATGTCCGAAAGGACCTAAGAAGGTATGTAAGCTTCAGAGATCCATTTATGGACTCAAGCAAGCTTCTCGCAGTTGGAACCTCCGATTCAATGAAGCAATTAAAGAATTTGGCTTCATTCAGAATGAGGAGGATGCTTGTGTATACAAGAAGGTAAGTGGGAGCCACATTGCATTTATAGTCCTGTATGTAGATGACATACTGATCATTGAAAACAACAAACCACTCCTTGAGTCAGTCAAGACATGGTTGTGTAAGTGTTTCTCAATGAAGGACTTAGGAGAGGCGCAGTATATCCTTGGAATCAAGATATATCGAGATCGAGCCAATAGGTTGATTGGCCTGAGACAGGACACTTATATTGATAAGGTTCTGAGACGATTCGATATGATCGATTCCAAAAAGGGAATACTGTCTATGACAACTGGCACTATTCTCGGCAAAAGTCAGTGCCCCACCACTGACGTCGAGAAGGAGAACATGAGTAGAGTCCCGTATGCTTCAGCCATAGGATCTATCATGTATGCCATGTTGTGCACTAGACCAGACGTATCGTACGCTCTTAGTCTGACCAGCCGATATCAAGCGAATCCAGGCAACAGCCATTGGACCGCTGTGAAATCTATCCTTAAGTACTTGAGAAGGACTAAGGATATGTTTCTGGTATATGGCGGAGATGAGGAGTTGATTGCAAAAGGTTTCACCGATGCCAGTTTCCAAACCGATCGAGACGATTTTCGTTCTCAAACCGGGTTTGTATTCTGCCTGAACGGTGGAGCCATCTGTTGGAAGAGTTCCAAGGAGGCATGTTGGCTTAAGAAGTTTATGACTGAGCTTGGGGTAGTTCCTAGCGCTGATGGTCCAATTGAGTTGTTATGTGATAACACTGGAGCCATAGCACAGGCTAAGGAACCCAGGGCTCATCATAAGTCCAAGCATGTCCTCAGGAAGTATCACCTCGTCCGTGAAATGTTCCAGAGAGGTGACATCAAAGTATCCAAAGTAGATACAGACGACAACGCAGCTGATCCCTTGACTAAACCATTGCCTCAGACCAAACATGAGTTCCATACTTCAGCTATTGGACTTAGACTTAGGTCCGAGTGGTCTTAGTCTTAGTGGGAGCTTTATTTCAGTTTATTTGATTTATATGTATGAAGTATACTTTTATAAAACTCTTATTGTTGAATAAAAGTATTAATTCTTGTTTATTGATTGCCTATTTTTTTATAGCACTTGAATAAACAATTGAATATTTAATCATAGTTGTATGATAAATATTTTAATTCCCATGTAATCACGAGTTCTTGAAGAGGAGCCAATAAGTGTATTGGCTAAGGAACGGAAGGAACCCCTTTTTCAAGACAAGAACTATGGTGATTACATTGTCCCTAGTGGTGTGTCCCAGCGTTTTGGGAACGGACACAACCAAACTAGTGTGTAATGATTCGTTTGACTTTGTTTCTTAAGTCAAAAGGATGGTCCAAATCATTACATGGGTTCATTGTCAAGAGAGTCTTGACATGGTACTGGACAGTGACCGTTGTGAAATTATAGAAGAGATCTTGTGTCCTATATTTCACACGAGCCATATGATAGAGGTTCTGAGACCTACATGCATATCATTCTCATGCTACGTGAGCATGAGGCTTTGACAACTTCCGGACCCATCCGTTACTGGTGGTAATGGGGTACGTTGGGTCTTATGTGAATGTAGTGGTGAGATGATCGGTAATGCATTGGTAGGGTCTTTGTCCACCCTGGTATACAGGGAAGGTTTTTCTGGCCACTCGGAGAGTGAGTCTTACTTATGAATTCACCCGTTATGAACGGGAGTGAGACTTTCTCGTGTTCCGAGAAATTATGTCATAGGAGTTGGCGACACGCTTTCTTGCTTTAGCCTATGACGAAAACCGAGGACAAAGGGAATCATGTGACAAGGATGCAAGTGTACATCCAAGACATTGGTAATAGTCCAAGGGCAAGTGGGAGTGTTGGAAATTGATGTGTCAATCTCCTCAATTAGTGCCCGTGAACTATATCATCTATATATACGGTTCAACAACCGATAGTTATCTGAACTATCAGTAGTCTCTCCCGAGATAATGCCGGGGATCATCGAATGGCAGACTAGGCTCTCACGATGATCTTCGGGATTCGTGTATACGATCTTATACGTTGAATCCCGATGCCTTCGTTACTCGGGCTATGAGGTCACACACGTAACAATTACCGAAGATACTTTCGAGTAGTGACCCGAAAGTGAATAAGGGATTTGATCCATATTGAGGAATTTCGGTATCGAGATCGTGTCCCGACCGAACCGATGGTGCGCCCGGAATTGGTTCCGGACACACCATTTGGGGTTTATGTATATATATATATATATGTGAGATATATATATATATATATTATCATTTATTGAAATGATTTAATTGATTAATGAATTAATTAAATAAGATATGATTTAATTAATTAATTAAGATTAATTAATTCCATCATCATGAATGGTTGACATCTTGGTGGTTACTTTATGCCTTGGGAAGGCTTTGTAAGTCTTGGGAAGAACTCTTGTAAAAGAATCTTCCATGGACCAAGAGGCATTAACCATATGGATGGTTAATGTGTTTGTTTAGTATATATTGTGTTTCATCATCCATTCTATATCATCTTATGATATAGAATGGGTAGAGAATCAAGCTAAGTATCACACAACTCTTGTTAGAGAACAAAAACAAACACACACACTTCATCTTCAAACCCTCTAGCAAAACTCTAAGTGTTAGAGTATAGAAATTGTTCTATAGTTTGCTATAGTAGTTAGACTACACACTCCTCAATAACACACACTAGTCCAAGTGTGTCTTATTGCTATCTAAGGTATTGGTATGGACTATTTCATAGTAGTTCCATATCACCTTGGTGATAGAAATTTCTTCAAGAAGAAAGCAAGGAGCAAGGTGTGGGGATAAGCACTTGAAGATCATATCACTTCCGCTCACGCTTCAAAGGTATATCTTTGTAGCCACACTCTCTGATTATGTTAGTTGTAGCATATTCACACTATCTTTAAACATATACTTCTATGAGCTAGTTCTATTATGTAAGTTCTAACGATCAACGAATTAGGGTTTTTCTAGACATATGAACTATCGTAGTTCATTGTGTCTTGCAACCCCGGGATATTCCAACACTTATAATCCTAAAAGATCGAATTCCTCTTAGGTATAGAATAGTTTAACTCATCATTTTAACTCAATAAAATCACATCTTTTCTGGAATATTAGATCGGATTCCATGGTTTGTATATGGAAAGATAAATGGTTGCCACTCCCTGGTGATGGTACACTAATTGCCTTGAAAGATAGCCATACTAACCCGGCGCAACCCCACCTAGTCTCTCATCTCTTATTAGATGATACATATTGGAATATTGGATTGCTTAATTATCTTGTTACACATAGTGTTGTCAACCATATACTACAAATTAGCCCCCGGAGCATAGCTCAGTGGTAAAGAGCCTTGGTACCCCTTGCCTCCTCGTTTGGTGTGGTTTCGATTCCCTCTGGGGTTGATTCTCAAATTGAAATGATGTACAGGGAAGCCAAGATAGCCCTGACCACTAAGGCACATTCCGCGCTAACATCCGACATCAATCTCCTGGGCAAAGGAGTTGTCGGGGACACTTTGAGGTTGTCAATTTTCATATACTGCAAAAATTGTGCTTGATAGTAGTAATGACTGTTAGCCTATATACGATCCTTAGAGGGGGGGGGGTGAATAAGGATTGAACTAGTAATACAACTTTTTCGATTAACAAGTTCAAGCAACTATCACCCAAGCAATTGAACAACTAGAATTGCGGAAAGTAAATACAAGGAAGGAAATAACACGATGATTTTAGCGAGCTTCGGTTTCCCTACGTGCTCGACCCTCGGCTTTCCAACCTTAGGATTTCGGTAAGTGATACTAATAATGAAAACCCTCGGAATTCAATACAAGCAATCAACTCAAACTTCTAGCTAGCCCTAGCTAGAAACCCAAAGCCTCAACTCTAGGATTTCAACTCCTAATCAACAACTAGGAACCCAAGAACACTCCTTAGGATTTCAATTTACAAAGAATGAATTTTGTAATAACTTGACTCTTATAACAATTATCCCTAATTGGATGGATTAAGAGTAATACAAGATGAATCTATAGGATTACCTCTTCACAATCAAGATATGATAGCAATTGAAGATTGAGAAGGCTTGATGCACTTTTGGATTTTTTAATCAAGAAAATCTTTAATTGGGCAAGGAGGGTTTCTAATTTCGGACTTGGAGTCCTTATATAGAAACCCCCATCGTGAGTCCCATCGTGACACGATGAGCCTCACGATGGCGAACCAACGTTCGGATTTTCAAGATCATCGTGAGATCCATCGTGATAGCCTATGTCACGATGGATGTCACGATGACGACCAGAGTTTGAAAACACAGTTCCATCGTGACACTCATCGTGATACATGGATGTCACGATGGTGTCACGATGAGGCTACTGGAAGTTTTTGAGGCTCCATCGTGAGACCCCATCGTGAGACCAAGGTCACGATGGATGTCACGATGGTCAGTGTTGTTTTAGCCCAATTTTATCATTGATTCATCCTTAACTCTTTTTCCAATAACACAAAGTCATTATCATAAGAGTTAAGAGATAATTCAATAAACAAATTGTTCATAAACAATACTCGAGAAGCCATAAAACAATTAAAACATTTTAAGCATCAAACCATCGAGACTCAATCAACTATTTCTAAAACATCGAGAGAGTTTATTAAGTAATTCCTTACACAAGGTCCTATACGCATATAATGAAGTAAATAAGCCGGCCTTGTGTCTTGACTTGAAGTATGTGCCTCGCGCACAGTAAAGTCACTTAATAAAACGATTAGCGCTTAATTGTAATTTGTTATTATCAAAATAAAGAAGTATCGACTTTAGGTTAACAATGACACCCCGAGCCATCAGTCTAGAGATCCTCCACGGTAGTTGTCAAAAGGACCAAAACCAAAGTTCGCGGGATTAACCGGACTTCCTGTGACATCCTGAGATCCTGAAGCAACGTGAGGTGGATAGACACGCTCAGTCCCATGAGGTGCCGCTGGATCATCGGAATCTGACTCGGCAAGATTTTGCTCCGTAGCCGGGTGAGCGCCACCATCTCGAATACAACCTCTGAAGAACCTTAACAAAGCATTCAACATTTTTCCATGTTTCTTCTGTGTCCGAATGATGCTTTGCTGAGTCTCAGAAATGGCTCTCAATTCGGCCCGAATATCATACTCCCCTTGAGTCTCCTCCGGATGACTCGAACTACCCTCCCCAGACTGTCTCGGGGGCACCGGTGGATTATACTCAACTCCCGCCTCAGCTGCGGCTGTTTGAAGAATCGTGGACAAAGGCTTCTTTAGTAACCGAGCAATAGCCTCCTGATCTTCGGCACTAGCCTCTGCGATCTCCCAAAAGGACCAAATCCGTCCATTGTGCAACACAAGCTTCCTAATCTTGAAGCTACTTAGCTCGATTTGGTGAATACTCCTAGATTCAGGTAACGAAACACCTGGAGGCATAAATCCCCATTTCATCATAATGTGGGACACAAGCATACCATAGGGAAGAGTGCCTCCTTTAGTGTTGTTGAGCGCATATACCATGTGATGACCAATAAGGATCGGAAGATTGATTTGATTCCGCATTTTGATCTCCATAAACCAAGGCCGCTGTCGCCTGAGTAATGTCACTAGCTTGCGATTCCGTAGGAAGAAGGATAGACTTAACAATGGAAGTCATAAATTTATCCTCTCCTGTGAATCACTGTACCCAAGGCATGGGATCCTTTTTCCCACGAGATCGTCCATTATTCAACTCTAAAGACATTTGCACAAACTTGTTCAATTCCACCGGAGAATCCGTTGTTGGATAAAAATCATAACCTCTAGAAATTAACCCAAAATCCTCCTCAAAGTTATCACTATCATATGTGAACACATTATCATCCGAAAACCTCAACGAGAACGTAACGGAGTCCACACTAAACTCAACTAGCACATGCTCATAAAAGAAGTATACCCAATCCGGATAAATAGGAGTCCTATGAGTAACAAACTTTTCCCAAAAATAGAATGCAATTGAAGTCCAAAAGTTTGTACCTTGAAATTCATCCAGATCTACGAAACTCCCCTCAAGAATCCGCCTTTCTCGAATACCTTTCTTGCCACCCCGAGAAACCACATCACGTGTGAAAGTAGGATTTGGCATTGTTGAAGTTGAAGCATTGCGAGCACGAGAAGTAGAGGTTCTTGCACGTTTGGTGTTAGGACGAGACATGTTTGCAAGAAAGCTTGTAGTTTTGGAAAGTAATTGAGATGGGTTTTAGGATTATGAAACAAATTTTAGAGAGAAATTTGATAAAGAGACGATTTTGAGTTGAAATTTGAGAGAAAAAATGAGTTTTTTGGTGTTTTGGAGAAGAATGAGGGGAAAACTCTGTTTTTCGGTTTTTAAAGGGCGTCCCATCGTGAGGTCCATCGTGAGATAGGGTGTCACGATGGATGTCACGACGGAAAGCCCAAAACTTCCAGAAAGCCCATCGTGAGATCCATCGTGATAGGGGGGTGTCACGATGGGTATCACGATGGAAGCCCCAAAAATTCCAGAATGCTCATCGTGAGATCCATCGTGATAGGGTGTGTCACGATGGTTGTCACGATGGAAGCCCTGTTTTTTCAAGAAAAATGCACAATTTCTCAATACCAACACATCCAACTAACATCCAAACGTGCGTCCATTTTCACTCAACTTCATACCGATGTGAAGACCAAAGATAACCACACATCATATGGCTCATCATTCCACCGAAACAAACATATAACATGAAGCATAATGCGATAAAGAAAAGCATACTAAACACATAGTGGAGTCTTTAAGGCACGACTCCCCCTCACAAAATGCACATAAGCATATGGACAACATCAATATAAACACAACCAATCATAGAGAAGATAAATCAAGCATCCCTAGCTCACGTCTTATCTTATTGAATTGGTCCTCGGCTAAAGGTTTAGTGAAGATGTCCGCAAGTTGATCGTTTGTGCCTATGAACCTCAAATCAATGTTACCCTTTTGCACATGATCTCTAATGAAATGATGTCTAATCTCAATATGCTTGGTTCGGGAATGTTGTACGGGATTCTTAGCAATGTTGATGGCACTAGTGTTATCGCAAAGAACCGGGATATGATCAAACTTAAGTCCAAAGTCTTCTAAGGTTTGTTTCATCCAAAGAATTTGAGCGACACAATTACCTACGGCTACATATTCGGCTTCGGCGGTGGACAATGCTACACTATTTTGTTTCTTACTAGCCCAAGAGGTAAGGTTGTGACCTAGAAAGTGACAAGTGCCGCTCGTGCTCTTACGATCTAAGGTACAACCCGCAAAGTCCGCATCCGAATATCCTACCAAATCAAAATTCTTATTCCGAGGATACCAAAGGCCATAATCTACGGTTCCCTTAACATATCTAAGAATACGCTTAACGGCTTTCTCATGGGATATCTTAGGGGATGCTTGAAAACGAGCACACAAACACACGGAAAACATAATATCCGGTCTAGACGCGGTAAGATAAAGAAGTGAGCCAATCATACCTCGATAGTATGTGTCATTGACACTCGTACCTTGCTCATCTTTGTCTAACTTTGTCGCCGTTGCCATTGGCGTGTTGATCACTTTTGCATCCTCCATATTGAACTTCTTCAAGAGCTCCTTCGTGAACTTGCTTTGCGAGATGAATATTCCATCATCCATTTGCTTGATTTGAAGTCCCAAGAAGAAATTGAGCTCTCCCATCATGCTCATCTCGAACTCACTTGTCATGAGTTTCTCAAATTCCTCACACAACTTTTCATTAGTAGAACCAAAAATAATATCATCGACATATATTTGAACTACAATGAGATGTTTGCCCTTGGTTTTAAGGAAAAGTGTGGAATCGAGCTTTCCCTTTTTAAAACCATTGACAACTAAATGTGTGCTAAGTCTCTCATACCAAGCTCTAGGTGCTTGTTTCAACCCGTAAAGAGCTTTATCAAGTTTGAAAACATGATTTGGATATTTAAAATCTTCAAAACCCGGGGGTTGTTTTACAAACACTTCTTCTTCTAGAAAACCATTTAAAAAAGCACTTTTAACATCCATTTGATATAGTTTAAAGTCCATATAGCTAGCAAAAGCTAAGATGATTCTAATGGACTCTAATCTAGCAACGGGTGCAAAGGTTTCATCAAAATCAACCCCTTCGATTTGGTTATAACCTTGAACAACAAGTCGGCTTTTATTCACTAAAACAACACCGGTTTCATCAAGTTTATTTCGAAAAACCCATTTAGTTCCAATAATTGTCCGGTCAAGAGGTTTTTCTACTAAATGCCAAACTTTACATCTATCAAATTGTTCAAGTTCTTTTTGCATAGATATAACCCATTCGGGATCGTCTAAAGCTTGTTTAACGTTTGTAGGAACAAATTGAGAGACATATGCACTATGAAGACACACATTATTAAAGGAAGAGCGAGTAGTAATCCCTTTCGAGATATCACTTATCATAAGACTCGGTGGATGATTTTTTACCGTTCTAGTGGGCTTGGGCAAATCTTCATGAGTTCGCCCGTGCAAGTAATCATTCACATCTTGAGTCTCGACTTCGACATCAAGCTCCCCCTCAACACATGTCTCCTTTTCAATATTTGACTCATTACCATTCTCTACCGGTTTTTCCACCATAGTTGGAGTGCCTTCATTTTCCACACCTAATGGCTCATCATCATCTTGAACAATATGCTTAGTAAAAGGATTAGATTCATCAAAAGCAATATGTATGGATTCTTGAACAATTCTATCCTTTTTATTATAGATGATGTAAGCACAACTATGAGGAGAATAACCTAAGAAAATGGCTTCATCCGATTTGGCGTCAAATTTCCCGAGGTTATCCTTAGTGTTCAAGATATAGCATTTACTACCAAACACTTTAAAATAACCAATACTTGGTGTCTTACCACACCAAAGCTCATAAGGAGTTTTATTTAACGAAGGTCTAAGAGATACCCGATTTACCACATGACATGCGGTGTCAACTGCATGTCCCCAAAAGTATTTTGGGAGATTGTGCTCATTTAGCATAGTTCGGCCCATCTCTTGTAACGTTCTATTCTTTCGTTCAACCACTCCATTTTGTTGAGGTGTTCTAGGTGCCGAGAAGTTGTGATGAATTCCATGATAGTCGCAAAACTCCTCAAACTTAGCATTTTCGAATTCACCTCCATGGTCACTCCGAATTGCCTTGATCTTTGTCTCCTTTTCATTAGTGATTTTTCTACACAACTTAGCAAACTCGTTAAAAGCATCACTCTTATTTGCAAGACAAATGACCCAAGTAAAACGAGAGTAATCATCAACAATGACAAACACATATTTAGAGCCGCCAAGGCTAACCACATCCATTTCACCAAATAAATCCATGTGAAGCAAGTCAAGCACACCATTTGTGGAAATGTTGTTAACCGATTTAAAGGATGATTTATGCATTTTACCAAGTTGACAAGAATCACATAGTTTGCCCTTTTTAAACTTTATCTTAGGCAATCCACGAACATGATCATGCTTAGACAATTTTGCAAGTAAATCTAAACTAGCATGCCCAAGACGCCTATGCCATAAATCAACATTGTCAAGTTGCACATGCATACATACATTACTTTCCTCCACCATATCAAAGTCGACATAATAGACATTGTGAGAGCGGAAGCCATGAATAACAAGAGAGGAAGTAGCATGTGAGATAGTACATTCATTTTTAGAAAAAACAACATTAAAATCACAATCGCATAATTGGCTTACACTAAGCAAGTTAAACTTGACATCCTCAACAAGTAAAGCATCTTTAATCTT
Organism: Echium plantagineum; assembly: GCA_003412495.2. NCBI lineage: Eukaryota > Viridiplantae > Streptophyta > Magnoliopsida > Boraginales > Boraginaceae > Echium > Echium plantagineum. Next base: position 2,946,964 of record CM016568.1, on the reverse strand, counting down.
GAAACAATGTTCCTTACCAACAATACCTTTACCAAGAACTCTTGCGGAATCGTTGTTAGCGAACGTAACCGATCCACTAGCTTTGTTCCCTAGCTTCAAGAAAAGAGATGCATCACCCGTCATGTGTCTCGAACACCCGCTATCGACCATCCACACATTTCTCTTTCTTGTGGTCGACCGGTGTACCTACAAACAAAGATTAAGCTTTCACTCTAGGTACCCAAATTTTTTTGGGTCCTTTGGGGTTAGTTTGAGAACCGCTCCCTTTAACAACCCATTTGTTTCTTTGAGCCTCGGGTACACGGTTTCCCATCAATGCCACTTTTCTATACTTGCATAAAATAAGTTCATGATTTCCTAATTGGCAATAAGAACATGTAAACTTAGATTTAGAAGTTTTTGAGGAAGAAGATGGAACATGTTTAGGTTTTTGTGCCTTTTGAGAAGATACAAATTTTATGGATGAAGAAGCACGGTTTAAAAGATGAGTATCGTTCTTTTCGTAGCCTAAACCTCTTTTAGCAACATGTTTGAATTGAGACTCAAGTATTTCATCCAATTTACCGGTTCTCAAATCAAACTTGGCTAGATTGCACTTTAACTCATCAAGTTGAGCATTTGCCTTAGCCAAATTTTGCTTAAGCTCTCTCTTCTCAAGATCAACCGAATTCTTTTCAAGATCGGTTTCAATAGTTAAGAGAGCTAGCTTATTCTCAAGTTCAACAATATTTGAATTCAAAGTTTTATTGGATTATTGAACTTCACGATACTTCAATTTTAGTTTTTCACAATAATGTAAAAGGTTTTCATTGCAAGCATGTAAATTTTTAAATGAAGCACAATGAACCTCACATTCACATTCAACCTCATCATCGGAACTAGAGTAAGAGTCGGAAGTTACCTCAAGAGCGTCATTTGCCATGAGACAAACCACATGTGCAACCTCCTCAACTTCGGAATCCGATTCTTCATCGGAAGTGTTTTGATCCCAAGTCACTTTCATGGATTTCCCTTGTTGAGCCCTCTTCTTGAGTTTTGGACAATCCGCTTTGAAATGATCCGTTTTATTGCACTCAAAACACTTTGGTGGATCACTTTTGTAGTTCCCCGATTCCCTAGTCTTGCCTCTTCTATCCTTTCCATCGGACTTGTTGAAGTAATCCCCTTTGCTCTTCTTCATTTTTATAAACTTTTTGAAGTTTTTGGCTAGCATAGCCATCACCTCAGGCTTTTGATAGCTTTGATGGCTAATAGTTTTGGAGAAGGCTTTGAGCTAGATTCGCTCTTCCGGCTAGAATCATTCTTCCGGCTATTTATCACAAGTTCTTCACCAAACAAACGACTATAGAGATCATTCGTGGGAAAGACATCCAAGTCATTTGCTTCTTCAACTTGTCCCATCTTGTTGCGGTAGTCTTGATTGACCGCCTCAAGAATTTTGTTGTTGATTTCACCAATCGTGAAAGTCTTTCCAAGTCCGTTGAGATTGTTGACAATTGTATTCAACCTTGTTTGGAACCTCAATACGGATTCTCCTTCCATCATCTTGAATAATTTATATTCTTTAGTGAGAAGTCGAATCTTGGTATTCTTGACCTTTGAAGATCCGAGAAAGGTTTGCTCCAAACTATCCCAAGACTCTTTGGCGGTCTTGTAGCACTTGATGCTATTGTAGACATCAAGACTCACGGCGCTATGAAGTAAGTTCTTGGCTCTAGCATTCAAGGACAAACTTCTTTTATCCTCCTCACTTAGATCCTCAAAGCGCTCAATGGTTTCAACCACCACTATATCCTTTGATTTCTCCAATGCTTCGGCTCGCAACCTATTGAAGTCTTCTTTGTCCTTCTTGGCCTCATCACTATCTCTTTCGGTAATGATTTTGATGTCCGGTATGATGGTCGAACTTCCACTTCCCATGATCACTCTTGACTTTTTTGGAACAAACGGACCATTCTTCATAATATGCCACAAGGCATAATCTTGACCGGTGACAAAAGTTTCCATACGGTCCGCCCAATAGTCATAGTTCGAACCATCGAACCATGGAGGCCTAGATAGTGACAATCCTTCCTTTGACATATCACCCATGATCTTTTGTGTAGAGATTTTAAGCTCGAATTCAACACACACGGGCTCTGATACCAATTGTTAGCCTATATACGATCCTTAGAGGGGGGGGTGAATAAGGATTGAACTAGTAATACAACTTTTTCGATTAACAAGTTCAAGCAACTATCACCCAAGCAATTGAACAACTAGAATTGCGGAAAGTAAATACAAGGAAGGAAATAACACGATGATTTTAGCGAGCTTCGGTTTCCCTACGTGCTCGACCCTCGGCTTTCCAACCTTAGGATTTCGGTAAGTGATACTAATAATGAAAACCCTCGGAATTCAATACAAGCAATCAACTCAAACTTCTAGCTAGCTCTAGCTAGAAACCCAAAGCCTCAACTCTAGGATTTCAACTCCTAATCAACAACTAGGAACCCAAGAACACTCCTTAGGATTTCAATTTACAAAGAATGAATTTTGTAATAACTTGACTCTTATAACAATTATCCCTAATTGGATGGATTAAGAGTAATACAAGATGAATCTATAGAATTACCTCTTCACAATCAAGATATGATAGCAATTAAAGATTGAGAAGGCTTGATGCACTTTTGGATTTTTTAATCAAGAAAATCTTTAATTGGGCAAGGAGGGTTTCTAATTTCGGACTTGGAGTCCTTATATAGAAACCCCCATCGTGAGTCCCATCGTGACACGATGAGCCTCACGATGGCGAACCAACGTTCGGATTTTCAAGATCATCGTGAGATCCATCGTGATAGCCTATGTCACGATGGATGTCACGATGACGACCAGAGTTTGAAAACACAGTTCCATCGTGACACTCATCGTGATACATGGATCTCACGATGGTGTCACGATGAGGCTACTGGAAGTTTTTGAGGCTCCATCGTGAGACCCCATCGTGAGACCAAGGTCACGATGGATGTCACGATGGTCAGTGTTGTTTTAGCCCAATTTTATCATTGATTCATCCTTAACTCTTTTTCCAATAACACAAAGTCATTATCATAAGAGTTAAGAGATAATTCAATAAACAAATTGTTCATAAACAATACTCGAGAAGCCATAAAACAATTAAAACATTTTAAGCATCAAACCATCGACACTCAATCAACTATTTCTAAAACATCGAGAGAGTTTATTAAGTAATTCCTTACACAAGGTCCTATACGCATATAATGAAGTAAATAAGCCGGCCTTGTGTCTTGACTTGAAGTATGTGCCTCGCGCACTGTAAAGTCACTTAATAAAACGATTAGCGCTTAATTGTAATTTGTTATTATCAAAATAAAGAAGTATCGACTTTAGGTCAACAATGACACCCCTATGATTGCCAAGAAACCCAATACTACTAAAAATTAATACAATTTCTTGTAAACCACTCTAATCTGAATCCTACAAAACCATCAACTTATGCCTCAATCCTTCGAAAACTTGGAACAATTTCTGGCATCTTCAATTTCACACAAACTAAAAAAAATCTTTGGGAATCATTGCTTATTCCACTAGCTATTAAAAAAAAAAATCTCTGGTTATATTGGCAACATCCTAACCACTGGATCAATCTCACTCTTGAGTGGAATATGTTCTAATTCCAATCATAAATGGGATATCAAGATTTATGATAATAAGGATGTTAGTGCAAGCATGTTGGTCAAGTTTTTCAAGAGCCAACTGTTATACTATCTCGGATATAACAATTATGGGAATCTACGTGATAGTTTAATAAGAGAGACAAACACACAAGTGTTAAGACAATTGCCGTTCCAATCCACATAAGCTAATCAGAATCGAAACTTCAAGGACTACGGAGATTTATTACTAAAAGTGGATTAGGGAATATTCAGTTTATTTGGAGACAAGATCTATTCTTGACGAGCAAGCTATTCAAAATAGGTAACATTGGTTACTTTGGGCGTAATCAACCGTGAGAAGGGAAAGAGTATTTAGGCAAGAGCGCCACATTACCTAAAGTGGAATATGCGCTTCAAGAGACGATGGCACCGAAGGGTTTCGTCAAATGCAAAAAGCCCACGACCTAGCATTACATAAGGAGGGCTCGACTACACAAGAAGAGCGTCGACTTTTATTCAAAGAAGAAAAAGAGCAAATAAAGTAATTAGTATTTTATAGAGCTAGATGATTGTCGTATGTATAAGGAGCTTTGTGTTTTGCTCCTAACTGAATGTACATTTGATATATCATTCGGTATATCAACAGGGAGGTTTAATCTCTATCTTTCACCATTATTCATAATTAGATATGATATGGACATTATAGAAAAGTTTAGATTAGGGCAATAAAGTATATGGGGCATACACGTAAGACCCTTCTTGTAACATCTTTTCTTATAGTGGGGCATACACGTAAGACCCAGACGTAGGTGCATATTGACACTAAATTAACAAGTGTTGTGTGTTTTTTTTCCTGTACTTTATTTATAGTCTAACTGGTCTGACAGTTGGCGACAGTTGGCGTTCTTACTGGTGTGTGGGTTGCAATAACAAAGGATAATCTCCTCCTTACAACCACTGAAAATTTGATCACTCACATTGCCGGCAATGGATTGAAATCTTGTTCTTTAAGATCGTTTACCGGGAGATTCATAAAAAGATTATCTTGGGTTTGGTACTTGTCATGGGAAAAAAATCAGAAATGAGTTCATCTCTTTACTGGTTATATGAATGAAGTATGCTATGGGGCAATTTTGTTAATTCGACTTAAATTATGTCTTTTTCAGTGAACTATTATCAAACACTTAAATATTTTATTATGCAGATTTAGTTATGATTCAAATTCAGACATTCAATTTTCAGTCACTTGTTGTCAGACTTCAGACTTCAGATTCAAAAATTCAGTTTTAACAAACAGGCCCTTACTTCACTCTTTGACTATGAATGCATGTTTTAGAGAAATAGTAAGTTGAACGATTCTTTTGGTTATAAAGTACTATCTCCATTTCTTTTACGAATTACAATTTTAATCATCAATTATTTGGTATATACATAATTGAAAATTACAAAAAATAGTATTATGAAATTATTTTTAAAAGCAAATCCAACGTTATCTCAATTTCATATTATTTATGAGTTCAATAAGAATAGGTAATGGAACTCATCAATTTTTCAGTAAAGTTAATTTATATTATTTAGATCTTTTTACATAGACGTAAAATGTTGAACTAGTTTCCAGATTTGAGACTCAGAAACACTTCCAAGTCTAAATTCTTCCCCAAGCATTATTAAGAATCCTGATATCTCAATTATTCTAAATTGTCCACCAACTTCAAGATTTGTTACAACACTTGGATTTACAAACTTCTCAACTCCCTTGCTTGTAGTGCTGCAAACGAGCCGGGTTCGAACGGGTAACGGGTTACCCGGCCGGGTATCAATTTTACCGAGTCGGGTAATTACCCGGAATTAACGAGTCGAGTAGGAAATATGCTACTCGAACCCGGTCCGAGTGTCGAGCCCGGGTAACCCGGTTCATTACCCGACTCGTTGTTATCGGGTTTCCGAGTCGGGTTTTACCCGGATCGGTATACATTTTGGTTTTAACGGGTAATTTTACCCATTTTAGTATACTTTTAAATTTTAGTGAACAATTTTGACGCAGCTGTATTTTTTTTTAAAATAATGATGTCCATCATTCATACAACATTCTAATTATTCAATTAATCAAAATTATTATATGTATCAACAATATTCTAAATACAAACAACAAATAGCTATAAAATTGAAATAGAAAAAGAAAATTTCATTAACACATGACAAATAAAGTTAAATAATAATTACTAAAATGTAATAAAAGATGCATGATGAGATATGGTGAGAAGAAAAGATTGTGTTTTAATGGAGGATGAATTTCAAAATTTGCGAAGAGTGATACTGGATTACTGGCGACATGAAGAAGAAGGAGGCAAGGATGTTATTCGTTTGATTGTTTCTAGTTTATATATTACACATTTAGGTTTTATTGAACTAATTTGGGCTTTAAGAGTTTTATACGGACTATTGCCTATTGGTCCTTACTCCTTACTAAGTTAGAATATTAAAATATTAAATACTAAAAATAGTACTTATATATAAATATATAATAATAATATTACAAAAAATAAACGAGCGAGTAATCGAGCGGACCGGATTTTTTGATTCGGGTATCGAGTAAAAAAAATTACTCGAGTATCGCTCGATAAGGATACTAGCGGGTAACGGACCCGGGTTTTCCGAGTCGAGTAACGAGCGGTTTACGGGTTACTCGGTCCTTTAACAGCACTACTTGCTTGTAATCACCTTATATCCATTTATTTTGGAAACATTGTTCAATTCAAGAAGACTCACTTTCTCAATCATGAAATTGTAATTCATTGCATATTCTCCATTTACCACCACCGTCTTGATGATTATTGTACTTCCATTTAAATTGCCATTCTGTTTTATTGAACTCCTCATACCTTCCTCCTCTCCCATGTCGACAATCTCTCAATCGTCTATGCCATTAATACTGAGCAACAACACTCCATGTGAGATCCCACCAGGCGATCTGACATTCATATAAATTGCGCAAATGCTATATACGGTACCTATATACAGTATTGTAACTTTTATGAGTGAATTGCACAAATAGTCCCCGATAATGTCACCAAGTTGCACTTTAGTCCCCAATAGTGGCACCATTGCAGTTTAGTCCCCGAAAGTGGCTAAAAGTTGCAGATTAGTCCCCACGTTAACTATTCTATTAACTTTTAACACCAACACGCGATAAAATGTTAAATTTGGGGCAACAAATATTTTTTTTGAAGACACAAACTCGTTATTAGTGTTAGAAATTAATAAAATTTTGCATTTCAACTTCGTAATGAATTTTCATGAGATATGGAAAATGAGTTTAAGTCTTAAAAATTCATTTTTTGGTCCAAATTTGACCTCTCATCGCGTGTTGGTGTTAAAAATTAACGGAATAGTTAACGTGGGGACTAATCTGCAACTTTTTTGCCACTTTCGGGGACTAAACTGCAACGGTGCCACTATTGGGGACCAAACTGCAACTTGGTGACACTATCAGGGACTATTTGTGCAATTCGCTCTAACTTTTATTCCCAAATTTGCCCTTACAAAATTTCAGCATAAAAAAATTTCAATTAATTTGCAATTTATCACTCCCTCTCTAAAAGTAGGGATTTCTTTTTTCTCTCTACAAAAATTATATAAAACTTTTTATTTCTTCTCCTTGATCACCAATTCATTAATGAGTAGCTGATGATTGCTTCTCAAACACGACAAGAGATTTATCATAAAATCTCCAATTAAAGGTACATCCATACACAATTTACAACTAAGTAATGGGCACATTGCGGAAACAGAAAAAGTTCAACATTTTTCACATAATCAATATAACATGTGTTCATATTCAAACAAAAACGTTTGTATTCATTAAATCTTTAACTAATTCAAGACAACAAATACTAATTAATCAAATATGATTACAACAAAAAATGAACACAAACCAATAACAAAATAAATAAATAAAAATAAAGGAGAGAGCAAAAATGTCATATCTTTATTAGCAGCAATAACATCAAATACTCCCTCCATACAAGATTGTTAGATTGAAAATCGAAAGTCAAAATTAACAAAATTTATAGCTTTAGTAGACACAAACATTTGATTTGCATTAAATCCACTATTTAAGTATCAAACTATAAAATACGTCTGATGCATATAACTGCACGAAATTGTGGTGATTAATGAGTAGATGGTGATTGTTTGAGGTTTGAGTTACCCAATCCAGATCTAGAATATGATTGGTGTTCTAGAAAGGTTTTTTAATATATTAAAGTTTAAAGAGAGAGGAAATTTGATAAATGAGATTGACATCTAGGTTCGCGTTTCCAACGTCAGCATCCCACAAGGTTAGTGTCTGGTTATGTTGTAGCTTGAACGAATCTTTTTCATGCTCTCTCATCTTGGATTATCAACGTCTGTTATTCCAACTCTCAGACGATCATTTGTTTCAAAGCTGCAAAATGTTAGCAACTCAATTTCCAGTGCTTTCTTTCCTACAATATATTAAATTCAGGCAAAAAGAAAAACCAAAATTGATAACTTCTTCCTGTCTTCAGAACTGGAAATCTTAAATATCTTACAAACTATATATGTTTATTATCTACAATGAAATAGTTGATACTGTTTGCACTGCACTTTTGGGTCAATCCGAAAATAATTCCCGATTATTGTAGGGTACTAGTAAGGATCCATACTATTTGATCCCCTACCGCGCTTAGTCTAGGATCTTGTTAAGATACACTACCACATCGAAAGTCAATGTCTCCCGAGTCAACTAAGATCTTGGACTACTCTTTCTATTGCCAATTAGTTTTAGAGTGAAACCTCTAGACTCTTAACAGTTCTCTTTCAAAAAAAACACAATGGAAGTTGAAAAATACGTTACTATAACCATAACCAATTGGATCTTCGCTGCTTGCTTTAGCAGATAAAACGGAAAGTAGTACTATCAAGAGCAACAAATAGGGATGAATGTGTTAAGATAAATGATTGAATTTAAATGATTGAATTTAATTGACATTGTTTAAGCTTCTCATCAAATTTTCATGTACTGCATAATTTAAACGACAAACGGCTGAGATGATCCCTTAACTTTGGAGCATGGAATCAGTTGATCACCTAACTTTCAAAGATTGCGGTTGATCACCTAACTTTTCAAATCGTTCCTATTCAGCACATTCTTCACTAATAGTGCTAATTATGGACTAATTACATCACATGCCCATCACGTGGTAGTTAATCAGGGGCAATTTACTAATTTCACGTCTTAATTTTCTAAAAAATAGTTTAATCCCATTAAAACAAACTCAATCCTCAATTCACGTGATGAGCTATTTTAATGGGATGAATTATGGATTGGGTTTATTTTAATGGGATTAAACTATTTTTCATAAAATTAATCTGCGAAATTACTAAATTGTCCCTAATTAACTACCATGTGATGGGCACGTGACATAATTAGTCCATAATTATCATTATTAGTGAAGAATGTAGTGAATGAGAGCGATATAAGAAGTTAGGTGATCAACTAAAACATTTCAAAAGTTAGGTGATCAACTGGTTCCATGCCCCAACGTTAAATGATCATCTCAGCCGTTTGCCGTAATTTAAATGTTTATAACCATATTTTGTCCAGTTGTGCCGGCTATTAGCCTATTACGGAGTAATTTCTTAAAAAAAGATAATACGCTCATCTTAAGCGCCCCCGTTTGGCTAGCTCATCACCCAACAGAGGAGGTAAATCCGGGATGTGCCTCTAGCGGTCCGATACTCCACCTAAAGAGTTCCCAGACTCTGAGTAACCACCCACAAGCAGGTCCTCCCTTGAACAAATGCAGAGTTACTCACACTTGTGGAGAAACACACTCTTATAGGTGAAACCCATGACCATTCGAGCTATGCCCCGTGGGCATTATGGAGGAAGTCTACCAGGACTCAGGAGTGGAGTAGGGGGTACGACAAGGGAGTCGTCCTCTATGACGTTTAATCTTAACAACATCTTCAAGGAACAAAATTTTATGTTGGAGTGTTCAAAAGTAAAACACAAGTTCGGTAACCCCTTGAGGCACGTGCAACACATCCTTACCTCCTCAGCATGTCCCAGGTCAGGGAATAACGGGGCGCATAAGGTGAGGGATTCACCTTTACAACTACCTCCGTCCCGAAATGATTGTTACATTTTGCCTTTTGTGGTTAAACTTTAAAAAATTTGATTAAGTATTCTCATTCAATGATATGAAATAAATATAGTCATGTGGGATCTTTGTTAGATTCGTCTTATTATATATTTTTGAAATATCAACTTTTTATAATTTTTTCGTATATAGAATACGAGATATTGACGTTTTAAATCGTGTTTTGTTGACCATGAAAGTCAACATTGGAGCAAAATGTGATCTCGCTCACATTAAGCGCCCCCTCACGCCGAACCCACAACTTGAAAGGGAGTAAATCACGGTACAGTCCCCAGGACCAGAGTGTATGGAGGCCTGTCTACGCTGCGCACTTAGCTTGAGATAAAACTCCTAAACTGCCGCTAGCGCGGTTCGAACCCATGCCAATTGGAGCAATCTGTATACACCCTAACCACTGGGGCAACCCGTGGGGTTACCATGAAAGTCAACATGTACCAATCATTTAGGGACAGAGGGAGTATTAAAAAGATATAACTTTGTCATTGCTTTATCAAATTTATATATTTTTTCTAATATATAAAATATTTGTTCATTCGATAAATTCCATCACCGTCTATATAGAGTATTACTTTTAGGTTGGCATATGTTCAACGTTTCCGTCTCCAAATATCACTGTCAAGTTAAGAGTGGTTTACATTTCATTTCCACAAGAAATTCTTACCGAAACCAAAGAAGTACGAAAAAGCAAGTTAAATCATTTTAATTTTGTACAAGTTTATAGATTACGACAGTATTGGATTATATGGACAAGCGAACTTTGGACTAAATTTTCACTAGTGTATACATGCACACCATACTATGGTTTACCAACCAGATAAATATAACAAAATGTTTATGATAATATCAAAACTAAAGGTGGAGAATGGAGATAAATGAAAAATTGTTAGACTAGCAAACAAATGATGAGCAAAAGTTCTCAACTACTCTTGGATGCTTTGATTATTTACCTCCGTCTATCTGTAGTTTAGACGATTATCTCTTTAGAGGAAACCGATCCTTGTTTACCAACCACACATTGTCTAACCAAATCAAATCCTCTCTCGAGACTTTCTTCAAAAAATCCGATTCGTGCGGATTCTTTTCCCAACTAACAAAGAAATCTGCTCTACCACTGAGCTACTTAGGAACAACGGGAGATTAGATCTCATAGAGTTCAATTCCCGTTCTAACCCATTCCCTGTCTTTGTTTCTATTGTATTCTATCTCATCGTATCCCATTCTTTTCTGCGAGATTTTCAAACGGCAGATTGGGATTCATATATATCCACCCATGGGGGTACGATAAGATCTATCTGTATAGATATCATCTACATCCAGAAAGCCGTAATGAAATATATTTTATATATATTTTTCTCAGACTTGTAAATCTCTAGCCTATTATTATGTCAACCCAGGTCCTCAATCTTGGTAGATTTAGGAGTTCGAATGAATTCAATTGATGTTTCTTGTGATTTTAAGGTGCCAATGATGCAAAGCGAAAGTTCTGAGATAATCCAGTATGTTCATTCTTACAAAGAAGTTATCATCTTGAAAAGTCCCACATCATTCGCTTTATACATAACTGATTTGGTTTTACAGTCGGATGAACTACCATATGTCGTCGAGCCATATAGTGTGGGCGTGTAATCCAAGTGGAGGCATTAAGGTGTTGGGAACATTAGTTTGACCCATCTGGGATAGGCTATGGGAATGCTCTTACTGGGCTGCACGATCCAAGCTTGGAGTTGGGTCATGCGGGTTTGGCTAAGGCTGATGTGATGTCCAACATTGCCACATGGGTTGTCCTTAATCGAACCAACATTTTCTTAATTAATTTTTGCTTGCTTGATTGTTTCAAATCTTAACCTCTTATATGATGGATTGTTTCAAACCTCTTCATATTAATTCTAACAAACTCTGATGTTTTTCTTTGAGTTTGTTTATGATTACCTCTATCGGTTTATGTCTTGAGTTTGAATGTTTCAAATTTTAACTTCTTATATGGTGGATTGTTCCAAACCACATCATATTAATTCTTACAAACTCTGATGTGTTTGCTTTGAGTTTGTTTATGATTACCTTTATCGGTTTATGTCTTGAGTTTATTTATGGTTACATTTATCGATGGGTTGTTCAACATTGCCACATGGGTTGTCCTCAATCCAACCAACATTTTTTGTTATTGATTTTTACTTGCTTGATTGTTTCAAACCTCAACTTTTTACATGATGGATGACAAGCCGGTGCCTCTAATCTAATATTGCCAGATGGATTGTCCTCAATCGAACCAACACTTTTTTATTGATTTGCTTGCTTGATTGTTTCAAACCTCTTCATATTAATTCTTATAAACTCTGGTGTATTCACACTTCCAATTGCTGATGGAGTTGCTTTTGCACCTCCATCTGGAGCTTTAGAGCTTGTGTGATTTGCAGCCCCTGTAAATAGTTAGGTAGTTGTGAATGGTAACAAACGGTAAGACATAAAAATTGTGGCACATCTAGTGTTCTACCGTGCTACACCGAACTATCTTATGGCATTAACTACGACATGGTGAGAAAGTCTGATGAGAATCTTGAATGTTGAGCACATCTGGTGAGTGTGCATCTGTAATCACACTAGATGATTGTGTAAGTCATATGAAATTAGTGATAAGATAGCTTCTGTAACTGTTGACAATGCTTCGGCAAATGATGTTTGTATTGATATTCTTAGGAAAAATTATAATTCAATCTGTAAGCTTGTCTTGAATGGTAACTTTTTCATGTTAGGTGTTTTCTCCATATTATAAATTTATTGGTTAAAGATGGGTTGAAGGAGATTGAAAGGGTTACTGATCTTGTAGGGGATGGGGTTAAATATCTGTTTGGCTATGAGAATAGGTTGGTTTCATTCAATGAACATAGATTGAATCTTAAATTGCCCCCTAATATGTTAGTTTTAGATAACAACACTAGGTGGAATTTTACTTATGTGATTTTATCAACCGCTTAGAAGTATAGGAAATGCTTTGATAAATTTGGAGAGGATAATGATGTGTTTAAATTTTTTTTTCCTAATGTTGACCAATGGGCTGAGGTAAATGAAGTTTGTGAGTTTCTTGAAGTGTTTCGTGATGTAACAAACTTGATCAGTGGTAGCAATTATCCAACTGTCAATTTATTTTTATTGGAGTTAAGTAGGATTAAGGAGTTGATTAATGCACAATTGGATAAGGTGGAAACCAAACATTTGTACAACATGGCAGTTAGAATGTCGACTAAATATGATAAATATTGGGATGACTGATATGTTGTCATGTTTTGGTTCAATTTTTGATCCTAGATATAAGATGGACACGATCTTCTTTGCTTATGCATCCATGTATCTAGTTGACCTTGAGACTAGGATAGAACTTATTGATAATAGTTCCCGTAAACTGTGTGATCAATATGTTAATTTACATGGTGATAATGCATCACAAATTGTGGAATCCTTTGTTGACTTGAACAAACAACCTCCTTTTAGTTCTTTTTCCTCAAAAAAATTTGACAACTTCAAGATGGGAGCCCATGATAAGGGGAATGAGAAAACAGAACTAGAATTGTACCCAATTTTGATGTGCTTGCTGGTGGAAAATACATTACGGAAAGTATAAGATCCTTTCTAAGATGGCCATGTATATCTTATCAATTCCAGTGATCACAGCTGCATCTGAATCTACATCTCAGTGTTGGTGATAGTGTTATTGATAAAAGACGATCGTCAATGAGAAAAGATACAATAGAGGTGCTTCTATGTGACGGGGATTGTATAAAAGGCGATCGTCAATGAGAAGAGATACAACAGAGGTGCCTCTATTATTATTATTATTATTATTATTATTATTATTATTATTATTACTGTTATTATTATTATTATTATTATTATTATTATTATTATCATTTACCATATTTTCATTTTTGTGATTGTTTAATTATTATTGTTTTGTTATTAGGAGATTGATGATCCAATTGAATTAGAGTTTGAACATAGTGTTGGTGATAGTGTTATTGATAAAAGACGATCGTCAATGAGAAAAAATACAATAGAGGTGCTTCTATGTGACGGGATTGTATATAAGGCGATCGTCAATGAGAAGAGATACAACAGAGGTGCCTCTATTATTATTATTATTATTATTATTATTATTATTATTATTATTATTATTATTATTATTATTATTATTATCATTTACCATATTTTCATTTTTGTGATTGTTTAATTATTATTGTTTTGTTATTAGGAGATTGATGATCCAATTGAATTAGAGTTTGAACATGAGTTTAAAATGGTGAGTTCTAATGCTAGTGATAATTTCATTCCTTATTTCTAGTTGTTTAGCAATTATTTTATTGTTTTACTAACTTCTTTTTCTTTTGTAGTTGTGCAACCTGCTTCTATTCAACCTGGAAATACAGGCCCTTCAAAGCAGTCAACTGCAACTCCTTCAACTAAGAAGGGCAGCAGTAGCAATCCACCATCTAAGAAACAAAAGAGGACTGGCAAAACTTGAATCTAAAATGGTCCCCTACTTTTAATTTATATTGCCTATTGTGTTCCCTATTTTGTGTATAAGTTATGATGGACAAAAATTGTAGCCTGTAATATTGGATGTTTGTACTAGGTTGGCTTTTGTGTTGCTTGTTGTATTGTTGCCTTGCCTTGTTGGTGATGTCTGTTGCATGTTGCCTGTTGCATGTTGAGATTTCGTTTTGGCTATGGTAATTGTATGTATGTATGTGTTTATGGGACTAGACATTAGTAGATGATCTCCTACATATCTTGGCATGGCAACTGTGTTGCAGCTCTGGCGTGAGGGACTTCGGCTTGATGAAACACATAAATCTGAGCCTATTTTAAAACACTAAATTAGAGGTTGTGGGTAATAGGTATCAAAATTTGGCAAGTGCATCATCACTACATGTAACTCTATTAGAATTGTACACTTTTATGACAATTATTGTATGTTTTCGTATCAATTTTTTTGCTTAAACTAAATTTGAACACTTAACTGTTTTCCCAATATGTTAATCGATTTTTTTTTGAACTATTCGAAGAAACGAGTCGAATCAAAACCGAACTTTATTGTCAATGTTACCCCCTTGAACTAGAATCGAATTATAACAATAAAAGCTTGGGGTAAACGAATCGAACCGAATCTATAGTTCGACAACCCCCAAAATAGAATTCAAACTCACTGCTATTCGGTATAGTTCGGCTCGTTTACAGCCCTATACGGGACCCCAGTTTTGATTACCTTGCATCCAAAAATAAAATGAAAAATCCTACACCATACCATCGTAATGATAAGATCATAAAGTAGTACTAAAACATGAGATCACAAAATATCACCCGCCAAACAATTCAAGATCTCATTCGAAAACAATAATTATTCCACATAACAAACACCAATAGATCATAGATGTGAACAAGGTACATAATACTTTTCCATAAGGAACATGTTTCGTTCACTTAACAAGTACATATTAACAATGTTTGACACAAAAGCAGCGATGATGAAATCCTTTGCATTCACCGGAAGAAAATCCTTCAACCTTACAAACATTACCACAGTTTGTGTCGCTCACACATACCCCTTTGAAGGTGTGGCTCTGTGAGTGACACTTCCTTCCCTCCACGGCCTCCGGACCAAATCCTATTAAAAGTTACACAACTTTAAAATTAGTATTATTATCAGTGTATTAACACAATTGGGATATTTTCTTGAAATTAGATGCACTTACTAATTCATGATCTGACATGTACAAAATGAAAACTTCATTCTTGACGTTATGTAAATTTTTATGAAAGCCTTTCATTTGATTTTCTTCGGTGGAAGTTCGATTTTCCCAAAATGTATTCTCAATTTTTACCTTTTTATTTTCTCTTGTATATTGAATAATCACAAGAGTCATATACATATCAAATCTTTCAGTGTAATGAGCACACTACATATTTAACAATAATGAGTGATGTAAAATAAATCGTTTTATCATTATGCATATTTTATCTAGTACTATTATCTTTTCAAATTATATCGTTTTACCTTCACATTTCTTAGAATTACCTCTCTTATATATATCTTTTCAAATTTCCTAAGATTCGCCGCCCTTGACACTTAACTAAAAAAATATTAACATGAGGTTAAACAAAAAATGTTAATATTATGAAGGCTAAACCATTTCTTCCTTTATATAGAAAGAATATCATGAAAGAAGAAATTAAACACACCTGTTGTAACGAAAATCACTATCATTATGAGAAGAGTAGCTAAAAGAGGAGTGGTGCGTCCCATTTTGATAAATTGAAGAAAAAGAAGTTAAGCTAGCACGAATTGTAAAGTAAAGTCGAATATATATGAGAATAATGACATTACAATATCCTTTTATAGGGGTTATTTCTCCATTAATATTTGACCATTTAATTTTTTATAATGAAGCGTCTGAAAAAAAATGAACATTATAATAATGACTATAATTAATTTTCAATACAAAATATATAAATATACATTTATAGTAAGTTATAACTATGAATAATGAAAGAAAATATCATATAGTTGACTTTCTAGTTTTTAAATGAAAATCATATCTTATAGGTACCATAAACCTAATAAATTAAAATTATATAACTTTTTAAATTGATATTTCAAATATTAACTTATATCTTATTCCAAAAATCTTATATATGAGTGTTAGTATATAATAGCATACATTATAATAATAACAAATTACTATCGAAAACCATATACTCTTTAAATTTAATAATTATATTTAATTGAACCAATTATAAATTATTTCATAAATAAAATTGCCAAATTATAATGTTATTAAATGATAATATAGGGTTAATGGGATCAAAGATCACCTGCAAGTATCCGATATTTCTAGTTCGATCACCCTCATTCAAAAGTGTCCATGTTGGATCACTCAACTACATTATGGATCACTCAACTACATTTTTTCGGTAAAATTTGGTCACTATGCCGTTTGGAAATTTAGTCAGTTTTTAACGAGGGTATTTACATCCTTTCACAATTATAGATATTAAATTATTGAGAAAATTGTAGGAATAGCACCTTTTGAGACTTTTTATCAACTTATAGCACTACTTTAAATTTTTTACATTAAATAGCACTAGAGGGGGGGCAAAATGACTAAATTGCCCCTAATATTTGGATACACTTTTTTTACGACTTTGTTTTTTTTATTTTTTATTTAGATTTTTTTTTCATTTTTTATTTTTTTTTCAAGATTTTTTATTTTTTTCCATTTTTTTTGTTTATTCTTTTTCTTCTCTTTTTCCTAGTAAAAGAGGTTCGATTTTGGTCGTTGTTTAAGCTAAAAGTTTTAATTTTCGTAAAAAAGTTCGGATTTCATAGTTGTTTTAGCTAAACATCGGGGAAAAAACGAAAAAAAAAAAAACTACGAAAATCTTATAAATGAAGCTACTAGGGTTAGAGTTTAGATTTTTGTTAGGGCCATAAACAAATAGGCGGGGGTTGGGCTTTGGACTTGATCCACTCCCCTGCCCGGCCTTTGTTTTGTGTGTAATAAATGTTTTGGCTCGTTTGAAAGTAATATATCGCTAATTATCAAAAAAAAGCAAAACAAAATAAAATACGATTTATAACGTAAATATCTATTATTCTACATGCGAAAAAATTATAAAAAGTTGATACTTCAAAAATATATATTTAGACGAATCCAACAAGGTCTCACAAGGCTATATTATTTCTTATCGTTTGATGAGAGTTCATGATCAAATTTTGTTATGTTTGACTAACAAAAGTCAAAATGTGACAATCTTTTACGGACGGAGGTAGTATATTAAAATTACAAATCATCAATATATATTATATTAAAATTTTCTCTGGTTATCTAATTTTATTTGAAATATATTAGTTCCTAAAATTACGAATAGAACAATGCTATTTGCTTTGAACATGTGAAGTTAAATCTTTCATTGTAAAATATTTTTTTATTTACATAAGAAATATAAAACTATATTGTACTTATTTTATTCAATCTGCATTGAACATATGAAGTTAAATCTTTCACTGTAAAATATTGAAATTTTCTCAAATTATATAATTCTATTTTGTATATATTAATTTCTAAATAAGCTAACTAATTTACTCATATACATATTTGTCAATGTCAATTATCCTATCTTTGAATCACTTTCAAATTATGAAAATAGGAAAAGTCACGTAATAACTTTCACTCAATTTAATGATTTATTATCAACATGAATTAAAACGTACAAATATAATTACTAATTTTACTTTTATAATAATAATTTCTCACTATAAAATATATTGACATTTTCTCGAACTATGTAGTTTAACTTAAAATATATTAGTTTCATAAAATTCTAAATAGAGCAACTAATTTTTTTTTGTAACTATACGATTTTACTTAAAGTATACTAGTTCAAAAAATGTAAATAGAGCAACTCTTACACTTATTTAACTATTTGCATTTTGTACATAGAAATATTAATTCATAGATTTCATTATAAAAATATAGACATATATTTTAGTTATAGTTTTAAATTTCTTTTGAATATATGAAGTCATATATTTCATTTTCTTTAATTACGTAATTCTTCTTCATATATATTAGTTCCTAAAATAATTAATTGAATGACTCTTTAACTTAGTTTTAAATATTAATAGTGAAAAAAGTGAAAAGTCATAACCTCCCACAATTATTTAATGAGTTATTATTGACGTGAATTAAATTACATGAATATATTTATTTATTTATACAATCATCATTTATCATTATAGAATATAATGAAAGTTTCTCTAATTATGTAATTTTACTAAAATATATTTGTTTCCTAAAATTGTAAATAGAACAACTGAAAATTTCTCTAAATATATAATTGTACCTAAATACATTACTTCATAAAATTGTAAATAGAGCTACTTGTATACTTATTTTTAATATTTTACATAGATATATTAAGTCATAACTATCTTTTACTTATAGTTTTTAATTTTCTTTGAATATATGAAGTCATATATTTCATTTACTCTAATCATGTAATTTCATTTTATATATTATTTCCTAAAATAATTAATTTAATGACTCTTAAACTCATTTTTAAATATATATTATGTTTTTTGTTGGAGTAATTGCTGAAATGGTCTCAGTAAGTGGGTGACCGTTGCAGTTTGGTCCCAGTAAGTAGAACCGATGCGCAAATGGTCCCTGAAAGTGTGTAGAGGGTGCATTTGGTCCCTAAAGTTAACAGATCCGTAACTTCTAAACGTTTTTGTGATTTTTCGTAAATAAACTACGAAAATCTTATAAATGAAGCTACTAGGGTTAGAGTTTAGATTTTTGTTAGGGCCATAAACATTTTTGTGTTTTTGTGATTTACGTATTTCATTTTCTTTAGAGTTTAGATTTTACGTAAATTTTTAACGAAGCGGAAAATGAAGTTTTAAGATTGTAGTCAAGCCAAACTCTTAAAAATTACATATTTGGCCCAATTTTAGCATTTATTTACGAAAAAACACAAAAATGTTTAGAACTAACGGATCTGTTAACTTTAGGGATCAAATGCGCACCCGCTACACACTTTCAGGGACCATTTGCGCATCGGTCCCACTTATTGGGACCAAACTGCAACGGTCACCCATTTACTGGGATCATTTCATCAATTACCTCTTTTTTGTTGTGTTGAATATATTCATTCATATTATTCGTTTTATTTAATTATGTAACTCTACCTTATATATATATATATTAGTTTATATAGATAGTTAATTGAATAAATCTTAAACTTATTTTTAAAATCAAAGCTTTTTTTCATCTAGGCCTCTAAACTAATTAAAAGTTTCCAAATCAGCCCTTGATGACCTTTTTTCTCGAATAGGCCCCTCAAGGGTTGTAGAAACCAAATTCGGTGAGCAAATATCTATTTCTCTGTCAAATCTGCCAAACCTTTCACTAAACCATCATAATTTCTTCTTCCGAAAAATCACATATCCAGTAATATCTCACTAAAGATGGAGAAGGAGAGAAAGCCCGCAGCTGAAAATCTGAAGATCGATTTGTTTGAGGATGATGACGAATTTGAGGAGTTCGCCATTGATCAAGAATGGGATGAAAAAGATGTTAAAGAGATAACCAACAGTGGGAGGATGATTGGGATGATGATGATGAACTAGAATAAATTATACTTATTTATTTTACTTACAGTGGGTGCGGGGGGGGGGGGGGGGGGTTCCTTTTCTTTTTTAATTTTTAAGTTATTATTAATAATTATATTTATTTTTAAAAAGTTTTAATATATTTCTAATCTAAAAAATCAAATCCGAATATCGAATCAACTCGACTATAAAATTTATATACAAACATGAATTCGAGTTTCAAATATGAGAATGTCAAAATATTTTTTTTATCTGGCACCTGAACTTTTTCTTCAACTTTGGCGCTTAAATGTTTTTTTCCGGAATGGCATCTGAACTTTTCTCGAATATTTCCCTCCAAAAACTCATATTTTCAATATGACTAACTTGACCCTGTGTTGAGGAACTTTTAAATGTAAAAAACCTGAGAAATTCATAAAAATGTGAAAAATGAAAGTTTAGGTGTCATTTTTTTGAGCTCAGGACCTATTTGAGAAAACAAGGTCACCAAGGGCTGATTTGGGAACTTTTAATTAGTTCAGGGGCCTAGATGAAAGAAAGCCTAAAATCAATTTTTTTTTTTGTTGTGTAACTTTCAAATTATGAAAATAGTGAAAGTGATAACCTCCATTGAATTTAATGACTTATTATTAGCATGAATTTTTTTTTCCTGTAAATTAGCGATGAGGTGAGTTTCGAACCAAGGACCTTTTGGTCATTAGCAAGAGCCTCTTCCACTAGGCTATTCGATTAACTCATATTATTAGCATGAATTAAATGCATAAATTTAATTATTTATTTTATTTCTACAATCATGATTATAAGTATATTTTTTATAATTAGAGCCATTAAAAAATATATAATATACCCATCTTTTCATCTTCCCATTAAAAGATATATGCAATTTAAAAATTAAATTAGTAATAATATATGAACGGGGAGGAATAAAATAGTCTTGACTGAAAAAACACTACATCATTTCATCCGCAAAAATGGTAAATTTATAATAAGGAAGTGTATGTGTGTACGCCTATTTTTGATGTTGACCATGATATATTGCCATATTTCTCCTTAAACCTCAGTTATCACTCTCATCAAGGTCTACCAAGGTTTCTATAATTCAAACTCTTAAACTCAGACATCATATCTTAGTCTCCAAATAGTAAGTTGAGGACACAGCCAAGCCTTCGACATCATAAGTGCGTACAAGTCTCTGCCTCCTGTCAGGTGATTCGAGCCAACAGACCTCCAAATGGAACGACTTCGTCTCCCTCACGCTTTTGGCTACATCACTTGGACAGCCCATGTACATGCCCCCTGGCAATAATGTATACTGAAAACCACCATCAAATGTGACTAAGTTGTTTGTGATGGTACCGTTCCAGTGCACGTTAGTAGTAACATCACTTCCACTGGAAGTTGACTTCATATCCTGTAGAAATAAGAGGAGTTTCTCAATCATCAAACATTTATGTCCCTCCAAATTTCATGTACATTTACTTGGCATGTAAAGGACTAATATGGAAATTCTTCCAAGCAAGACTCGAATATTTGCTAGTTGCCACGGAATATCCAGGGCATAAATTACGTAAAAGAAAAGAGTGGAAGATTGTGATTTTCAATGAGAATCATTATATTCAACAGATCCAAATGTTTTCTCAGTAAAATACGAGTGCACTGAAAATTCATATCCAGGACCGGAAGAAGTTGTAACTTCAATAAAAGCCAACTGCAAAGAACCCCACAAACCTGGATCAGTTGGCCATCCTTGTTCATTTCAAGAACAGAAACTGTCTCAGCTTCAGACATTGTTGCTCCATAAACACCACTGCGTTTGGTTTTTGAACGGCCTTTCCAGGTGCCAAGATATGGCTCAATCCTATCACTGTCATCCTAAATCTCAAGGAAAAGAAACTCTTCAAAGTTTAGAAAATACATTCTAAAGTCTTCAAAGTTTAAGTTTTAATATATGTTAGATTAGATTTTAGGGCGACCAGAAGTCAAACAGTGCGGGAGCACTCCGAAAAAATAACGTACATTGATAAATAAAGGAGGATCCAAGCTTTTGCTGCCTAGTTCTTCGTGGAAGACTAGAAGCATGTCCAGAAAGCCTTGTGGATCCATAATATGGAATGCCCGGATTCTCATATCGTTTTCCAGAGAATACAGGCAATTCTCACATACAAGAGATGGCCTACGAGAAGGAAGCTTCAGATTCCTGTGTATGTAAATTGGCACAAGAATATGAGTTATCTACAGAGTATACAGATGCAATATGAACAACTCACATGTATGGAAAGCATTGGATAATAAGTCAATAACAATGTTATGATTGAACTGTTGGCCTAACCATTTATCATACTTACTAGAAACAACTCATCTAACCATCCATGTAACAAAAGCGTGTGAGAATAATCTTAGCAATTAAAATGATCATTTAAGTAAATGATCATAATGGATCTCAAGAAGATAGGACTCACCTGAATCTGGTCAACATACCTACATGTTGAACTACTTCTATCTTTCTCTTTACATGGGTGCGAATAGTGAAACCATGAAGAGTTTTTAGCATGATATAAATGGAATAACACAGTAAAATTTCAATGACTGTGCAGAATCACTCACATCACAGTGTAGCTCCTTATTGAAACTTCATGATGAATATACGCCTATAATTTATTACCATTTAATCACCGGTTAAACATCGAGTGTAAATTCTAAACCCAACTAATGAATTGAAAGAGGCCTACCAATACAAATTTTTTTGACGGACTTTTCCTTCAAATTAAAGAAAATTGTACTACAAACCATAAGGTCCCCTTTTGTTGAGGGTGTAGTACAAACCATAAGTGAGAAGAGGAACATAATTGGCAAGTAATGCTAAGTAGAAGTTCACAATACGTGACTTCAGGTATGAATGTATGATGATGAGCGAGTCATCCATTTTTTGGCTAATCCTTCTTGTTTGATTGCACTTTGCTCTTGGTTTACTCCAAAAACAGCCTCCTTGTTATCACAGGGGTAAGACTATATACTATCCGATCCATCCCCCCTTGCCCTGCTTAGGCAGGAGCGTCTTCAAAGGCATTGGGGCATGTTAACATTGATGAACGTTCTCGTTTAAGATTAAGACTGACCTAGGTGATTCTTCTCCAATATCATCTTCACCCAGCACCCCTTGTCTTAACACAGTTTCTAACATCCCAGCTGTTTGATACCTTAATGCATATGCCTTCTCTTCAGGGAAGAAACCAATCTGCAAACTACTTACATTGCATAATCAAGCAAAATATGAATCAAGAGAAAAGGGCATACAAGCATTTCAAGAATTGAAATATCAAGTCCTCTCACGGCCCAACATCGACATCAATAAGGCCTTTGAAGCGCCTCTCACGGCCCAACAGCGACATCAATAAGGCCTTTGAAGAGCCTCCCACATAAGCGGAGTAGGAGGATCGAATAGTATACAAACCTTCCCTGTTACCATTGAGAGGCAGTTTCCAAATATACCCAAAAGTGACGTGCAAACACTATATACTACTTCACAATAGATTATAGCGTAATGAGTAACTACATTAATCAAAATTACCTGTTGATATTTGTCCACAGTAAACATGTTGGTTTCTTTTATTTTGTACTCAAACCATTCTTCTTCATCACCAGGCTGTTTGATGTATAACCTGTTTTATTCAATTTTAATACTATCAGCCAAAATTGAACATATTCAAGTATTCTGCAAATCTATTGTTTGTTTTTTTAAACCCACCCTCCGTCCCTACAGTGAGATTCGAACCAAAACCTCTTAACCAATAGCTCATTCGATGTTCTTAACTATTCTGCAAATCGAAGGAAAAGAAGTAAAGCATACGTTTGAATTAAACTAAGAAGTTCATCTTCACCATACGAACCCACTGCAAGCTTAGTAGTAACTCTGTTCACCGTATTTCCATGAGCATCAAAATGCTGAAGAAAGTCAAAAACATCCAAAACAAAAATCAACTTCCAACAAATATACCCAAAAAAAGGGAAATAAATATCAAAAAAAATTAAGGAAAAAGTGAGTGCTGACGTGGAAAGAGCCAGTCCAGTTGCCCAAGTTGAGGTGGACGAACTTGCGAAGGTTGTCAACGTTCATTGCATCGTTTTTTAAAGGGTGAGCTTGGTCGGAGGAGGTGGCTGAGGCTGTAATAATGGTGGTGGTTCTGATGAGGGGCTTTGGGGACAAGAATTGTCTAGTTGCGTATGCTTGTTGGGGTTTCAATGGAGGAACTGAAAGATAAGAGATTGTTGCCATTGTTGGCCTATTAATTTCTTATCTAAATCACCAAATTTTCATTGATTTCAATTTATAGCCCCCCCCCCCCCCCCCCCCCCCCCACCCCGCCCCGCCCCGCCCCGCCCCGCCCGTTACAAAAATAGCCTTGAAGGAAGCCCAAAACCGCTGCAAAGACAGCCACGACAGTAGAGGAAGTATGTTTAAATATACTTCTTTACGAGAATCGAACTCGAGATCTCTAGTCCAGTACCACTACGCTAGAAGCCTTGAATAATTACTACTTACAAAATTTCATTGTCCTCTATTTTGTGAATCGCGAGGTGGAGTTGAATCAATGTATTATTTAAAAGAGTTTATTAATTTATTAAGTAAGGTTGCATCTGGTATAGTGGAATGGAATGATGTAGGAATGGAATAGACAAAGTAATGGAATAAATAAATTAAATGAATGAATTAATGAATTTTATTACTTTGTTTGGTATGTGATTGAATTATCACATTACCCCCAATTTTTCTAATTTGATTAACTAGTAGGAGGTAATCATCCATTATCCTTAATTTGGGCGGAATGGTTATTACCTCAAATGAGGTAATTCAATTAACTAGGGAATGCAATAAAAATTCATTGTTAACTACCAAACTAAGTAATACAAACTAATTTAATTTCATTCCTTCTTATCTTATTCCATTCCCGCATACCAAACACAACCTAAGGCCTACAATAATGACCAAGGGTTACTCAATCCATCTCATTATATTTGACTATTTCTTATTGTGGGAGTTAGACTTCAAAACGTTTAACCATAAGTTCTTTTTTTTCGATAGATAAAGGAGAAAATAACATTCATCCATATTCTTTGTCTATGGGACAAGAACACAGAAAAAAAGTTACAAAAGTTACAATAATAAAGTACTGAATTGAAAGAGTTAATGACAACATCTTTTAAATTAAGGAAACATCCAACATCAGTAGGCATTCATTCAACTTTGCAGCAACTTATCTTGTCATCATCAAGCAAAAGCTTCCAATCTTCAACCTACTCAAAAAGAGAGTAGTATCTAGACCAGACCTGGGTCAGCAGGTCCAATGGGTCCATCTAATGGGCCAAGTTAAACTTGTGATTGTTGTTGCACCAGGTGCTAAAGCATGGGCTCAATGCTGTCCTGGTCCATCTACTCCTCATTAGTATCCGAATGTCTCATATCTGGGGTGAGGTAAAAAAAGTTTGTGTTCTTGTTGTCCATAAAAGTTAAGCTATCCTCATTTTCTGACTAATAGTCTTCATCACTTTCACTTACTCATCTTCTTCATCGATCTCTTCTAGCTCCGGATGAAAGGCAAGAGGATCCGAGAAACCTCCCGAACTCTGTGATTTCTTCTTGGCCGTGCTGCTTATGTCATGAGAGGGGACAAGGGTCGACGTCCAGCATCCTGGTTATCTGATAAGTGAAGCCTTTTCCTGGTTTTGTTGCCCACCACGCTACCACAGTCAAAAACTGAGCTGGTGTTCCTTTTCCCTTTTTTGATTGTTTCAGATCTGGTCAAATGGGCCGTGAAGATCTCATCATCCTAGTTCAAGATCAGGCCGATGCAGTTGGTGGTGAAGTCCAGGAGTGAGTATGGACAATCCCACAAACGATGAGGCAGAGGTGGTGAGCCATCCACACTTGCTGATGTAGGCATGTAGAGTATGTATTCTTTGGACAATCAAGTTGGATGAAGGTTCAAGAGTAGCAATTCATGGTGTGTCAAAGATCTCTAAGGTGCCCACCCATTCTTTTGAAATGAGGTTTGCAGTGAATGGAGGAAGGTCGTCGATTGAGTGCCATGGGCAGAAAATATGAGAGTGAGTGTTATCAATGGATTCATCATTCATAAGAATTTTGGCAAAGCTGCTAAGCCTATTTTTTTATTCCAGTTTTGCCATGTGTTAGCTACTACTCCATATATAATGACAATTGCAGGGGAATTGCAAACAACACAACCCAGCCAAATTGAGTTATGGGGTGTAGAGGTTGCAGTATACCATTGGGTACCAGAGTTGGTCCCTTCCGTTAAGTGTTGTGTATTTGATAGAGAAGTGTCAAGACCTTTATAAAATCATGTCCCATTCATTGAGTTGCTTTCACTTGCATAACTTGCAACATTGAGCAAGCTTTCCCAGCTAAAATTCCAAGAGAGGTTAAGGTCTTGTCTATATTTCTGCAGAGCATCTCAAGTGATTGCCCATTCAGGATAGTAATGATCTTTGATAGCATTACCAGAAGATGGCAGAAGGAGGTTGGAGGGGAGCCCATCGTCAGCCATGAAAATGTCAATAGCTTGGAGCATTTGTTGACTGTAGTAAAATTGGCCAATTTCATCTGATCCATCAGGTGAGAAAGACTGTTGTGGTGAAATGCTATAGGAAGGTGAGGTTGGGTTCTGCGTCTGTACCGTAGGTGGGGCTAGGGGGAATGTTCTTTGGAGAGGTGGGTGAGGGAGGGGGGAAATTAGCTTCAGGCTGGGGTAAGGTTGAGGCTGGTTTGCAGGTGGAAGGGGGGTAATGTTGCTGGTTGTCTCCTCTGGTGATAAAGTCAATTATGAGGGTTTGGGAGAATCTACGCCTAGGTTTGTGGGTGATGAAGAGAAATTATGGCGGTCGGGTGGAAGATGGCCAATTGGGGAGGCATCGAGTGTAGTATGAGGGGATATAGACATGTTATCATTAGAAGGATTGTGGGGAGGAGAGTCATTTCCTAAACTACTAGAGGTATGATGGCTATGGTGAGAACTTGCGGAGCTGGAAGGTTAAGGTTAGATGTGATTAAGGAGCTAAACCGTGGTGTAGCGGTAATGCTCCTCGTTTGGAAGAGTACTGATCCAGGGGTTGACGAGGTTGTGGTCAGGGTCAACAAGGATATAATTGCCATTACTAGTGTTAGCTTGGAAAAGATGGTTCATGAGGTGTTGGAGGGCTGTTGGGATTTTATACAAGTTTTACATATCAAATTATGTAAAATCGTATGAAGGATCAAATACATAGTTCTAAAAATTCACATTTAACTATGAGTTTGTGTGTATACCTCTTGAAGCGTGTTTGAGTTGCGCAGCGGAAGAGCAACCAGTGTTCGTCTCTCTAGTTAGTCCACACCAACGCTAGCTTGATTCCTTCCTTGAAGCAACTAGAGCTTGAGTGTATTTGACAAAGAATGAATCAAGAAAGAAACGATTTTCTTCTCTTGATGTTATTCTTGTTTTGGCTGAATAGAGAAGGAAGATGGAGTATTTTCTTTTCAATTGTCTTACAAGTGAAAAGATGATAATGAGAAGGTTGATTATTTTGTTTACCATCAAATGGTGTTTATATAGTGGTAACACAAAAAAGAAACCTTCCTTCCAATTATTCACCATTTATTACAACAATAAGTGTGTGATGAATTTGCGGTTTAATCACATTAAACCCAAAAATTCACCATTTATTACAATAATAAGTGTGTGATGAATTTGCGGTTTAATCACATTAAACCCAAAGACGTAACGCCTCCACAATTAAGCACCAATTAATACAATATCAATTGTGTTTGAATTCAAAGTTAAACAAGCCAATTGAATTCCCGTTGATTCTTTGACATTTACACTTTTAACCCGGAAGTTTCAATCATATTGAAAATCAAGTGCATTGTATGTGTGTGACCTTCTAGGATCGAAATGACATTAGCCATATGTTAATAAAATATCAACCAAGTATTTTACTAACATATAAATCATGAGCGGCCCTAGTAAAACCATCATGACCCCTAATGCATTTCGAATTCATTCTCAGCACGTATATTGTCAAACATAATATATGTATGAACTTAACTTTAAATAAGTAATCACTACGAACAATCAAATTGTTCAACGGGCACTTATTATGACGTGTCAAACACCTCATAATTCTAACATGGGCATCATCCGAGTAAATGCGGCAATGCGAATAATTGTGACCAATGCGACCACATAAATAACAGACACGAAAAACTCTTTCATACCTAAAGTGAATCCATGAGGTGCGACCTTCGGGATGAGCAATAAAGGTACCTGACACTAGGGGGCATAAGTTGCATCCCTGACCTTCACTCTTAAGTATTGAAGGGCTTGAGCTTCACGAGCATGGATGTCAACAACCTGAACTTCCCCAGCAGTGCCAGCCATGTTCTTAACGTTATCTTCTCTGAAGCCTTTCACCGGAATGTCGTAAAGCTGAATCCAGAGCTCCATGTGTGGGATGTTGAAGTCTTGAAGATAAAGATTGGGGGTCCATCGGCTAAGAAAGAGCACAGCTCCGTTGACATTCAAGGGTGATCTTGTGATAAGATCATCTTTGTCATCCATATTGGCGAATCGGAATGTGAAGATTATGCCAATTTTGTCAATAGTGACGACTCCTCTAAGGAACCAGTACTCATCAACATAATCTTACATTCTTTATGAAGTAAAGACTTCAGCATCGAGGACAACTCCATGTAAACTGTGACCAATACGATCTCATGTTTATGGGGGAAATTATTATGATAATGATGGTGGTAATTGTAAGAGTCTCCACGTAGTGTATGATTTAGGATGGAATCGAAAGGGCGAGCAGCCTTTTGATTAATCCCATATGGAGAAGTCATGATTGGTAATGCTCGAAATAGATTGGGGGAAGGAGAGCTTGCGAAGGGCTGAAAATGTTGTAGGGGATCAAAAGATGAAGGATTAAGAGAGAGAAAAGAGGAGGAGTAATGATGATGATAAAGGGGCAATGAGTTTCCAAAGACATAAGGGTAGAAAAAGGGTGGAAAGTGGGTATAATATTGAAAGGATGGGTGGATTTGAAAGGTAGAAAGGTTGAACATATGAGAAAAGGGGAAAAAAATTGGTTTAGTAGGACAAAAATGAGAGAGAAGTATGGGAAACACAAAAAGTGATCTTGGAGGATGGGAAATAGGATTAAACAAGGAAGTAAGAGTAGCTTAGAAAGTAAGCTAAAAGTGGTAAGATGAAGATGAAGTGAAAAGTAACCGAAAAATGAAAGGGATCTTGAATCAGAAATGAGACAAGAAAACTGTAACGCCCCGCCCCCCAACCGGGTCGGAACGTTAGTTGATTTGATGGACTAGCCTCACAAACCATCACGGGTCTTTCCAACACATTTTGTCCTCACTCACATGCTCACCAGGACACTTCCCAGTGGGTCACCCATCCCAGAATTACCCTAAGTCAAGCACGCTTAACTTTAGAGTTCTTATGGGTTGGGCTACCGAAAAGAAGATGCATCTTGATTGTATGAGTAGTACCAATCAAATCATATCAAACATATCACATCGTCCACTCTGGGCCGGGTATTACAAAAATCAACATGAACTGTTGAGAGAGAATTTAGGATTCAAAAAACGATTTGAACTTTTTCATAAATTTTTATTAGTTGATAAGAAATAATATATTCATGTGAAACCTTAAAAGGTTCGTTTCAATGTCTATTTTTGAAATATCAGGTTTTTATAATTCTTTTGCATGTCGAATTAGAAATACTACGTTTTGAGTCATGTCTCGGTGATCAGAAAAAGTCAAATGAGACAAATAATTTGAGATAGATGAAATAATTAAATTTGAGTCAGATCCCAAGGAATATTAGACCTATCACATAAAGCTTACCTCAATAAAGTTTTGGAAAGGTTGAGAATGGAAAATTAATTTTGGAATTGTTCTCATTCAGAAAGAGGACAAGTCTGGTTTGTTCCGATGGAAGATATTCCCTATGCACCAATGATTAGGAGTCTAATGTATACTCAGACATGTACTCGTCCACATATCAGTTATGTTGTTGGTATGCTTGGACGATATCAAAGTAATCCTGGAATGGACCACTGGAAGGCTGCAAAGAAAGTCCTTAGGTTTTACAAGGCACCAAGGACTACATGCTTACTTATAAAAGGTTGGATAGTCCTTGAGGCGATTGGTAATACAGATTCAGACTATGTTAGATGTTTGGACTCAAGAAAGTCTACATTTGGGTAGACATTCCTAATAGCTCGGGGAGCTATATCATGAAAAGTAGGAAGCAGTCGGTCATTGTTACTTTCACAATGGAGGCCGAATTTGTCGCATGCTTTGAGGCAACAGTTCATGCTCCATGGTTGCGGAACTTTATCTTAAGACTTGGAATTGTCGACAGTATAGCCAAGATGTTAAAAATCTATTGTGATAATTCCGCAGCTGTCTTCTTATCTAAAAATGATAAGTACTCAAAAGGGGCAAAACATATGGATTTAAAGTACCTATCTGTCAAAGAAGAAGTGCAAAAACATATAGTGTCTATTGAGCATATTGGTACAAACTTGATGGTAGCCAGGGCCGGTCCTGACATTTTCGGGGCCCTGGGAAAAAAATGAAAAAGGGGCCCCTATTACGAAAAAAAATTTCCGAGGTTGCTTAAATTGAGGCGTATCGAGCGATTCACCTTTCGTATACTCCATGACAGGGGTGCATAGCGCATTTCTTATCTATTTTCACTTTTAAGTAAGTGATGATATTTTATGAAATAAATGGATAGATAAAGATAACAAAAGTATAAAATATATAACTAAAGAACTAACTTAAAATAAAGTAACTTGCAAAGTATTAAATAAAAGAAAAAATATCATTGAGTTTTCAAAAGTATAATAACAAAATAATGTAAATTGGTATCTTCAAAAGTAATTACTTTGTCTCTTTGAATAAATTGAGTATGATAAATATTGTAATTTAATTAATTTGTCCAAAATAATTATTATAATTAAAAGACTATAGATTGTGCATTCAGAAAGTACAAAAAATCAAGGCCACAACATATAAACAAGTAAAATAATTACTAAATACATCCTTATTACATATTAGTTGTGCACTAAACTGTGGAGTGTAAAGCCAATTTCACAGAGCGCAAAAAAAATCTACTGCCACGGATTCGAACCGCCAACCTTCATATGTTAGACAACTCACCTAACCACTACGCTAGCTATGGGTTTCATACCAATATACACATGTGTTATATGTATCAGTTATAACCATTTGGGGGCCCCTAATATCTCGAGGCCTGTGCGGTCGCCCACCCCGGCCTCCCCCCAGGGCCGGCCCTGATGGTAGCGGATCCATTAACTAGATGCTTACCACCCATAACTTACATTGGTCATGTAGAAAAGATGGGTATTATAGAAAATCCTTGTTAACTGGAAATGAATATTATACATATGTATGAACGGTTTTGCTCATATAAAAATTGACCTTTGGGAATTCATTAAAGGTGATGTTTTTGCTTCATAAAATGTTGTCCAAATTATAGTTATGTACATGGATTGTTATGATGAGACAACAAAGTAATCTCCATGAAAGTTGTGACTTAAACTTCTTCACAATAAAAGTATTTTGAATTCGATTGACTTGTGATACATGGAAGGAATCATGTCGCCTGTATGACTTGTGACCGCCATGATCCAGTTGGTTTATTTTATATTATAGAATTGAAAATGTTGATTCATTGAAATGTGTACATTTATGGTTATTTTTGAATCATCAAATAATACATGGACCAAGTGGGAGATTGTTAGATTATTTCTAATAAATAATATTTTTTGGTCCATGTAATATTATAATTAGTGGGCATAACTTCTAGCCCTCTCATCTCACTCATTAAGGATGCATTTAGGGTGATCATTAGTAGTATTAGACATTTGAGTTGATAACTACTACTATATAAAGGGACCTATGCATCATTGTTAGACACCATCTGCAAATACAAATAAAAAATAAAATAGAGAAGAGAAAAGGAATAGGCTTTGCTAAGTGATCTTCATCAAATTCTCATCATGTATATATCAAGGTATGTCCTTGTATTATTATCAATCATAATGTACATAATTTAGAGTATAAAGATCATAATATAATAGTATTATACTTACATATATATGTTGGATTCTCTTCTTCAACTGGTTTTGTTTTCACTCGCCATCACATCCTCGAATGGAACCCTAAGCTTAATGAAGAAGTTGAGGAGCTTTATTTGACCAAACTACACAAGCTTCTTGGAGTTGTGCCTAAGAAGAAATCAAGATTCTTTGCAATGGGCATTCCACTTATTGTATTATTCTTATTGGTTTTGGCCCTTTTGAGTGTGTGATATTATATTCGAAGGAAAATGATGTTTGCTCAAATTGTTGAAGACTGGGAACGTGATTTTGCAACTCAGAGGTTTCATTTTAAGGAGTTGTATGTTGCTACTCAAAGGTTTAAAAAGCTTGATGACGGTTGGGCGGTTTTTGGGGTTGTTGAAGGTAAGAGAGCGAGGTGGGAAGCTTGGAGATTAGGAAGGAGTGGGGAAACAGAGGAGGGGGTGGGGTGGGGAAAGGAGATAGAGGGACGAAGATGATGATGTTGTGAAAAGATCGTAATGCCGGTGTTAAATACTTTCAAAATGGCCCAGAACATGTAAAAGAACAAAGGGGAGTGGCCATTTTTTAACAAACTTTTGCCTTTCAGTGATTGAATATTGGTAAAACTAAAATAGGGTGATAGAAGTGGAATTTTAATTAAAGTAAGTGATCGATGGTGCCATTCGCTCACTACATATTTTTTGTCGCCTTTACAAATGAAACAAAAGAAAATGAACAAAACCAAAGGTTATCAGCAATATTCGTACCCTAACTGCACAAAATTTGCTTATTCTCGAAATCAACTATTTTACATGCATATTTGTTCATTTATAGAACATTTTAATAATAGACATTTAAAATAAAATTTTGGTAATCTAACTGCGCCACAACGTTATACATGGGTCCAATTATGTTACCATGTATGAAAATCTATAAAAATCGTCAAAGCCAAGTCAAAAGTTTAAGTCCAAAGTAACAAGGAATGTGAACAACCCCTTTTTAAGCGTCCAAATCAATTCAAAATCAAGTTGCTCAAACCCTTAAAATCAAACTCAAATCATTATAAATATAAGCTATTAAATCCTTGACTCTGGATACTTGACAAATCCTCAAAGTATGGTCAAAATCCAAATCTCAATATCAAAACCAAGTCGTTTTTTCTAGTTTTTCTTTTTGAAGTGAATTATATGTATGCGATCGGGAAAATACAGCATAACGGCATACCACAAAGGGGGTTTGGACCATAAGGAATGTTCTCCACCCCATGGACGGATCCACATTGTAGCAAGAGGATTTTGACCTGTAAAATTCCTATTTTATCCTTAATTCAAGATTACTATTTTATTCTTTATGCGAGAATTACTAACATATTCTTCTTAAATTATTAGCAATCTAAAATTACATAGACTATAGCGGGATATATTAGTACAATAGAGTTTATTCGGAAGACATACATTAGTTTATTTCATTATTTGCAAATCATATTCCATGTTAATTTGGAAGACATACATAATACATTAGTACAACAGATAAGAAACATAAAGTTTATTTATTTATATTATTTATCACTAGATTAACTACTGTATTCATTGAATTTATTAGTCTACTAATAATTTGATGTTTGGGCAACAGTGATAGAATTAAAAAAAAGGTTCAATTTTATTTGTTAAGCATTGAATTTTGTGTAGTGTAGTTAGTTATATTGATGTAATATTTTCTTTACTTTTACCTTATTTATCCAATATTATAAAAAGTCGTCTTCGCAACCGAATGTGTAATGATGAACGATAATTTGGTGGTTTCTATTGAAAAAGATATATTCAATTGTGTGTCAAATGAAGTTATCATACAGATGTTTCAAAGAATGACAAAGCGTCTGAGTTAATCGAATAGCCTAGTGAAAAAGGAATGACAAAGCGTCGTGGTCAAATATAATTTGAATTTTTTTAATATCTGTATCATACTTTTTTGTATTATCTTTTAAATTTTTTTAATGGTTTTACATTTTAACGATTGTGCTACGTCTTATATTATTTTCTGCGTCCGTCCCTGCTCCATCCCATGAGTATTTAAGTAATGATTGGGAACTCTCTCAAACCATAGTCAACACACTCCAAGAGATTTACTTTGAAGTTATCCATAAACACTGCAATATAGATTTGGACTTCGAGGGATTCACATCAAGCCTGAAGCTTCTTCTAAATCATGCATGAAGACTATCCAAAAGTAAAGAAACCAGCAATCAGGGGCGAAACCAGATGAAAATAAAGGGGGGTTAATTTCGAGAAAAATAAAATAGGGGGCCAAAAAAATAGTTTAAGTATCAAAATAAAGTTAAAAATGAACCTTGGAGGACTTGAACCATGACCTCTGCCCAATAAATGAAGGTTCTAACCAACTAAACTACATTTCTACTTCATTTACTTACATTTTTTAGTGTATATATCACAAAAATTCAAAAAAATCGTGTATAGATATAACGATACTAAAAAATATAGGGGGACGGTGCCCACCCCACCCCCCGTGTCCGACCCTGCCAGCAATACATTACTCGGAGAGAAAATCACGAGGTTATCCACAAAAACTATGTGAATGTTATATTCGGTGCATATTTTTATATAGAAAATAGATTAGAGAAATAAGGTTAGAGATATTCGATCACCTTACTTTAATCCTCTTTCCTCTACCTCAATATATAAAGAATGTTAAATTTTTCTTCACTAATTTTTGGTATGTCAACCAAATTGGGATCAGCTATTAAGTGATTCATGCCTCACTTCATAATTGAATTATGCCCACTTTATAATTAATCATTGCTTTTGACTCTTCAGATTAGTTAGGTCAATCTTGACCATTGATCATTTGACTTTTCCATCATGTTTTGAGTCATTGGATTAATTGGACCAATTTCGGCCATTGATCATTTAAACGTGGGACCGGTTATTAAATCACTTAGGTCCCACTTCATAATTGATTTATTGATTTTGTATCATTGGATTAGTTAGTCCTATCTTGACCATTGATCATTTCACTTTACGATCATGTTTTGAGCCATTGGATTAGCCGGGTCAATTTTGACCATTGATCATTTGACTATTTATTCCCCACTATAATTGACTTATGCCCCACTTCATAATTGACCATTGCTTTTGAATGATTGATTTAGTTAAGCCAATCTTGACCATTGATCATTTGATTTCACCATCATGTTTTGAGTCATTGGATAAGTTGGGCCAATTTTGGCCGTTGATATAATCCCTTGAATTCTGAAATTCACTTCCTCCCTCTACTATTTATACCTAATTCAACCCATTTCAGTTCATTTATTCGTTCATTCACTCACTCACTCACTCTTACTCTTTTGGATGGTTCTTTTTTTTTTTTTTTTTTAAAAGTAAAGTTTTATTTATTTAACCAAAAATACAGAGTTATAGTTACATATCAAAGATGCTCAAATGAAAACCCCATTCAATACTAATGAGCCAATTGCTCTTACTTCTAGGCACTTTCCTCCAGCTATTTACTCGGGCTCTAATGTCCTGAATGCATCTAGCTGTGATAAAGTTTGGATCTTGCTGCTTTGCTTCAAAATGCTTCTCATTTCGGGCTCTCCAAATATGATATACTGCAGCTGTGATACTAAGTCTTCTTAGTTTGCTCTTGAAGCTCTTTCCTAATCCTTTGCTTACAACCCATTTAGCTTCTTGCTCCTATTCAGCTGGCCTGTGTTGCTCATGTAGATACATCAGAATTTTCCTCCAGATAGTAGTCGAGAATGAGCATGTAAAGAACAGGTGGTGCATAGTCTCTTTTTCTTGACAAAAAGAGCACTGATCATCCTGTACAACTCCCCATTTAAGCAGTCTATCTCTGGTAGGCATTTTGTTTAGGCATAGTATCCAAGTAATGAAACTGAACTTTGGTGTATGCCCTGGAAACCACAATATCTTCCACCACCACACCTCCTCTCCAGTGTTCCTAAAAGTCTCCCAAACATCTGCATTCTTGAACCTCTGTTTGCCAAACCAAACCAGGACATCATCCTGTTCAGTGAGTTGTGGAAAACCTTCTCTAAACTTCTTTATATCTTCAATGCTAATCCTTCTATGTGATCTTCTGGCTTGTTGATTTACTTCAGCAACTGTGTGACTTTCCTCAATCTGCATTCCATGTATGCTCCTTTCACTTAGAAATTCAGCTGGTACACCAGATGGATGCCAGTTCTCATACAGACAGTTTGTTGTTCTACCATTTCCTACCACTTTGTGCACATAAGGCTTCACCTTATCTCTCAGATTGAGCAGCTTCCTCCATATCCAGGAATGACTACTCCTCTTCTTTATTCCCCATATGCTCTGTTGTTTCAATCTATAAGTGTTTACCCACTTTACCCACATGGCTTCCTTCCCAGCACAGGTATTCCATATATGTTTGGACATACAAGTTATGTTCCATAAGTATATTTGCTTTATACCTAAACCTCCCTCCTCCTTTTTCAAAGTGGCTTTGTTTCCATGCAACTTTTGGATTTACTTTCCCTCCAACTTTACCCTTCCAAAGAAAGGCTTTCATCATTCTCTCAATTGCCTTGATCACTTGCTTTGGAATAAAGACAACCTGAGCCCAGAAGTTATATATACCAAATATAACTACATTAATCATCACTAGCCTTCCTGCAAAAGTAAGATGCCTAACACCCCACCCCTCAATGTGTTTTCTGATTTGATCAATGAGCCTTTGACAATCATGTGACCTTAGCTGCTTTGTGGTAAGTGGTACCCCAAGATATCTAACAGGTAGTGTGCCTCTCTCAATCCCCAACATAGCACTAAGAATATCTGCATCTCCATCTGATATTCTAGCATAGTGGCATGTACTTTTATTTAAATCTGGATACAATCCT
The DNA here is from genome assembly GCA_003412495.2 of Echium plantagineum. Taxonomy (NCBI): domain Eukaryota; kingdom Viridiplantae; phylum Streptophyta; class Magnoliopsida; order Boraginales; family Boraginaceae; genus Echium; species Echium plantagineum. The sequence continues at coordinate 2,909,889 of CM016568.1, read as the reverse complement.
GACAAGTTCCCAAAATGTTGGAGAGCATTCTTTATTTGCCCCATTGCAGTAGGTGTAGCCTTGGTCAAGATGAATAAATCATCAGCAAAACTCACATTCACAAGCCCAATCTCCTTACACTTGGGATGATACTCAAAAGCTGCATTATCTTTCAAGAGCTCTGTGAAGAAATCCATGACTAATATAAATAGGTAAGGGGATAAGGGGTCCCCCTGTCTCAAGCCTCTTTCACTTATGAAAAATCCTTGCAATCCTCCATTGATAGAAACTGAAAACCAAGCTGTTGAAACACACTGTTTAATCCAATTTACAAATCTTTCTGGAAAGTTAAGAGCCTTCATTACTTGCCAAAGAAAATCCCATCTAACTGTATCATAAGCCTTCATGATGTCAATCTTCATTGCACATCTTGGCTGCCCTGTGCTCTTGTGATATCCACATACCAGCTCTTGCATGAGCATTATACCATCTGACAGATTTCTCCCAGGCACATAAGCTGATTGTTGCATTCCTATCACTCCTGCTAAAGTTTTCTTCAATCTCCCAGCAAGAACAGTTGTGATACATTTGTATATAGTGTTGCGGCATGATATGGGCCTGAAATCTTTCATGGTCTGAGGCTTTTGGATTTTTGGAATGAGAGTAATAGTGGTGCAATTCAAAAACTTTGGCATATGACAAGTAGCAAAGAAGGTTTTTACGGCTTCCACTACATCCTGCTTCACTATACTCCAAGATTCTTTGAAGAACTCTATGGTGAAACCATCTGGCCTAGGAGCTTTCCCTATCTTTAAACTCATCATAGCATCTTCTATTTCTTTTTCACTGACTGGCATATTTAGCATTTGAAACTCTGTAGTAGTAACCTGCTTCTTTGTCACTTGCTCAATCACAGTTTGATCAATGGTGTTTTGTATAGGGGCTTTGAAGAATTCTGAATAGAATTCAACTATGACTTTTTTCAGTTCATCATAATTCTCAATCAGACTTCCATTTGAATCCTTAATGGACTCAATCCTATTCTTTGCCTGATGTACCTTGACTGTTCTGTGAAAATATTGAGTATTTGCATCTCCTTCCTTTAGCCATTTGATTCTAGATTTGCTCTGCATTAGTTGGAACTCAACTTTACACAAATCCTTGTACTGTTTATCAACTATGGCAGCTTCATTTAGTACATCATTACTCAAATTTCCTGTTAGAATTTCAGAGTTTAAGGATCCCAGTTTAATCTTCATCTCCTTTACCCTTGTGCTAAGATGTAAGAATTCTTTTGCATTCAATTGTTTTAGCTTCTCCTTTACTCTCTTGAGCTTACTATGCAGTATATCCAACCCATTCCCCTCATCCTGAGTACTCCAAGCTTCTCTAACAATATTACTATACTCAGTATGTGAGCTCCAGAACTTTTGGAACTTAAATGGTTTTGGTTCCATGGGAATACCTTGTGCCAAAGTAATATCCAGAGGGCAGTGATCTGAATCCACAGGAGTGGGAATATGCACACTACCTCCCTTGAAAACATCCAACCACTTAGAATTGCATAGCACTTTGTCCAGTACTCTGACCATTCCCTGTTGCTTCCAATTTCTGCTCCAAGTGTGTTTATTTCCAGTACTAGGATGTTCTACTACATCAATATCTTGAATGCACTTGTTAAAATCCTCCATAGCTCCTCTATCAGGTTTACCTCCACCTTCAGACTCAGAGTCAGTTCTGACAATATTAAAATCTCCTCCAATAAGCCAAGGTAAAGACTGAACACTCCTCATCTGTTGTCTTAGAGATTCCCATAATTGTTCTCTGCCTTTTTTAGCAGTATCTCCATATACAATAGACATCATGAACTCATCATTCTTAGTTTTTGCTTTACATAATATATGCTGAGAAGACTTTCCAACCAGACTCAACTGCACAGTTTGGGGATTCCAACCAACAACTATTCTACCCACACTACCAGGGACAATATTATGTACATATTCCCAGTTATTCCACATTCTCTTAATCACACTATCAACATTATCAAAAGTCAGTTTATTTTCAATAAGACCTACAATATCAAATGAACTACAGACTTTCTTTATTCTATTATGTTTTTCAGGACAATTCAGTCCCCTAATGTTCCATAGTCTTATCTTCATGTGAAAGGTGGTGGATCTTTCCCTCTACCCCTGGCTACTTTTCTTCCCCTTCCACTAGGTTTTGCCAGAATTTGAGCCATAGAACCTGTCTTTATGCTACTAGGGATCATATTTGGAGACACATAAGGTGGCTTTCTCAGTATGCCTTCAACCTGTTCAGCACAAATTTCTCCCTCTTCTTTTTCCTCACTTTCTAGAACTGCAAATGCATTTGTAGTTGCTATTTCATTTTTACTACTGGTACTATCAACATGTTTTATACCTCTAACAACACTGTCCTCTTCCTCTATAGTTTGTATATGTACCACAGGCTCTGGACTTTTTTGATCTTCAGTATTCATCACAATCTCCACTTGCTTGTCTGATATATCCTCCTTAGTTTGATCTGCTTTCTGACTTATGTTGATTTTTGGTCTCCATTGCATCTGAGGTTTCATAGGTGCAGCCTTGTTTGCTTCTAATTTCTCACCCATATAACATTGCTCAGTTTTGTGCCCAAACAATACACAATGCTTGCACTGTGGTGGAATCCATTCATACTACACTTTTTGCTTAAACTCTACACCTTTTTCATTCACCAATGGTACATACTCTGGGAGTTATTTCCTTGCATCAATCTCCACATAAATTCTAGCAAAGGAAATCCGTGCGCATTCCGCAGTCGCTTCATCTGTGAACAAGGGAGATCCAATGAAACTTCCTATCTTGCTGAACATTTCTACATTCCAAAACTGCAAACTCAGATATGGAAGTCGCACCCACAACGGAACCCTAGCTACTCCACGCCTTTCCAGACTCGATTCAGGGGTCCATGGACTCACAACAACAGGAAATTGAGCAAAAATCCATTGTCCTTTAGCAATCATATCATCACTACCAGTGGGCGTGTTGAATTGGAAAATAAACATACCAGTAGCTAGTTTATAGCATCTTTCAAATCCAAACCGATTCCATTTATTTTTCGCAAAATTTTCAATCGCCTTGAAGCTCGGGTTTAGCCCCAGAATATAGCCCACCGCCGCCGATTTCCACCTATTGATGCTTGGCAAAACATCAATGGACTGATATTGCACCACCTGTTTACCACCAATCACTTCCGGTGGAATGAAAGAGAGCTTCATATGCTCCATTCGTCTTACTCCCGTAACCTCAGCATAGGTCCTTGCTGCACTTTCCATCATTCGGTTACCATCATCACCTCCTTTGTCCTCACATCGATCAATCAAATCATTTTGTGTTAATTTGTCACTCGATTTTGACTGATTCCGTTGACTTTCTGTTATGATATTTTGATTTTCTAAATCGCCATTTCGAGAGAGAGAAAACTCTCTATTTCCCGCCATTTTCCAATATGTATAATTCTCTTTTTTTTTTTTTAAACACGAAAACACAAGTTCATTTATCACTGTAATTTAAAGCATTGAGAAACATAGCATGAAACTAAGTCCGACTTATAAAAAACTGCATCATACACCGAGTTGAGTATCTCGATTAGCAAATGCAAGGGAGACAAATCACAACGGCGAAACAAAAATGCCCATGTCCACGACGGTTTTTTTCACTTGAGTGGAATGAACCTGGAGGAGTGGGTAGCACCAATACCAGGCCTACCATGTTTGACTGGCTTGTAACTAATAGAGAACTCTGCGAGGTAGTGTCCAATCATCTCAGGTTTGATCTCAACTGTATTGAAGCTCTTGCCGTTGTACACACCGACAACGCTTCCAATCATCTCTGGTACAATAACCATGTTTCGGAGGTGGGTCTTCACAATTTCTGGCTTTTCACCCTGAGGTGCTTCAAGTTTCGCCTTACGCAACTTCTTGATTAAAGCCATGGGCTTCCTTTTTAAACCTCTTGAGAACCTCCTGCGGATACGGGCAGTGAAGAGCTTGACGAGGTCATCGGTGGACATATATCAAGAAGGGCATCGAGATCGACTCCTCTGAAGCTGAACTTCTTAAACGTTCTCTTCTTTGGCTGCCCTGTAGCGACGTCTGTCTCAATGTCTGCCATGTTGATGCTGGAGGAATTGGTGAGGCGCCGGTTTAGGGTTTTCTTTTTTGGATGGTTCTATTCACTTCACAATTAGGTTTTTCTCATTTATATTCTTGTTAATAGCTTGTTGTTTTACTTTTGTCTTCCTACTTCATTTTTAATTGCTTGTTTATTCGTATACATCAGTGACAGAACCAGGGGTAAAGGGCCATGTGCCCCCTCCTAGTTTTCTAAAATTAATAGATACAGTATAAGAACTATGTATAAATAAAGAAACAAGTTGGAGCAATTGGCATGTTCTCGTCGTTTTCACAAGAGAGACTAGGGATCAAATCCCTTTGGTTGCGTTTTTTTCGTATTTTATTATTATTCTTCTACCATTTTGTCTTCTCATTTTTAAATTGTGCCCCCTTTATTTAATTATTTTAAATTATGCTCCCCCTTAAATTTCATCCTGGATTCGTCCCTGACATATATGTCCATGAATTGTTGTTATACGCTTTTTTGCTAAAAGTTTAGTTGTTTGCTTGCTTTTAATGTTCCTTGTTTTTCATCAATTTATATACGCTTAATTCTTGTTATAGACGATTATATTTGACTTTAGTGTATAGGTTACTTATTAATCACTTTTTTTTCATTAAATAGATAATTTTTCTTTAGGCATTATTTATGTGTTTGATTTTGTTTTACTTCGTTATTGTTGCAGAAGTTAATGATCAAGAATGATCAAATGCTCATACGAGCTTGAGCAGCCTCTTGATATATCTACTTCGTTATTTGTCTTTGATATATTTTTTTGCATATTTATATCCAATCACATCTTCTTTTACTATCAAAATTATGCATTCGTGTGCTTTAAGCCCATTGCTAAACGAGATAGTTTTCAACTAGTTAATCAATAAGGTTAGAACAACTACACAAAAATAGCGAATCAACAACATATTATGTGGTCAGCGGACGAAATTGCATGTCCAAAGCTAATTCCAGCGAGTTATATGTGATTATTTAATTTCTTACATGCCAATATTTGTGAATCTTCTAGAATTATTCCAACCTCCACAAAAATTTGAAAAGATCAATTTTTAACTATCTCAACTAAATGCATAACTTTTTAATATGAATACATGATGTACACTAGTCACGAATATTATTCAATTGTAGATGTATATTAAAACTTTAATTAAAAGAAAAAAATTACCTCAATAAGTTTTTCTCAATCAATATGATGAATTTGGGAGGAATGGTGAAAATAACTTCAAAGAAAATATCCTTCTTTATATAAAGATTTTTTAGTTGTTAGCCCTTGAACTATCTTTATCTTGTTCATGTTTTCTTGAATTTTATATTTTGTTTATGTATTTCTGAATCCATTTTTAACATTAAAATATACATAAATTCATAAATCAAGGGTAAAGAAGGAATTACACACTTATTGAAATTGTAAGGCACATTTTAAAATAATTTAACATAAAAAACATTTTTTAATAATTAAAATTTGCATAATTTTTATTTTTGTTCCCTTTTTTCTCCAAACACCTTATGCCTCCTGCACCATCGTAGCATGAATGATTTGAGCAATAATGAGATATTCTACATTAACATATTAACTTAGGAATACAAAATGAAAGAATATTTGCTTAAATTCACCTCAAAATAAATGAACCACTAAGTCATTAATGGGTGTTAATGACAAAAAAGATGCAAATTATACCATTTTAATTATAATATATATTTTCTTTTTGAATTTATTCTATATAATATATACCATTTCTTCAAAGAACATTAATTAACGTCAATCATCTAGGTAATATATGCCATTTCTTCAAAGAATACTAATATCTTTTAAGGTTTTTTTGGTACACATACAAAATCAATACATATGAAGTAATTTTGGTACATTATTTTTTACATTTTTTTTTATCTTAGAGTGATATGTTTTGATGATAGGTACATCATTGAAACATTTTTCATCAACCTTATGTGAAATTCTCACACTAACGTATCCACAAGAAATACTATACACACACCCAAATAATGATTTTTTTAATGAAATTTGTATTTTACTCGTGAATGAAAATTCCTCAAGCACTATACTCCAAGTGAAGGGCAATACAATCATTTCACTCATTAAAAACCATTATTTGGATGACAATATAACAACTCACCGCAGCCATTCCTGTATTAGAATACACGACCCTTTATGGTCCGTTTGGACTGAAGTGAACCTAGGTAAATCTAGGTTAAATTATCATTCACCCCGTTTAGAACCTGAAAAATGAATTTTCAAGCTTAATGTTAGTGAATCGAGGTTAATATAGATTAAGAGACTCAACCTTATTTTCTCGAATCATTCACCCTGATAATCGGTAGATAATACTAGTTAATCAATTAATATTTTTATTATTATTATAGACTAAAATATCCATTAATATTATTTCCCTCCAAAAATTACACTCTTATATACTCCCACCAAATCAAAATTTTTGAGTTTTTCTTTTTTGCGTGCCAAATTTGACCATCAATTACTTATTATTTTTTAGTTTAAAAAATATAAAATTAATATCAATAAATTTATAGTTAAGAGTATTTTCATAAAAGTAATTTTTTATAATTTTTTTATAACATAACTAATTAGTTAATTCTAATCAAAGTTGGACATGGAAAAATGAAAAAGACATATAATTGGAGTTGAGGGGAGTATAATAAACCTCCAAAAAATAAAAGTACACAACACTTCGAGTCTGTTGCTTGCCGTGATACTGAGTTAATTTTTTTTCTTTCGCATTTGTTCTTCTCAATTTGCCATTTTTTGTTATATTCTGTTCTTTACGCTAGCACATAATTTTCTTGTTACCGTGTTCTATAAAATTTTAAATGAGTATTGTTTAATTTTCATTAAATTTTATAAATTGTGGATAAATCATTGATTGAAGTTTAGTGAACATCATTTGACTTTTACTAAATTTAAGCAATGCCATTTGATTTATCACTATATTTAGGCAAATATTATTTGATGTTTACAGAATTTTCTATAAACAATAATCAATGTAATTATATGTTGTTCGTGGTTCTCTTACATTCACATAACTCATAAAAAATTATAAGTGTCATAGATATGTCTTTTTATGATATTAGCTTTGATTAATACTTTACTATCAATATTAGCTTTTTAGTTCTTAATTTATATATTTATTATGTTTATCTTTTGTTGTACATATTTATGTATGTTTTGGGAAATAATTTATATATATGTTTCTTATATTTATTTTTGGTTGATCATATTCAAGTTTTGCTAATGTTTTCATTTTAATCACATTTAATTTACAAACAAAACGAATCTAAACGGGAGAATCAAGGAGAAAGTCAATTCAATCGTTTATAATTATCGAATGATATTTTTCAATTTATTAATTATATTGTTTCACCTAATCAACCATAGTGATTTCCAAACAGAAATCATAATAGTGTTCATTGCTTACTAGTAAATATTAATTTCAATTATTTACCTTTAATTTGACTAGATTGTCCTAATACTATACACACTTTTTCTTGAATATAAAATAATTATTTTACCCCCAATTTAACTATCTCCATTAGGACACTTACAATTAAGGGAGGGTAAAATATTCAGTTAAGCATAAAATATCATTATTCTGGTGTGTAACAGATCAGAATTCGAAGGCACTGTTAGTTTAACACCCTCTCCTTCATTAGTCTCCTGAAAAAAAAAGCTCAAGGTTGCCCATAGAGTTTTGGAAGAGGAAGGCATCCACCTTAGCCTCCATTGGTCCCCTGAGTTAAGCAAGTCCCCAAAAAGGCTCCAATATACGCACACCAAAACTGTAAAATACGGAGTTGATTTGCCTAAATTGTCCCCAACGACCTCAGGAGCCGTTATTAGCCTTAACAACGACCTCCGTAGTCGTTGGTAAGGCTAATAACGGCTCCGGAGGTCGTTGATGGGGAACGACCTGAAAAGCCGTAGTTAAGGCTATGAACGACCTCAGCAGTCGTTATAGTAAGGCTACCAACGACTGGCCTGGTCGTTCGTAGCCTTACCAACGACTTTTTTTTTAAATTTTTTTTTATGATAAATCTTTATAAAATTTATAATTTATTAAATAACATAAAATAAAACAATAACACTATAATTTGGAGAAATCAAAAATTTAATTTTTTAGATTCGAATGTTCAACGTAAAATTCATAAAGTACAACGTTCAACAAACAAATATAATTTAAATGTTAAAACGTTTAATGCATAAAGATAAACGTTCAACAAACATTTAATATAATTAGAACTTTTAGGTTTGAATATTAAATGTTTGTTAACATTAATTGGATAATAACACTGATAATCTTAATAAAACTATGAAACATAACATAAAGAATTAAAATGAAACGGAAAATAGACGAGAATAATTTACATAACATTTATCGTAAATACATATACTAATCATCATCACTATAGTCATAATCTTCATTAACGTGGCCAACATCATCATCATCATCATCGTCGTCATCATCATCGTCATCACCCGAATGAAGGTTCTCGTCATCCTCTGTCCGAACACGATTTGGATATTGTCCATGCCAGTTCGGTGGGACTTCTTCAAAGTTCGGCCTGACGTTCGGTTGACCCTGTTAAGTAATACGTGATCCTTAGAGGGGGGGGGTGAATAAGGATTACTACACGTATTGAAACTTTTTCGATTTATATAAAAAATACGACAAAAGTAGATGCTCACTATATTAATATAATTAAGATATAATTAAAGCGGAATATAATATAGCGATAAAACTTGAACGATACTGAAATAATAAAGATGCAAGAATGTAAAGAGTTAAGGGAAAGAAATGCTCAGAGATTTTAACGAGCTTCGGTTCCCCTACTGCTCGACCGTCGGCTTTCCAACCTCCGGATTTCGGTAATGATCACTAGTAAAAAATGGAACGCTTCCAACGTTTAATACAAGCAATCAACGACTTCTAGCTACCCTTAACTAGACACCCAAAGCACCTTCAGGATTTCAGATCTCCTAATACCCGTATCAGGAACCCAAGAACACACTCTCAGGATTTCGATTTGACTGATGATAATAAAAGATTACAATGAATCAAATAATGAACACTAAGTCGTCTCACTTAGATCTAGGCAATAGCGTGTTAAAGTTTTGCTCAATAGATCTCAAGATATTTAGAATTGAGAAAGGTGAGGAATCATTTTCAAATGAACAAGTGTGGGCTATTTATAGTTGATACATAACCCTAGTGTTATATCAACTTAAAACAATTTTTCAAAATCATTTATGATTTATTTGAATCAATAAATATAGCATTAATTGACCTCTTTATATCACGAAGATATATCATTCAATTTCTGCGATATTTCGTGTTTCAAACATAAAGTATTTACCAAAAATTCCACACTAAATTTTAGACCAAAAATTCCTTCCCTTTTAGTTTTCGGAAAACATTAAAATCATTAACCCTATATTGCCTAATCGCGTTTGACAACTCGTGTTCGTACAAAGACATAATTACTAGAATAAAGATTCTTCACGTCTGCGTCTTTGACTCGGATTTGAATATCGCCTTCATTATTTTTAGTCAACGTATAATTAATGCTCTTTGACTCGGATTTGAATATCGCCTTCATTCGTTTTAGTCAACGTATAATTAATGCTGGAACTAGGCAACAAACGATGTTAGATCAATTGTAATTTGTTATCGTCAAAACATAAGAGTATGTCGATTTTTCAATCAACAAACTCCCCCTTTTTGATGATAACAAATTACCTAAGGAGATAAATAAAATGAGTTCTCCTTAGTAAAACATATATGATAAATGAAGCACAATAATATAATGATGATAAAATAATAAGAACATTCTCCCCCTTTGTTATCAACAAAAAGGGAGACCTCATGTGCAGGTAGTCATCAACATCCTGAGTTTTAGTTTCACTTTGCTCCCCCTCAACATGTTGCTCCCCCTCACTCATTGATTTCTCATTATTTGATATCTTCACAATTGTTCAAATGTTATCCATAGGCATACCTGTCATGTGCCTCGAGCAACCACTATCGACCGTCCAAACATTTCTTTCCTTAACGGTCGAGTGGTGTACCTGCAATTGCAAATTAAGTTTTCTCTATAGGTACCCAAATGTTTTTGGGTCCTTGGGGGTTAGTATTTTCAGCTGGTTTACGAACAGCCCATCTAGGTCGTTGCCACCAAGGTATGAGTGTTCCCAACTCAGCTAAATAACGAACAGGACATGAAGTGGAAAAATGATTACCCTTCTCACAATAAGTACAACTAAAACGAGCTTTTGGAATCGAATTAGTATTGATTTCATTTTGATAAGATGTAACTCCTTTTACAAATTTTATAGAAGGTGAAGTATGTTTAAAAGTAGGAGTTTCATCATGTTCAAAACCCAAGCCCCGTTTGTTAATTTGTTTGTGTTGAGACTCGAGTATTTCATTGAGTTTATCTGTTCGCATATTGAACTTGGCTAGCTTATTTTTCAACTCATCATTTTGAGTGTAAGCTTTTGCCAAGTTTTGCTTTAACTCAAGTTTTTCCAAATCAACCGTACCAATATTTAAATCGTTTTCAATTTTGGTAACGGAAATTTTATTTTCGAGATCGACAACTTTTGAGTTTAAAAATTTATTATTTTGTTGAAGCTCTCGATTTTTCAATTTAAGTTTTTCGCAATACTTAATAAGATTCTTGTTTAGCTCATTTAAGTTGTCAAATGTGAGACAGTGGTCATCACATTCGCAACCGTCCTCATTATCAGTATCGGATTTATAAGGAGTAGTAGAGGTTACCTCAAGAGTTTCATTGGCCATTAGACACACCACGTTTGCCACTTCCTCTACATCGGAATCTGTCTCCTCATCAGAATCTTGATCCGTTCCAAGATTTGCCACTTCTAGATAATCCCAGATTTCCTTAGCCGTTTTACAGTTTTGGATTCTTCCATATTCCTCACGGCAAATAGCAGTCAATAACAAGTTCATGGCTCTGGCATTCATGGATACCTTCCTCATTTCATCTGGCCGTAGTTCGGCAACGTCAATCTTGTCAACGTCTTCTACGGGCACTTCAATTGTCCTAGCGACTCCAGCCTTTTTCTTGTCCTCCTCAGATGCACCTTCAGCACTCGGAGTGCCTGGTTGAATAGTTTTTAAAACTGTGGGCACCATCGGTCCATCCTGGATAATCCTCCATAGCATATAATCAATGCTCTTCACATAATTTATCATTCGACCCTGCCAATAGTCGTAGTTAGTACCATCATATAATGGAGGCCTAGCACTGGACATACCTTCCGCACAAAGGGTTCCAGGGTTCATTAAGCCGGCCATAGATCGTTTACTACGAGATGTAAAGCTCTTAATGTAGAACACGGGCTCTGATACCAATTGTTAAGTAATACGTGATCCTTAGAGGGGGGGGTGAATAAGGATTACTACACGTATTGAAACTTTTTCGATTTATATAAAAAATACGACAAAAGTAGATGCTCACTATATTAATATAATTAAGATATAATTAAAGCGGAATATAATATAGCGATAAAACTTGAACGATACTGAAATAATAAAGATGCAAGAATGTAAAGAGTTAAGGGATAGAAATGCTCAGAGATTTTAACGAGCTTCGGTTCCCCTACTGCTCGACCGTCGGCTTTCCAACCTCCGGATTTCGGTAATGATCACTAGTAAAAAATGGAACGCTTCCAACGTTTAATACAAGCAATCAACGACTTCTAGCTACCCTTAACTAGACACCCAAAGCACCTTCAGGATTTCAGATCTCCTAATACCCGTATCAGGAACCCAAGAACACACTCTCAGGATTTCGATTTGACTGATGATAATAAAAGATTACAATGAATCAAATAATGAACACTAAGTCGTCTCACTTAGATCTAGGCAATAGCGTGTTAAAGTTTTGCTCAATAGATCTCAAGATATTTAGAATTGAGAAAGGTGAGGAATCATTTTCAAATGAACAAGTGTGGGCTATTTATAGTTGATACATAACCCTAGTGTTATATCAACTTAAAACAATTTTTCAAAATCATTTATGATTTATTTGAATCAATAAATATAGCATTAATTGACCTCTTTATATCACGAAGATATATCATTCAATTTCTGCGATATTTCGTGTTTCAAACATAAAGTATTTACCAAAAATTCCACACTAAATTTTAGACCAAAAATTCCTTCCCTTTTAGTTTTCGGAAAACATTAAAATCATTAACCCTATATTGCCTAATCGCGTTTGACAACTCGTGTTCGTACAAAGACATAATTACTAGAATAAAGATTCTTCACGTCTGCGTCTTTGACTCGGATTTGAATATCGCCTTCATTATTTTTAGTCAACGTATAATTAATGCTCTTTGACTCGGATTTGAATATCGCCTTCATTCGTTTTAGTCAACGTATAATTAATGCTGGAACTAGGCAACAAACGATGTTAGATCAATTGTAATTTGTTATCGTCAAAACATAAGAGTATGTCGATTTTTCAATCAACAGACCCCACCACTTGTCCATGTGTGTTTGAGAAACCCCGGGCATGCCTCCAGTTCCTATATAACGACCCAAGTCATCAACCTGTTGCCTGATATATGGATCTCCATGTTGTCCTGACGCGATGTGCTGGGTCAAGTTTCGGATGGTCCGTTGCGCTGGTTGCAACCGCTATTATAAAATGAGGAAAGAAGATGGATTTAAAACATGGTAAAAATCTTATACGTTACTATCATATAAAATTTGAAGTAGTCATACCTGTTGTGATGCGGAGTACATGGTGGTTGTGCTGACACCTACATTTCCCAAGTCGGGGTTATGCACTCTAGGATGGGTCCTCGGCAAATACCAACTCATGTAATCATCAGTTGTTTGCGATGCTACGTACGCGTTGGGACCCAAAGAAACTTGAGGAACATGGTGAAATACCATGTCAACCCAAGCCCAATCAGAATCGGCGTAGACCTTGCAGAACGTCCAGGCGGAATCAGTGAGTGCGGTCCCGTCCAAGAGTGGGATAGGAGGTCTCGGGATCGTCTGTATTCTCCCGAACTGGCGCGCCACTCGGTTAGGCATATACGCCTCATTCACGGTCAAGAAGGATAGACAACCGTGGTAGTATGAGACGGGTGGCATCTGGGACGGAGGCCCGTATGGTGTCCAAATGACCTATTACGATACAATTAAATCAATTAGTTCAATTTTAATACAACATTATTGCAAATATAAGTTGGATAAACTAAGTTTTCTTACATCTTCAGCTCTGATATGGTCCAGCTGGTTCCGGCAGGCTAGCAACTGTGCCGGATCAGTGTTACGGGTCTTCAGATCAGACCATCATTGAGCACGAGGGAGCCCCTCCCGCCAGGTGTGTCCTGGTGTCCGGGCGAACAACGGAAAGTACTCGAAGATCCAAGCCTTTAATTTACATAAACAAAAATGAGTTAATTTTGATAATGTTTACCAATATAATTATGTTGTACTTATTTAAGTTTGGAACTACCTCGAGCAAAGTCAGGCATCCTGTCATTTGCTTCGACTCTCGGCGCGAAGCTTTCCCAAGCTTGTCATAGAGGTACGCAAGTGTCGCCGCACCCCAAGCGAATCCTCCAACACCATTTAAGTCCGACAATAAATTGCAGTATTGTAAAGGGACGTGAGTGCTTGACTTATCTGGGAAGAGGGTGGAGCCTAGAATATGCCATAAGAACCCCCGAGCCACCGATTCGGGGTTTCCAGCTGCATATGTGGAACAAGCACGTGGAATTGATTTGAGAAGGACAGAGCTCCTGTTAAGCTTGTTGTACTCCACATAAGGCAACAAGTAAGGGTCGTCATAAAACCCAGATGACCGCACTAGACGACCAATAATAGGAATGCCCAGGATTGCATGGACATCATGCAATGTGATAGTCATTTCCCCGAATGGCATGTGGAAAGTGTTGGTCTCGGGGTGCCAGCGTTCGATAAAAGCACAAATCAATGAGGCATTGGGAGTTTGGAACAATACATGAGGAATATGAGATAGTCCAGATGCAGTGACTATCTGTGCCCAAGCTTCGTTTGCTGGCAATGCCCATCGGCGTTGGGCTTTATCCCTCGTTTGCATTTTTAGGGGTTTCCGAAGCATATATTCTGGGTTAACCCAGAGGGCAGATGCTAACAATTAATACAAACAATTAAGTTCAATTAATACTAACAATTAAGTTCATATATTAAATTTTTGTGTTAATAGTTAATTACGATTAAAACGATTTGATACTAACAATTATAAGTAACTTAGAAATACGATTTCGTACTAACAATTTCAAATTAAAACTAACTAACAAATATATATCTTTTATATATAAATAAGTTATCAAATTATAATATTGGAAATTATTATAATATAGTTATAATATTGGAAAATTATTTTTCGAAAATTAAAATAATATTGAAAATTTTTAGAGTTCTTATATAATTTTCGAGTTAGCAAATTATATAACAAATTTTAGAGTTCTTATATAATTTTCGAATTATATAAGAAATATATACTTTTTCAAATTATAACAAACTTACAAATATATATATATATTTTATATATAAATTTGAGAATTTTCGAAATTATAAATAAGTTATAAAATTATAAATTTGAAAATTAAATATTCGAAATTACAAGTTACTTACAAATATATTTTAATTTTCGAAATTATAATTACCTTAGAGATATATTTTAATTTTCGAAATTATATTTAAGTTATATATTTTCAAATATAACTTAATATAACTTTCAAATTATAACTTCATATTTTGAAATTGTAAATTATAACTTAAGTTAGAGAAATTTTAATATAACTTTTTCGAAATTATAAATTATATCTTATTTTTTGAAATTTTACTAATTTCGAAAATTTTCTAATTATTTTTAATATTCGAAATTTTAAACCTTTTAAAAATTATAGCCTTTTCATTTTCAAATTACTTACAAATTATTTTCAATATTATTTTCATTTTCGAAACTAACATTAACATAATAACTAAATTTATAACAAATTTAAACTACATTTGACATTATAACTAAATATAACTAAATATAACTTACAAATTAGTTACAAATTATTATATATAACAAATTTTTACTAAATATATTTGACATTATAACTAAATTTAAACTAACATAATTACAACTAAATTATAACTAACATTGAATCTAACTAACTAAATCGTTTTATAACTAACTAACTAACCAACTAACTAGGTAACTAACTAAGTAACTAACGTCTAATATTCAATTTCACATATAATTAACTAACATTAACATAATAACAAACATAGTGTTACTACAATACTTAAATCCTCAATATCATGTTAACTCACCATCGTTCGATCTTCAATGCTCACCATTCTCAGTCACTGTGGGCCGTTCGATCAATGACCAAATCAATCGGTTTCTTCAAGTTCTTGGGTATTGTACTGCGACCATCGTCAACCGTTGGATCGTCGGCGCTGCCCTTGAACCGTTTGATCTCTGCGCTGACATTCTGTGGCAGGCGGTACTATGTAGGAGGCGGCAGTGCATACAAGCTCTCCATGTCTTCTACAGTGATACCTTTCTTAGGTAACCATCACCATTAGCGCCGTTAATCAGCATGTTTCCGTTTCGTTTCAATTCGTTTAATCACAATGATTTAAATAAGTTCGTTCTAATTCGTTTAAATTCGGTTGATTTAATTCCTTTACCGACACTAATTGAATTTCGTTTCGGTTTCGTTTCTGTTTTCGTTATTGGTAGTGTTATGTTATGTGTTTACCATTGTGTCATTGGAATTTTTATCAGTGAATTTCGTTTCGGTTTCATTTTTGTTTTCGTTATTGGTAATGTTATGTTATGTGTTTAGCATTGTGTCATTGGAATTTTTATCAGTGCTAAATTGTAGTTAATGACCCTTAAACGTTAATGATCTGATTTGATTGACATTCTTTTGATTGCATTAATTGGAATGTGACATTCTTCATTTATTGAACCAATGCATTTAATGTCATAGTACTTTTCTTCTTCGTTTATGTATTATTTTTCTAATTACTTTATAATGCCATAGTACTTTCCTTCTTCTTTTATGTATTATTTTCCTAATTATTACTAATATACTTGTTTTTTGGAGCTCCTTTACATTCTTCATTTATTGAACCAATGCATTTAATGCCATAGTACTTTCCTTCTTCTTTTATGTATTATTTTTCTAATTACTTTATAATGCCATAGTACTTTCCTTCTTCTTTTATGTATTATTTTCCTAATTATTACTAATATACTTGTTTTTTGGAGCTCCTTTACATTCTTCATTTATTGAACCAATGCATTTAATGCCATAGTACTTTCCTTCTTCTTTTATGTATTATTTTTCTAATTACTTTATAATGCCATAGTACTTTCCTTCTTCTTTTATGTATTATTTTTCTAATTATTACTAATATACTTGTTTTTTAGTTTCCAATAATTATAGTTAATGGAGCTCCTTTTTTATTACTTGATTTGATTGCATTAAATGAAATGTAACATTCTCTTCATCCATTGGGACAATGCATTTAATGCCATAGTACTTCCAATATAGATTCTTTTTCTATTCTCATATATCATACTCCCTCCGTCCCTAAAAGATTGTCACATTTTGACTTTTGTTAGTCAAACATTGCAAAACTCAATCATGAATTCCCACTAAACGATAAGAAATAATATAGTCTTGTAGGACCTTGTTAGATTCGTCTCAATATATATTTCTGAAATATTAACTTTTTATAATTTTTTCACATATAGAATAATAGATATTTATGTTTGAAATCGTGTTTTGTTGACCACCAAAAGTCAAAATGTGACAATCTTTTAGGGACGGAGGGAGTACAAAATAGTCTCCTGTTTCGAATCAAGGCACAATCAAAACATAAAAAACCTCCAATACATCTCCTTCTCTGCTTCACATTTGGTTTGTATACATCTCCATCTCTGCTTCACATTTGGTTTGTATTTACATTCGTTCTTTCTTCTCTGTTTTGTCATATTTCGTTTAGTTGTTCTATGCTTGTTTTGTAATGTATTGCTTGGTTGTTTTATGCTCTTTTGTCAACCTTCATTCGGTTGTTATATGCTTGGCTTCAAATGCTACCCTTATTTGGTGTTCTCTCTATTTGTTATCTTTTAAGTTCAAGTGCTCTAAATGCTCATGTTTTTTAGGTAGGTTGAACTCTTTTAATGTATGTTTTGTCTATGTGTTATCTTTTAATCTTTTAAGTTAAAGTGCTCCAAATGCTCATCCTTTTCACATTAACTGACACTCCTTTAAGTTAGAGTGCTCCAATTATGTTCTAACAATCTTTTAAGTTCAAAAGTTACAAATGCTCCTGTTGTTACCTTCATCTGGTCTACAAATGATTCCTACACTTGTAGTGCTGTATTCAGAATGGATCTTGTTAAAAGAGCACTGCATAAACAGAAATATTACAATGGTATGTAGTTTGAACCATTACAGCTTACACTTATTGTTACACTCTTCCTAAATATTGTCGTTCTTGTTTCTTCTTATAATATTAACGTTCTTGTGTCATTATCTCAGATAATAAGGATAGGATTGAAAAACAAAGGAAGGAACGTATGTCAATTCCTGGTCGTCGGGAAGAAATTAACAGAAAGCAGCCCGAACGTTATGCAGGCATGTTATTTAATTTGTGTCTTTTATCATTAATGATCATTCCATCTTGTTATTAAAGCTCATCTCGCATCATTTGTTTGTTTATTTGTAATTTTAGCCAGAAAGGCATCTCAACAACTAAACTTGACTACGCATATACCATCGACATCCGGAAGTAAGCGTTTATGTGGCATAAATATCAGATATATACATTTATATATAGATTTGCGTCCATTTCTATATGAGAATGCTTTATTATGTAGGTCGCACACTTGCGCCGATACCACATGATGCACTGTTAACGCGTGGTAGTACTGAGACGCACGACCAGCGCCTTCTTATATTGCCCAAGATTCCTTCATGTGTACACTGTGGTGCTTCTAAATTCTACAAGGAAACAGCACACTTTTGTTGCTCTGCTGGCCAGGTGTCGTTGGCGGAAAGTGTCCTACCGGGGTACCTTGTGAAGCTGCTTACTTCTAATGATGATACGTCGAGGGATTTCCATAACATGATCCGAACCTATAATAATCATTTCGCATACAGCAGCATGAGTATTCATTGCGATGAACGCTTCCAACGACACAATCAGGGTATCTATACTGTTCGTGTACAAGGGCAAGTTCATCACTTCATCAATGATCTTATCCCCTCAAGACAATCAACCCCTTTGTCTGGACTTCAGTTCTACTTCTATGATCCGGAAGCTCAAACTGATGCACGTACTGCTGTCATGCCGAGGTTGCGACCTACAACTCTTGCTGAATTGGTCAACCTTATGGAACCAAATCCTTACTCACTCTTCCTGAGGTCTCTGTCTACATTTGAGGATTTGCAAAAGTATTGTATCGTTCTACGGTCGGATTCCATGCTTGATCAAAGAGTATACAACAAACCGACCTCTTCAGATGTTGCAGGTGTATGGGTGGACGATGGAGCTGATTCGACGACAAAAAATGTTAATCGTGATATTCGAGTTTATACTCGGTCTGGCCACAGTCACAGTATCCAATGCTAGTTCGCATGTTACGATCCCCTACAATATGTGCTTATGTTTCCTAATGGAGAACCCGGATGGCATGGAAACATTCCGACTGTCGGATCTATTTTAAATTCCGACGATGTGTGCAACGTTGGCACCCAGAATGGCTTTGACCCTTCACTCCTATCTAACTTTGACGAATTGGTCGTCTTAGAAATGGAAGGTAATTATACAAGTTATGCCTCATCTTTTTTACCTGTTTGTTTACACCAAACATTTAGTTTTGTTAAAATCGACCTTTCTGTTCGGTTAATGTGTTGCACTGCCTAAAATCGGTCTTTCTGTTCGGTTAATGTGCTCCACTGCCTTATATCAATTCATGTACATATACTTGCATGGGTAACAGCTAATTGATTGTATCTGGAATTTAATGTGGAATGTTTGTTGCGCATCTTATTCGATTGCTAAACTAAACTATGTATCTGTTTTGTAACTCATATAATTGTGTATATATGGATCGTCTGACTTCTTTTATTTCTGAATATTGTAGCACACAACCGTACTAGGAAACGATACAAGCAAGGCCCAATACAAACAAGTATACCAGTTGTTCGGACCAACAAACGCTCGACTGTCAGTTGCCGGCAGTATTATGCCTATAAGCTGCACCAAAGGCCTGGAGACAAATCTTTTTTGCTGAGATTTGGACGTCTGCTGCAGCAGTATGTTGTTGATATGTACATCAAAATGGAGTCAATGAGGCTTTCCTACTTCATTCATAATCAAGACAAACTGCGGATCGACTATTACAAAGGTGTGGTTGACAGTGTTGTCTCTGGTGTTGTCAAAGGGAGATGTGTAGGCACCCGTGTTTATTTGCCGCCATCCTTCATCTGTGGGCCTAGAGGTATGCGCCATCGGTACCTTGATTCAATGTCCTTGGTTCAAGCATTTGGTCGGCCAGACCTATTCTTGACCATAACCTGCAACTCCAACTGGAAAGAAATCAAAGAATGTCTTGCTCCTGGTGAAGAAGCACAGAATCGTCCAGACCTCGTTGTTAGGGTATTTAAGGCAAAGCTTGCAGTCCTGCAAAACAAGATTAAGAAAGGGAAGATATTTGGTAAAGTTGCTTCTGTAGTACATGTGGTGGAATTCCAAAAACGTGGGCTTCCACATGCTCATTTTCTCATAATTCTTAAACCATGCTCGAAGTTGCTGACACCGGATGCATATGACCGGTTAGTTAGTGCCGAACTCCCAGACAAGAATACTGATCCATATCTACACAGGCTCGTTGTCAAACATATGATGCACGGACCGTGTGGACACCTTAAACCAAATAATGTGTGCATGAAGTCTGATGTCTACAAAAATAAATATCCAAAGGACTTTTCGGCACACACGGTACACGGTAAAGGTAGCTACCCAATTTATAGACGGAGAAATAATGGGAGGACGGCAGTAGTCCGTGGGGCCGAGTTGGATAATAGGTGGGTGGTGCCTTACAACCCAGCGTTGCTAGCCGAGTTCAATTGCCATTGCAACATAGAAATATGTTGTGATATCAGAGTTGTAAAGTACTTGTACAAGTATGTACACAAGGGGCATGACAAAATCTCCTTTCGCATCAGCTCAGAACAATCTTCAGTTGGTGTCAATGAGATAGATAATTTCCAAAATGCTCGATGGGTATCTCCGCCCGAAGCTGTTTGGAGGATATTTGGGATTCCACTTAGTGCTATGCAACCAGCAGTACTACAACTCCAAGTTCATCTTCCCGACTTCCAAACTATTCGATTCGAAGATGATTCGGATCTGTACAGTCTCCTTGATGATGAACGGTCTAAGCGAAGTATGCTCACTGAATTTTTTCGCATGAATTCTGATGACGCTTATGCTCGCCAATTGAACTGCTTGTACACTAATTTCCCCACATATTTTGTTTGGGACTCCTCCAAGAGAATATGGACAAGGCGGAAGAAACATGTTGTGGTTGGTAGGTTGTGTACTGTGAACCCTTGCGAAGATGAGAGATACTATTTGAGAATTCTATTGTTGAATGTCCGGGGCCCTGTCTCCTCCAAGAGAATATGGACAAGGCGGAAGAAACATGCTGTGATTTGCTTACTGTCAACGGTGTTTTATGCGAGACAAATCAAGCTGCAGCGTATCAGCGTGGATTGCTTCATCAAGATGATGACATTGAGAAATGTATGGAGGAAGCTTCAATCTCGAAGATGCCCTCTGAATTGCGTATGTTGTTTGCAACCTTGCTTTACTACTGCAAGCCTGTCAAACGAAGAGCGCTCTTCACACAGTTCTATGAAGTTATGGCTGAGGATTTTGAGAGGCAAAAAGAGCGACTCAGGCTAAACGACAGTGACATTATGCATAGGGTACTAATGGGTATTAATGACACGCTTAAATCGCTTGGTAAGGAAGTGGACGATTACAGTATTGTCCCGTTTGCCTTTTTTACTACAGAAACTGAACAGATTACTAAAGAAGTGTCTTCGGAACGAAACATACCGATTCCAGAAGAAGATTTACATGCTGTTGCACAGTTGAACACTGAGCAACGCATTGCATTTGATTTACTGTTGGGGAAGGCACTGGCTGGTGAGGCGGGCGGATATTTTCTTGATGGCCCCGGTGGGACTGGTAAAAGCTTCCTTTATAAAGTTCTGCTAGCCCATATCAGATCCCACGGTTTGATAGCGTTGATCGTTGCTACTTCAGGAATTGCATCATCGTGCTTTCTGGGAGGTCGGACTGCACACTCTCGTTTCAAAATCCCAATAGACATCAGCTCCGGGGTAAAATGCCAGGTATCTTTCCAGAGTGGCGAGGCATATCTAATCAGGACCGCTCGTATAATTATATGGGACGACGCAACAATGGCTAATAAGGCAATAGTCGAAGCACTGGACGTGATGCTTCAGGACTTGTGCCAGGACAAACGTTTGTTCGGGGGCAAGTTAGTTGTATTTGGTGGAGACTTTCGACAGGTGTTGCCCGTTGTTCGTTGCGGCACCAGAATGCAACATGTAAATGCAAGCCTGATCAGTTCTACTCTATGGCCAAAACTGACTAAGCTTTCACTCACGGTTAACATGAGGGCACGTGAAGACCCTGAGTTCATCAAATTCTTGATGCGCGTGGGAAATGGGGAAGAACCGACCAACGCCATGGGAGAGATTGAACTTCCAACACCAATGGTTGTTCCATACGTCACACACTCGGAGTCTTTAGGCAAACTGATCTCATTTGTTTATCCCAGCCTTGATATGTTTGACACTGACCCTTTTTCTATGATGAAACGTGCCATCCTCTCGCCCAAAAATGACTTTGTCGACGATATTAACTCAATGCTGATAGAGAAAATGGTTGGTGTGCCTGTTGTATATGTTAGTGATGATCGAGCCAAACATTATGGTGACCAGGGAGACTACCTCGACTATTTAAACAGCCTTGAACCACGAGGTCTTCCTCAACACCGTCTCACCTTGAAAGTCAATTGCCCTGTTGTCCTTCTTCGTAATATAAACCCTGTGGAAGGATTGTGCAACGGAACCAGATTAATATGCAAAGTTCTGAACCCACATGTCGTTGGCGCCGTAATCGCAACTGACCAGTTCATTGGGAAACATGTTTGGATCCTGCGCATACCGCTAGAACCTAACCCTGGTGATAATAAGTACCTGATTCCATTTGTTCGGCAGCAAATTCCACTCAGGCTCTGTTTTGCAATGACCATTAATAAAGCGCAAGGACAGACTCTCGATTGTGTTGGTCTATATCTCCGCCAACCGGTTTTTGCTCATGGCCAACTTTATGTTGCGCTCTCAAGGGCTAGAACTGGTGCCAAGGTTAAAGTGCTTATCTTGCCACCTACATGCGATGCCCCGGGTACTAACTGTACTCATAACGTCGTCTACCAAGAGGTCCTTCATTAATGAAACACCGGATGAATTTATTACCTAATTCTGCCTTACTAACTGGTCAGAACTTTTTTACGCCTATATTCTATGTCTATGTGGCCTTATGTGTGTTTATTTCCTTTAACTATTGATTGTGTTTTATTGTCTTTTCTTCCATATGCGAATCTGTTATTCGTTTTGCCTCGCTGTGATTCTCTGGTATCGATTCTAATTCTTCTTAGCCACCGTGTATGTGTAACTGCCATCTGTTATGTATTGATTCGTGTGCCTGCAGGCTTAACATGGGAGACACCATGATGTTTATTCCTGATATTAAAAAAGGGTTGGCTCATTGGACTGTACGTGTGACTATAACTGAGGATATGCCAACGATGGTTGGGTTTCAGCGTGGCACCAGATACAAGCGTTACGTGTTCACGGATGATCAGGCAAGTCGAATGTCGTTCTTTGTTACTTTGTTCATCCATATTTGGCGTATATTGATTAAGACAAAACATATTTCAATATCATGCATAACTACCTCTAATCGTGCAGGGTGGCACCATCCCCGTTGTTGTATACGGGTCTGATATTGATATATTCAATAGCGCGCTTAATCTACATGGCGTGTATAAGGTGTCCAATGCCGTCGTTAAAGATACATCTGTTTCAAAGGATGGAACACAATACCCTAAGCATTGGGTTTTGCAGCGGGACACGCTCATACTCCCGTTACGTGGAGAACCGCCTAACCTGAGATACTTCCTTGATGGCGTCGTCTCTATCGGAACACTCGGCGACTTGCTGGTCAATTCAACTGAGACTATTGGTAGGTGATCTTCCTTATTTGCTCATTCCTTTCGTGCTTGATAAATGATTGCTATCCTTTCGCTTTCCAGATATCATTGGTATCCTTATAAAAGCTGAGGATTCAAAATCAATTACTACCAAGTTTGGTGAAGGAACTGTCCAGAAGTTTACCCTTGTAGATGCTGCGTAAGTGATGTTATATATAAGTAGACGCGTTGTTGCATATTGTAATATAATTCTAATATAAAAATATGTACATGGTCTCTTCTTTTCTCCAGGAGGAAACCGGTTTCGCTAAGGATCTGGGATCAGCAAATAACAGCTTATGGTACTATGCTAACCGCTGCTGCTGCTAACTATTCGGTTGTTATTGCTAAGCGGCTTAAAGTCAAGATGTATCGCGGTAATTTGTTAAAACTTACCTTTTATAAATGTATTACATGCTTCATTGCTATAACGTTGTTATGCTTATTGTTTCTAGGCATTTCACTCTCTGCAAGCAACTCCTCTTCCTTTACTATTGATGTTCCTCTTGAGCCCGTTATTACACTCAAGTCATGGTAACATTTTTCTTTTGTTTATATTATTTATATTTACATTATTTACCAGTGATACCTTGCCGTTTTATGTTTTAATAACTTATATGTTTGCTCTCCATGATTAAAGGTTTGACTCTGTACGTGAAGTTGAATTGCCAAATTTGTTGGATGATTATTCTATAGCTTTTGCTAAGGACCTTGTGGATCGTAATGTTGTTAAGACAATGACTGTGGCTGAAATTCAAAACACTACCCTGGTGTGATACTAATTACAACTCGTTTTACTTATATATTTTATTTTTGTTATGCTTCATTTACATATATTGAGTGTCCACGCCAACGCAGTGTGGAGATTATTGGACCAGATCGTCCCTCCAACTAAGTCCAGGTGCACAACAACTGTACTACATTGGATGTGGCGGTTGCTTTAATAAAGTTGGTGCAAAGGAAGGATTTGCGTACCGCTGCCTACTGTGCAACAGAGATGTCATTGCATCCATAATGTAACCATATCGATACTCCTCTTATAAGAATTCCCCCTCTACAAGTATGATTTACCTTGTTGTGACTCTGTTTGCTATCTTAAACACAGGCCTAGGGTTTCAGTAGATGTGTTCGACACTACTGGTCGGGTAACTGCTGGAGCCATCTCAACTATGGCCGAAGATATACTTCGATGTGATGCAGCCCATCTAAAATCCTATGTGCTTGAGGTATTTTCTGTCATACTTTATAAATAAATAATTGGGATTCTGATGATATCACAGTGATTAACTCCATGTATTGCACAGGATAAACACTTTGATCTCGACAACCTGCGCTCGAGTTATGAAGGGAAGACCTTACTCATGCTGCTGAGGCGCACGTATAACAAACGGTCGGATGCCCCAATGCGTCTCCTGTTGGTTGCTTATTTCGATGAAACTGGAACTACCGCTGCTACTTGTGCCAATACACTCTCTTGTGATAGTGGTATTGATGGATCCTCTTCGAGCAACCCAGTTGGTGCCGTCACTACTGTACAATCCATATCTCCCCTCAAACGTCAACTCGAAAGTGTATCGATTGAAACAGGTAAAGATGTTATGTATACTTATATTACCACTATATTTAACACTAATTAAAAATATAAAAGTACCATACGAAATGTTTAATTGGTGTATTCATCAGGCTCATCCATAAAGAAGGCATTGTTTCAGAGTTATGACGTTCCTTGCTTGTCTGTGACTGATGATGATGCTCCCACTACAAACGTTCAACCTTCCTCTGATGTGGTCGAATGAGTGCCATATTTATCGCTGATCGTCCAACCTTTTGAGCACCCGTTGCCCCCATATACAACATTGGAACCATTTTGTTAGCCCGGTGCATCTATTTCGATACATTATATGTTGTCTTTTGCTACTCTAATTATAAATTTTAGCGGATAATATGTTGTGTCCTTTTTTAAATGTGAAATCTATTTTCCTAATCTTCGTGGCAAAATTTAAATAAAACGTTAATGTTACTCTTTCGAATTGACTTGAGATATTGAATAACCATGTTAAAAAGGAAAGATGTATATCTAGCCTCTAAGTGATATACATCGCTTATCTTATAATTCATTAAATTGTGAAATATATATCTAGCCTCTAAGTGATAATTACATTAGGTGATAGTTATAATTCTAGGACGTTGGTTTACATAATCAAACACCTTCTTGGTTCATATCTTCACTTAGGTGCAAAATGAATACTTGAGTTTTAAGTTGTTTCACTTTAGTTAAGAAATCACTTAGCCCTCTATTATAAAAAAATGATTGCTTCACCATATTTTCTTCACTTTCGTGTGTCTTTCCTTTTTGTTCCATTACACATTCTCAACAGACACTTAGTAATATGGTACAAAACAACCCCTCATGTAATACTCTAGGTAGCAAATAGAAACACCCCTCTTCCTCATTCTCAAGGAGTTTTAAACTATTGCAATAATATATATGAAACACAATAACAATTTGTCCGCGTAATCATTCCATTCACTATCAGCAATAATCAGTGTTGATTACATTAGGTGATAGTTAACCAAAAAAATGGGTTGCCAACTTGCAAACCACACAAAATATCAAAATGGGAATGTCAAATACTACCATAATCATCCTAGAAACTTAATAAGAAATTTGCCACAATCACATTCAACTAACATCATCTTACTTAGCAAAAACAAACACAAAAGCTACCAGTACTAACAGGCCTGCAACACCTACTACAAACTGTAGTAGGAGCGTGCCCACTGGTGCACTACTTCCACATCTCCATGACCTATCATGATCATCAGTAACTCATCAGCTTCATGAACAAAAAAGAACAGTTTGAAGCCAATCTCAACTTCACAATCTTCCATCATGTGGAGCCAGTTGTACCCTCTCAGGTAGCCAAGTCCGAATTCTATCCCAGCGAATACCCTCTCACCGCTCCTTATGTTGATAGAAGTCCTCGAAGTAGACCTCAAATGTTGCGAATGTTGCGAATACCCTCTCAGGTAGCCAAGTCCGAATTCTATCCCTGCAAAATGTACATTCAGTTGTAAGCAAATAACAATAATATTGAACCTACCTTCTCATTATTCACATTATATTACTAATGATATGATTACCATGGCCAGATAGCAGGGTTGTCCGAACACACAGACTGCACTTGCGCCAGCAAAAAACAGCGGGATGTACCTAGGGAAATAGGATGTGCGGACAGCTTGTGGTAATATTGATCTTGGATATTCATCTTCTTCAACAAGCTCGGAATCAATATCATGGGCGTCCCAATTCATGTGCCATGCACAATTCATACCCATTCCCTTCTTGTATTCTAAGATTGATATTACCCTTCCTCCGCTGTAGGCTGCCAGTAAAATAGCTCCGTCTGCAACCTTGTTATGTTTCACAAACACCTTCCATCCTCTCTGCAGTTCACGAGACTTAACAATAATAGGTATCCTTTTACCCCCATACCTGAAAACAACAACGCATGTACCCGCATCGTTCAAGCACCCCGTGAACGACTCCGGGAGTCGCTGGAAAATACATATGCAAAATAATTTAAACACAAAATACTCATACGACAATGTGAACCTACCGAAATAATACTACAATAAAATTGTGTTCTTTACCGATGAATACCCACTGACATGTTCGAGAGTGAAATAGCACGTCCCACGTACAGTCGCTTCAAAACAAATTAAACAAAATCGTTAAACTTTAAATAAGAGTTACTTTATTCAGTTAAATTTGACTAAAATAATAGCCAAATTTACAAACCTTGATTATTCATTCTTATTATAGTTGGTCAAAAATGAAGCTTGAAGTAATGGAGTTTTGTTCACTAACCTGATGCTTAATTTATAGAACCACTTAATTATCATGTATCGGGCCATTCAAAAAAGGATCAGTTGAATCGTCCTATGCAGCAGATGAATCGTCCCATCCAGCCGACTTCAAGTTCCGTTTTTTGCTGCAAGGCTTTCGATATTACCAACCTATCTAATCAATCTGGTTTATTCATTATTACTAACCCTTTTTCATTTATTTAGATTAAATATATTTATCTCTATTGTATAAATTAAAATAACTATTTGGGCTTTTTCAAAATTGCTTCGTGGGCTTCGTAACGGACCATCTTATGCGGGCTTCGTCGCTAGACGAGGCCTTCCCCCTAGTGAATATTAAAGTGTGAAAACTTACTTGGTGTAATTTCGAATTTGTCGTGAGAATCGCCGGAAAATTGTATTTAAGTCGTTTGTTCCAACCGAATTTCAATCTCACAATTTTTTCTCTCTAACAAATAATTTTGCTACGATTTTCTCTCAAATGTTTGGATATTATAATTGATGTACTTAACATTGTCACAGGCTGGGTTTTTATAGGGGGGTGAGGACCGTAGTTAACCTTAACAACGACTGGCGAGGTCGTTGATAAGGCTAACAACGACCGCGTTAGTCGTTCCTGCCGAATTCAGCTTTTGGCAGCTTCCCAGCAGTGGCTGACACGGACAGAGCTCTTTTTGACTACTTTTGGCAGCGGATATTTTATAGGGAGTAGGGATTTTTGTTGTCTTGTGTAATAATGTGCTGAAATTTGATATGTTGTACTAACTTTTGCAAACACGATAGATATAAAGCGAGCTGGATAAAATTATGCTCAATCGTTTATACTTGTTTCAGCTGCTATAAATTGTGCATTCGAGTTGAGAAGAACTGCAAACTACAAATCGTTATAGTTATATAGGCTTTCTACTAATAGTTAAATATATAGGGTTCAAATTTTATTATTTATACTACTTATATTAATATATAAAAATTCAAATGGATAATTACGATTTGATAAACCTCGATCATTACGAG
Organism: Echium plantagineum; assembly: GCA_003412495.2. Classification (NCBI taxonomy): domain Eukaryota; kingdom Viridiplantae; phylum Streptophyta; class Magnoliopsida; order Boraginales; family Boraginaceae; genus Echium; species Echium plantagineum. The sequence goes on along the minus strand of CM016568.1, from coordinate 2,881,405 downwards.
TTTACCTTCGATGATGCAGTAAATTATGAGCCCGAGTTTGCAGCTGTAAATCCAGTAAATTATGATCCAAATGCCCCGGTTCATTATGATGTTGGTGAGGATGAATTTCCAGATGTCACCGACGATTTTTGTAATCCAGATGGCGGGTTTGCGAGTAGAGAAGAACTTGAGGACCATGTGCGTGCCGTTGCAGCCCGTAGGAACATAACATTGGCAGTGCGAAGTTCCAAACCACGTATGGGAAACAAAGGAGCATCTGTCCTTATCATTTGTAGTCAAGGGTTGGAATATAGAGAGAACAAAAAAACAAATTCGCGGAAGACGTCAACCCAGAGACATATATGTCCATTTCGCTTAATCGGGAAGGAGTATATTACAGGTGCAACCTTTTAATTAGTTTACTTAATATATTATAGTTAGTTAATATAATATAGATAACCTTTTAGTTAATTTAATATAGATAACTTTTAGTTAATATAATATAATATAGTTGACTAATATACTCTTACTTAGTATACTTAGTATATTAACATAGTAGTTAATTTAATATAGTTGACTAATATACTTACTATAATATATATTAACGTAGCTTTTATATATTACTATAATATTATAATATTAACGTAGTCAGTAGCTATAATATACTTACATCATGCCGTCAGTAGCTAGTATAGAGCAAAGTCAGGAATATAATATAGTTACTATAATATAGTTACTATAATATAATTATTACTACTTACTGTAGTTTATAGTATTACTTACTATAATTTATATTTGGTTTAGGTGATGGTCGATGGTGGATTCGTGTCAAGACGGGTAAACACAATCATCCATTTCCCACTTATGCTGAAGGGTCTAGGTTAGGCAAAATAAAACCCCACGAATATCTTGCCATTCGGGAACAAGAGATGCAAATGTTGCCACCAAGTGACATGCTTGCATCGCTTAAAAGAGCCGACCCAAGTGACGTTACCAATCTTACGCGAGTATATAATGCAGTAGCCCAGATACGGAAAGAGAAAAGGGGGAGTAGAACGCCATGGCATAATTTTTTGTTTCAATTACAAGATAATAATTATCTGTTTGATTATCGTGTGTCTGGGTCGTCCGTATTGAGGGACGTGGTCTTCAGCCACCCAGCTTCAGGAGCCATGCTCAATGCCTATCCTCAAGTCATAATACTGGATTGCACATACAGCACCAACAGCTATGGCATGCCACTATTAGAGGTGGTTGGTGCAACCAGTACGAACAAAACATTCACGGTTTGCTACGCTTTTCTAGAAAGCGAGTCCACGGAGAATTACACGTGGGTACTGAGGTGGCTGTCAACGCTATTTGCAAATGGATATGGCCCAGATGTTCTTGTCACGGATAGAGAATTGGGTCTGCTAGCAGCAATGAGAGCGGTGTTTCCACAATCCAAACACCATTTATGTTTACGACACATTGAACAATGTGTTCTGAAGCAAGCACTATCTCAACCGGGCATGATACCAGCAGCCGCTGAAGGATTTAAGCAACGTTGGAATTGGGCCATATCTGCACGAACTGAGCAGGAATGGCATACGCGATGGGTACATGTCTCTTACGAGTATCGAGGATGGCCAGGGTTGATTAATTATTGTGAGACAACCTGGCTCGCCAACTATAACAGAAACATTCTAAGTTGGCACTTGGACAAGTATTATCACTTCGGCCATTACACAACCAATAGGTATTTAAATTTAATTTAATTATGATATTTTACACCGTGACTTTAAATATGTAATGCAGTTATATGTGGTTCAATTTCAGGGTCGAAGGGGAACATCACCGTGTCAAGCGAAATTTGAAAGGGCGAAACTATCCGTTCGACACGATATTTTTTTCACTAGATAAAGTTATGAAAGCACAAATCATAGAGATCAAGAAGGTATCCAGGTACAGTGGAACCAAAGCCCGGACATCCGTCTTGCACGAAAGGCTTTTCTCAAATCTTATTAGAAAGGTTTTAGACAAGGCTATACAGCTCATAAGCGGCGAACTAGAACATATGTCTGAGAGGGGTCAAGATTCCGATAGTTGCGGTTGTTATCTCAAATGCACTCATGGGCTACCGTGTGCACATATGCTCCAAGAATACGTTCATTTGGGTCTTAGTATTCCACTTAGTGACATACATGAGTATTGGCAGAAGTTGGACATTGAATTCCCAGATGCGTGTAACCAACAACATCCAACTAACCCAACAGGTCACGATGATGGAAGTCCTCCCCAAAGATTACCCAGGAGCATGACGGTGTCCGGAACTGAACGATTTGGTCAAAATCCACATCTGTCAAACATAGTGGTTCCTAAAGTTAAGGCAAAGCCAAGCAAATCAAAGAAGGCGAACCAGAGAATGACATCTGCATTTGAGAAGGTCATGAAATTTATTCGTTACAACCCACTATCAACGATTGCTGAATTACATGAAAGGATACATCACCAGTCTGGACCCGCTTCCCAAGAGCACTGGTTTTCTATGCCAGAATGCGGTTTCCTCGTGGCAACAATGTACAACGTGGTATGCATGTCATTTAGCAACGTAGGAGGGATGACTTGCTTACCAGCAATCTGCGATGATAGGGGCCCGCCAACCGAACACTTGGTTTTAGGCCACGTCGATGGAGGAACTTATTTTATACTGGTAACGTCCCAACTTTGTTAAATGATCAATTAATCAGTTCAACTCTTTTACTCTCCTGACAATATTTTTATTGTAGTTGCACATGATCGACACGGAACATCCGGTACCCCCGGTGGCATTGTATTGGATAAAGGCACGACATTCCTCGACTGCAGGAATACTAAATCGGTACACAGCTCGAATAAACTTATTCAACCAACTATATCAAGCAGATGAACCACGCCGTCATCGAGGATATCAACAAGCACGGAAGAGCAACTATTTTTGACCCATTATTGTACAATGGATTACATAGAAAAATTAATTCTTTCTCCAATTTAAACATAATTAAAAAATCAAATTACTTTGTTCAACGAAATGTTATTATTTTTTATGTTCTTACTATTAAAAACTTAATCATTAAAAAAAATTAAAAAAAAAAGCGTTGGTAAGGCAACAAAAACAAACGACCACAGAAGTCGTTCATAGCCTTAACAACGACTTCTCTGGTCGTTGTTTACCTTATAAACGACCTCCGAAGTCGTTACTCTGCCACGACCTCCGGAGTCGTTGGGGGCAATTTGGGCAATTCAAGCCCGTATTTTACTGTTTTGGTGTGCGTACAGCTCAGCCAAAAAGCAATGTTAGTTAATTAATTAATAATAATAGACTAAAATATCTATGAAAGAATATTTCCCTTCAAATAGTATTGTTTCCCTCCAAAAAATACACTCCTATATAGTCCCTCTAATTCAAAATCATTACGTTTTTTGTGCGTGCCAACTTTGACCATTAATTACTTTTTGTTTTTAGTTCAAAAAATATAAAATTAATATCGATAAACTTGTAATTAAGAGTATTTTCATAAAAGTAAATTTTTATAATTTTTTATAATATAAGTAATTAGTTATTGCTTATCAACGTTGGACACAGAAAAATGAAAAAGACATATAATTGAAATTGAGGGGAGTATAATAAACCTCCAAAAAATAAAAGTACACAATACTTCCAGTCTATTGCTTGCCGTGATACTGAGTTAATTTTTTTTCTTTTACATTCGTTCTTCTCAATTTGCCACTTTTTGTTATATTCTGTTCTTTACGCTAGCACATAATTTTCTTGTTAGCGTGTTCTATAAATTTTTAAATGAATATTGTTTAATTTTCATTAAATTTTATAAAGTGTGAATAAGTCATTGATTGAAGTTTAGTAAACATCATTTGACTTTTACTAAATTATAATAATACCATTTGATTTATCACTATATTTAGGTAAATATTATTTAATGTTTATAGAATTTTCTATAAACAACGATCAATGTAATTATATATTCTTCGTGGTTTTCTTACATCAACGTAACTCATAAGATTTTATAAGTGTCATAGATGTGTCTTCTTATGATATTAGCTTTGACTAATAATTTACTCTCAATATTAGCTTTTTTGTTCTTAATTTATGATATTTATTATGGTAATTTTTTGTTGTACATATTTATGTATGTTTTTGTAAATAATCTATATATTTGTATTTTTGGTTGAACATATTCATGTTTTGCTAATGTTTTCATTTTAATCATATTTAATTTACAAACAAAACGAATCTAATCGGGATATTTTGTGTGGAAATAAGGAGAAAGTCAATTCAACTGTTTATAATTCCAAAAAAATATTTTATAATTTATTAATTATATTATTTCACCTACCGAACGGTAATGATATCCAAACATAAATCATAATAGTTTTACCTTCATTCATCTAAATTCGCCTAATATTAATTAATTTGATGAACAAATGGCTTCATTGACCACTCACGTTTGTTAAAAAACACTAGTCGATCACCCTTGTATGACTTTGTATACTTTCGATCATTCTTGTTGGATACTATGTCTACTTTTGGTCACTCGTGCGTTTTTTTTTTGTATAACTCGTGATTTTTTGAATTTTTTAACATTTTGGTAAGGGTATTTTAGTCATTCTCTCATAATTTTGTCATGGAAGTGTAGAGTGTAATGGAAGTTAACGAAAGTTAGTTGATGGAAGTTAAAAAATTATGGAGAATGACTAAAATATCCTTACCAAAATGTTAAAAATTTCGAAAAATCAAGAGTTGTACTAAAAAAATGCGTGAGTGACCAAAAGTATACATAATACCCAACATGAGTAATCGAAAATATACAAAGTCATACTAGGATGATCGACTAGTATTTTTTAACAAAAGTGAGTGATCGATAAATTCATTTGCTCTAATTTCAATGATTTACGTTGACTAGATGAATCACAAAGCTACACATTTTTTTTTGAATGTAAAATGACTATTTTACCTCCAATTTAACTGTCTCCATTAGAACACTTACAATAAAGGGAGAACAAGATGACTATTTTACCCCAATCCCAAGGCACCATTAGTCTAAAACCCTCCATTGATTCCCAAAGATCCAGAAAGAAAAAGCTCAAGGTTTGGCCATGGAGTTTTTGAAGAGGAAGGCATCCACCTTAGCCTCCATTGATTCCCCTGAGCCAGACAAGTCCCCCAAAGGCAATCTCGACACACCCATTATTCCTCTCATCACCACCATCAACTCCCACCCTTCCTACTTCACCACCAGCTCCTGCTCCGGCCGCATCTCCATCCTCTCTCAACCACCCACCAAATCCAAAGGCGGCTCCTGGCTCTTCATCTCCCACGACTACCCGGTCCACCCCACCTCCGTTTTACCCCTCATATTTCCAACCACTGGTATTAAAGAAGCTCAACCAAGGCAAAACCTTGTGTTTAGATTCGAGCCGTTGATTATTGCTTTAGAATGCATAGACATTGAGGCAGCTCAGGTGCTTGTTTCTTTGGCGATTTCGTGTGGGTTTAGAGAGAGTGGGATTACTAGTGTAAGCAATAAGAGAGTCATTGTAGGGATTCGGTGTTCCATTCGGTTAGAGGTGCCGTTGGGTGACACCGATAGGATTATGGTCACACCTGACTATGTTGAGTATCTTGTTCAGGTTGCTAATGACAAGATGGAGGCTAATAAGAAAAGGACGGATAGTTTGTATGCTGCATTGTTGAGTAATGGGTTTTCGAGGTATGAGGATAATGGGCACTTTATTAATGCTAAAGAAATTGATTGTAGTGATGAAAAAATTGAATCTTGCGAAGATATATCTTGTGTTGGTGCAGAAAGTAAGGATCTCGATGCTACTCAATACGGTAAGTCAGTGATTATGCACTGATTATGACGTTTTATAAGTTCTTTTGCACTTCATTTTGGAATTGCAAGGAACGTATTTATTGTCTGATGTATGTTACCCTTAGTTAGCATATAGTCTGAAATGCATAAATGCAAGAATTTGGATATATCTTTTTAATTTTGAGAATCACATGATTTTGTTAATATTACAAGAAAATTTGATGATGTTATGTGTGCTGTTGCATACTGATTTAGAGTTTCAATGTTGATATTGCACGTTACTCTTGCCCAAGTGACGCAGTTATTTTTTATTTGGGTGTTCTGTTCCATTGGGGTTGGAACACCATCGTAAATCATTTGGTTGCAACATAAACTTATAAGGTAGTATTGACATATTAATAAGTTAATTATAGCAATACTGTGCACTAATCAGTATCTATATGATTTGTAATTTCTCATAATTTAAAAATCTCAGTTGATCTCTACAAGAAGTCAGTTAGCATTGTTTTGTAGTTTGTTGGAGGACTTTTAACTATACTTTGAGAGAAAGTCTAATTTTTGAAGCCATTGACAGGATCACCAAGTGTTTCTGAGTTAGGATTATCTGTTGTCCCGATGGAGATTGTTGGCCAACCTGTTGAGAGACTCTTAATTTGGGGCCACACTGCTTCTACGTTGGGGAAGGTGTATCCAAATAAAGTTCTAATATTTGGCGGTTTTGGTGGCATAGGAAGACATGCACGAAGAGATGACTTGCTGCTACTTGACTGTGAGAGTGGTAATCTAGAAAAGATAAATCTTCAGGTGGCACCATCTCCACGATTAGGTCACACATGTTCCATGGTAGACGGTGTTCTTTATATAATTGGAGGTAGAGCTGATCCAGTAAATATACTCAATGATGTGTGGGCCTTTGATGGTGCAAATAGTGAATTTAAACAATTACAATGTGAAGGTGTTAAATTTTCTCCCAGGTAATATCCTTACAGTAATCTTAACTGTGTTTCTAATGAAATGTACAAATTCCCCCCCTTATTTTCTTTTCTCAAGCATTATAATGTTCAACACCTAACTTGCCTCTTTTCTACGATCGAGTTCATGAAAATTTAACTGGTGAAAGTAGTTGTGGAGAATTTTCTCCAGCTGGTCACATCGGCAGAATGTGTTTATTAAAACTTTCTGTTCTTCTCCTTTATCGATTTTATAATTAATTTCTTAGCAGGCATCGTCATGCAGCAGCAGTTGATGGTTCAGTGATATACGTATTTGGTGGTATTCATAATGATATAATAACTTCATCGTTGTATGCTCTTGACACACAGAACCTGATCTGGAGTAAGATTGATACAAAGGGAGACGGGCCATGCGCCCGCCACTCGCATACTATGGAGGCATATGGGTCTAAGATATATCTGTTTGGAGGATATGATGGAGAGAGAGCTCTGAATGACCTTTATAGTTTTGATATTCAGACATTTATGTGGCAGAAGGAAGAAACAACATCTGTTCCTAATGCAAGATTTTCCCACATGATGTTCGTCTATAAGAATCACCTTGGAATTCTAGGGGGGTGCCCTATAAATCAAAATCACCAGCACTTGTCCTTACTGGATATACGGTCTCGTTTGTGGAAGAACATCAGCTTGAGCTCTATTAGCAAAGAACTTTTTGTTCGAAGTACAGCTACAGTTATTGGTGATAATTTGATCATAGTTGGTGGTGGCGCTGCTTGTTATGCATTTGGGACGAAATTCAGTGAAACTCTCAAGATTAACTTGCTTCCCCTACTAAGGTTTAGCAATAGATTCGTTACGAGGAAGATCGCAGAGAAACCTACGTTACCTACCATCTCCCAAGAAGAGAGGCCAATACGCAAGGAGGATGTTAGCTTCCAGTTTGAGCAAAGAGAACACAACTTCCAACATATCAACCAGAATGGCGAGTTTCAGAATTCAGGAAGTACAATTGGACATCAGACGCTATCTTCCCAATGGGTTCTTCGATTAGAAAAAAAGTACGGAAAACTTGGGAAGGACATATTAAAAAAATTTGGATGGTTAGATCTTTGTAGAAAGGTTTGGTCAGAGGAAGATGGCCTGCACATTTGTTTTCCTGTTACTGACAAGTTCTGTTCCATGTACACATATAAACCAAATAACATGGAGGATACATTTACTGGATCAGTTGATGAGTGCCTTCTGAAACAGTTTGGCCAAGAGACTGATCATTCTAAGAGCATCTCTCTCTCAATGGCCTTGGAAATGCTAATGGCATGTGGTGCAACTAAGGTTGCAGATCAGTTTTGCAAAGTTAGAAAAGGTCCAATATCTCCTTTGGCTATTATGAAAGAAGCTGTAGCTTCTTTGGTAAGTGATCATGCTCTCCCTATGCAACTGTTAGAGCAGCTGCCATCAAGGTTGGTTTTCTACTCTCATTTCCCTCTTACAAGTGCTTCCAATGACTTTTTTCACTGTTCTTTAATATTCACGATTAACTAATAGTTGAACAAGACAATAACCATTTAATTCTCAGAACCAGTTTTATATGTTGTGAATTAAGATTAACATCTGCTACTATCTTAGATGGGAGCGGCTAGGAGATGTCATTGTGCTTCCAGTGACATCATTCAGGGATCCAGCGTGGGACTCAGTTCATGGGGAACTTTGGCCCATTGTTGCAAGGTCACTTGGAACCCGCCGCCTTGCTCGACAAGTAAGATATTCTCGTTTCTCTCAGAGAAGATTCAAGGAAAAAAATATGAGTAACTTCATAGAGTACTTGCGTGAACATTTTTTAATTAAGGTCTCCATATTATAAGATGTAACTACATAGTTAAGTCATTTTTGCATATGTAAAGTTTTTAGCTAACCTCATGGTACAATCTAATTTATCTATGGTTGATAAGAAGAGTTTCACATACTTTTATTTCATCGAACTTCTTACGAGTTAGATTAATAAATTCTGAATGAAGTCCGAAAGGCATACCCTTCAATTATTAAGGGAGTTGCCGAAGCTTTTACTTAATCTAATGAAATACTCCAGCTCTTGTACCTCATACTTTAGCGTAGTGACGCTTAAGCCAAGATATTCCATTATCACATGTCCCTTAGAGGACCTGGGAGTGGTAATAGAAGGAACAGTAAACTGAGATGAAAGAAAATCATACCAGATGTTTGGTTGGGTAATTCGTACCCTAGGCCTCCTGTAAACTTTATATGTGCACTTTACCTCCTGTAAACTTAAAAGAGCTATTACCCCGTTATAAACATTAAAATCAAGCAGCATATTTCCTTGCCATCAAATCTTGTTTTAAATCTATTGGTTCTCTTCTCTAGTATGAAACTAATGATAGTATATTCATGGTACTTAGTATGCGTTCGCTGTACATCAAAGGTTGCAGTACAAATGCATCATTAATAATCCAAAATGAACCAAGAGAAAAGACATGTGAGCATTCCGTTTTAGATGTTCATTGTAACTAGATAATAACGTTATAATGAATCTCAAAAGAGGTGCAAAAGTCGAAGAAACGTAATAGTTTTTTGCAGTAAAACATCAAATTACACGTTTGTGTTATAAAAGATCTAAATTTTGTTTTAATGAAACACACAACATGTTTGTAGGCAAAGAAAAGTAAACTACAAGATTTAATATCAGTGGAGCCATGAATAAACATACATACTGGCCAACAATCAACAGGAGATCCTGTAGTATTAGGTTATGAATATTTTTTGGATCTTATATATTTTGATGTTTTATAGGAAAGGCCTATTATGTTCTTGAAGTTTTGCACCTTTTTGAGACTGCTTACGGTATTATTATTTAATTAGAATGATCATCTGAAATTGAATGCGTCTCTTTTATGGGTTCATTTTGAGTTATTGGTGATGCATTTGCACTGCAACTTTTGATATTCAGTTGCAGTTTGCTAAGTACAGTGAATACTTAGTCACTCATTTTAATGTTTATAAGGTGGTGATAGCTCCTTTTAAGTTTACATTGGGGTATGGTGCATATCCAAAAGTCTATAGGGTACTAAGGTGCAATTTACCGCGTTTGGCTAGGCTTTTCTCTGTAGTTTATAAGCTTCAGAATAAAGAAAAACTAGTCCAAGCTTTTTGACTTATACAACCTTCCAAAAAGCTGGGATGGGGAAATGGTTTGTGTAGTGGTTAGACACTCACTTGTAAGGATAGAAGTCAAGGTTTCAAACCTTTGGCCACTAGGTTTTTTAGGTAAAGAAAATTGCTCAAAATTTCTCACCCAACAACCTCATATTTGTTGATGTTCACGAAACAAGAATAGAAAGAATAAAAGTGAATATATTGTTTCTAGTGTGTTCCCAGTCGTTAATTATTGTTACGAGATGTAACTTTGTCCAGTTTCTGCTTACTTGATACTGGCAACTTAGATATCGTGCATGAATCTTGTTATGCTTCACCGATGTCTTATTTGAATCCTACGAAAAGGTTTGGATGTCCAACAAGTACATCCACAAACACTAATTTAGCATGATATATTGATTTTACATGAAAATAGCATGCCTTAATGTGAATGCTTGCCTGTGTTCATCCACTATTGCTTTATAATTCCAAGGGTCGAGTTGCAACGACGGGAACAAGGGACAGTACACTGGAGATGCTTGTCGGAGATAATGGCTGGGTTGAGCATCGTGAAAATGGAATTCTATATTCTTTTGACGCTACGAAATGCATGTTCTCCTGGGGTAATCTATCTGAGAAGATTCGGATGGGGAGTCTCGACTGCAAAGATGAAGTCATAGTCGATTTATTTTCCGGCATTGGATATTTTGTATTGCCATTCTTGGTGAGGTATAATGTTCAATTTCCTCGTCACTTCTGATTGAACTGTGTGCTGATTTTCACCCCTTTTACTTGTTTACATATGTTTTGTTACACGCAAGCCGTGCATCTAAACATATGATAGTCTGAATATTTGGATTTAAAACATGTTTCTCTCTTCCATTTTCTAGTCACCCCTGACGCAAACCTTCGGAGAGTGCAGTAATCAATTTTATACCATTTGCAATATTTTGACAGCATATACCAGGGGTGGTACATTGTCACACAGCAAAATCTACTGAGAACTCTTAACTCATTTGGGCCTTAGTAATCATGTTAGTTACTTTTTGTTATATTAAGATCTGGGCTACAGTTAAGCCCACTACGTAACTATGGTTTCTTACTTTAGTACCATCGCAGCTTTGCAAGTACTCATGGTTTTCTTGCAATGGCATATTGGTATCTATGCTGTACATTGACACCCCGTCATTTCGAATTCTTCTCCCATCTTTGACATGTTGGAATGCAATAACAGTTCAATGGGCATTCTTACGCTTTGTATGTGTCATGTGTGTTGTGGGATTGTATATGTTTTAGAGGTAGTCCACAATTTGCATCGATTTGTATGTTGGCATCTAAAATTTCCAATAAGGCATATTAGATATTGGAGGCATTGTAGCGCTCATATGAAATATCTGGGTAAGTTATCTGTTAAGTTTTTGCTTCGTGAAAGTAATTTTGCCCGCTACGTTATATGGAAATCCGAAATAATTACTTACTGATGTTATTGGGAAACATCGTAGAACGTGTTCGTGCTTGATCTTCGATGATCTCAGAACAGGACATAAAACCTGGATCATGAAATCGTGGCCGTTATGCCAACTTTTTCTTTGATGTTCGCATTGGGATTTGTGACTAATATTGTACCCATCTGTTACTTTACAATCCTTTTTAAAGCTAATACTGAAAATGATTTTCACCAGGGCGGGCGCAAAACGTATTTATGCTTGTGAGTGGAATCCACATGCCGTTGAAGCACTCCGTCGTAATCTTCAAGCTAACTTTGTGGGTGATCGCTGCATTATACTTGAAGGGGATAACCGGATTAATGCTCCTAGAGTATGTTAAACTTCATGTGGTATATTATGTCTGATATTTCATGAAACATATTTAAACATTGGGCTTTATACATAAAACTGAGAGATGCAAAAAATATATTTCGTTCAAGATTCGGCGTTCTACATGAAGCAGTTACATGTGTTTCAAACTAACCCTATACCATCAGCTAATATTACAACTATATCTGTGTGTTGTCTTAGGATGCTATGAATCTTATTATAGTACTGGCCATAATCTAATTTTACTCAGGATTTTGTTGGTGTTATCTCTAATTTTGATTAATTTTGGATGTTCAAAATGATCCTACCACTCGGATTTATTTTCTTAGCTGAACCCTGAAATTATATTTAATAGTCGCAGTTAATTCTTCAGTTCTTTATACTAAAGATTCACTCCTTCAATTCAGGGAATCGCCGATCGAGTGTGTCTTGGACTTCTACCAACTAGCGAGGGTAGCTGGGTTACTGGTGTTAGAGCTCTAAGGTGCATTTTCTCTATTAGATTTTTGAAAACGTCAATTGTCATGTACTTCTGTGTGTATCTTTATACATAGTATAATTTAGGGAAATTATTTCTCACGGTCTCACCCGAATTATTGAACAATGACACTCCACTTAGTGTACTAGAGATAACGTGGACCAAAAATAACAAAGAGATCTAGTGTTTCTATAGAAAAGTGGGGTGGCTAAACCATTGCCCGTAATTTCTTAACCAGAATATGATCCTGTGTTGGTTATCTGACCATCAAATAAGTCGATGTTCTGGGGGAGGATTGAAATTTCCCCCTCCTATTGATTTCTTCATATGTGAGCTTTAGCTTCCACTCAAACTTTGTCGCGTTCTCCTCCAAGTTCGATCTTATGTTTTCTTTCGTCATTTCTATTTCTGGTTCAGCTCTTATTAAGCGAACCGTGTTGCATTTCGATTGTTTAACCTTTTTACTTCAAAAAACAAATGCAGAGACGAAGGTGGTATTATGCATATTCATGACAATGTGAAGGACTCGGACGAGACAACCTGGGCAGAACATGTCGTAAACTCAATTCGTGCTATTTCTAAATCCGAAGGTACACAAATATAGACCTTCATTAAGATCACTATAACACGGTAAAGCTTATTTGGACTTTTCCATGTTAACGTACTGAGGGACATGTACTATATTCCAGGTCACAACTGGGAAGTTTCAATGGAGCATATTGAAAGAGTGAAGTGGTATGCTCCTCATATTCGTCACCTTGTTGCTGATGTGAGGTGCAAAAAGGTCTAGAGTTGAGGTTTCCTGTCAAACTTCGACTTAATGGCATTGCTGCTTCTCTAGGGGAATCGATATTCCTGATGCAGCTGGGTACTAGTAAAACACAGAAACCATGGCGGCAAGATGATTTACAAGTTTATGCAGATTCCTATAAAACAACGAATCCTTGCAAACCACCAGTTCCTGATCTATATGAAATATATTACCTTCAGGAGATTCGAAAGTTTTGTTGTTGCCTTGCCATGACAATGTCGCCTGGATTAACATTATATTGCTGAAAAGGTACAACAACTTTGTTACTTTAGACTATCTATTTCTTTAACTCTGGGATCATGAAATTTTGTACACAAGAAGATAGCAATAGCACAAAAAAAAAGTTTTGGACTCCTGTAAAGTTTGTTCGACATGCGATTTTACAGTTGCTTAATATTATGACAATGACTTGGTGAGTTTATAAAATTAATTCGAAATTATAGGCCGGGCACATGATGATCTTAAGAAGTGTAACAGAGAGTCGTTAAGTAGGTGACTTGGTGTTTCTTGAAATTGCCCGTGGTAGTTGCTATTGTGGTGCCATTAGGCATTTGCTTCACTTAGATTGTGTAATAATGCATCAATTTTGGAGCAGACCAATGTCATTGCCGACAAGAAGAGATATCGCGAAATGTTATCTATATTGTTGTGGGTGTATATGGTTTGGGTTGAGCAGTTTTTGTCTTATTTTGAACTCGATAAGAGATTGATAGTTTTAATCATTCTACCAATCGGAATCAGATTTATCCATCCTCTCCTTTCTCCCCATATCTCCTTACAATCCCAAATGGGAAGACGGCACAAGAGCTCCCACGTCCATTCAAGTACCTCCCAATATTCGCCCTATGTAAAATTTCTCTGATCAAAACTGTCACAACATCCACCTCCAGTCGCGAACACTAAGCTCAACTATTCTCGCCCTTCAACCCGTTCAAGCAACTCACACACGATACGGTGCTCCAATAACAAGCTAACCCATTTGAAGAAGATTATTCTACTGGTGCTCCAATAACAAGCTAACCCATTTGAAGAAGATTATTCTACTAGTACTAAAGATTTTTGGCAAGCGGCAAACGCAAAAAGGATCGCCAATATGTCGACCAAGGTTTTTTCTCAAGAAACAGTGACCAACTTCACTAAACTCACTTTTCAGGCAAATAGTAGTGAGCAAATTCTACCAATCGTCCTTGGGAAAGCAGAACTTCAGAAGCTACTTTTACTTCAACCAAAATCACAACCCACAATTGGTCAAAAACCAATCAAAAGTCTCCATGTTTCGACGGAAGAAGGCCAGGTACGCCGACGGTAAAAGATCTTCATAATTACACATCTCCTGGGAACCATTTAAACAGATGTACCTTCGACATAGCTATAACAGAAAAAATTAAGACCATAATATTTTTAAAAACAAGCCTACTCGCATTTATAAGGAGATTTGAAGGGAACTGTGCAACTGAGATCGAATAAAGTCATAATCCAGAAGGATCATTTTCACCAAAAGCGTTACAACTTAGATTTAATATCAAGAGTTGTCTACACTCTCCAATTTCTTCAGAAATTATGCCACTCAGATCATTTGCTGCTAGGTTGAGAGAAGAAAGGTCAGAGAGCCTTTTAATCTCCTTTGGAATAACTCTGGACAACATGTTACCTGCTAAGTGGAGATCGAATAAAGAAGTCATAATCCAGAAGGAAATTGGAATTTCCCCTGACAATTGATTAGAATCAAGATCAAGCCGTTGTATTTGCAACGCTTCTGCAAGGGTTTCCTGTAATCTGCCCGAGATTCTGTTGTTTAAGATCCTCAAGCTTGTCAAACTCTTTCATTGTCCCCATTTCATAGATAGTTTACCATCAAAGTTGTTATGGCTTAGGTCAATGTAATTCAAGTGAGGATAGTTTTCAAGGTCTTCCGACAAGTCTCCACATAATCGATTCTTCTCAAGTAAATTTTTCAAGCTTTTGGGAAGCTTTCCAGTAAATTCATTTTGGAAAGTAATAAAATCCTCAAGTTGTCCACCCATACATATGTTATCGGGTAAAGAACCCGAAAGATTATTATTGCCAAGGTCAAATTGTTTCAAAATTTCAATGGAAGAAGGTATTGGGCCACTCAAATTGTTGGTATATAATGCAACTTCAACCAAAGATGAAAGATTACCAATACTGTGAGGGATTGAACCATTGATTTGATTGTCAAATAGATATAACTTTTCTAATTTCATCAAATTTCCAATGGAAGAAGGTATTGGACCAGTCAAGTTGTTGATTGATAATGTAAAATCAAGCAAAGATGAAAGCCTACCAATATTGTGAGAGATTGAACCATTTATTTGATTTTCATATAGATATAATATTTCTAGTTGCATTAAATTTCCAATGGAAGAAGGTATTGGGCCACTCAACTTGTTGGTTAATAATTCAAGCCAAACCAAAGATGAAAGTCTACCGTGAGAGATTGAACCAGTGATTTGATTTTCATGTAGATATAATATTTTTAATTTCATTAAATTTTTAATGGAAGAAGGTATTGGACCACTCAACTTGTTGGTATATAATACAAGCTCAACCAAAGATGAAAGCCTACCAATACTGTCAGGGATTGAACCATTTATTTGATTTTTATATAGATATAATATTTCTAGTTTCATTAAGTTTCCAATGGAAGAAGGTATCGAGCCACTCAACTTGTTGGTTGATAATTCAAGCCCAACCAAAGATGAAATCCTACCAATACTGTGGGGGATTGAACCATTCATTTGATTTTCATATAGATATAATGACTCTAGTTTCATCAAATTTTCAATGGAAGAAGGTATTGGACCACTTAACTTGTTGGTATATAGTACAAGCTCAACCAAAGATAAAAGTCTACCAATACTGTGAGGGATTGAACCATTGATTTGATTTTCATATAGATATAACTTTTCTAATTTCTTCAAATTTCCAATAGGAGAAGGTATTTGAGCACTCAATTTGTTGGATGATAATGCAAGCCTAACCAAAGATGTAAGCCTACCAATACTGTTAGGGATTCAACCATTGATTTGATTTTCAAATAAATATGACTTTTCTAATTTCATTAAATTTACAATGGAAGAAGGTATTGAACCACTAAAATTGTTGGATGATAATTCAAGCCTAACCAAAGACGTAAGCCTACCAATACTGTGACGGATTAAACCATTCATTTGATTTTTTAATAGATATAATATTTCTAGTTTCATCAAATTTCCAATTGAGGATGGAATAAACCCAATGAGTTTATTGGTAGGAAGTGAGAGGAAAGTTAATTTATTCAACTTACCAATAGAAGCATGGACTATACCGGTTAGATTGTTTTCACTCAAATCCAAGGAAATCAGATAGATGAGGCTCCCGATTTCTATGGGGATAGAAAATAGACAAAAATTGTCTGAATGACTTGATTTTTAGTTTTGGATTTTAGTTGAACAAGTTGAGATGGAATTCTGTCTTAGTTATTGTGTTTTATTAGTTATGATGATTTCAAAAACTGTAACTGTAATTAGTGGACGATGTTTAAAATTCTTCCATTCGATCACATATTTTGAAATATCGTGTAACTAACACGCAACTTGTCCGTATTGTTATTTCGGTCATTACGTGAATTGCATATTCCTCTAACAATGAATAAAACTTACAGGGACATGATAACTCCATTTGTGGATGTATATATACAACTAGTATAGTATACGACATCCTAATAACATTGGTGTTTGTGGATATATTTTGATCGTCCTGGATTTAAGCTTCTAGTCTTTGGGGTCACAACTCTATATTTTTTCTAAAATTTATTTATTATTTTTGTTTAATTGTATATTAGTTTAAAAGATATCCAAAAATAAATATTTTTCCCAAAATGTTGTTAACATAGAAAACTTATCCAAAAATGAAATTTGGACAATGTTACCCCTAACTATTTGTCAAAAAATGTTAAAGCTAAAAATTATTATAACCGAAGTACTAAGTGGTGGTAAACTTTTTAAAACATATGAAATATAGAAATATGTATGAACAAATGGTGTACCAAGTTGTAACTAAAAGAGTTTTTTGCTTCCAGACGTGGCTACTATTGGTACCGAACTGAGTTAATATATTATGTGCCATTTACTTCGCTTTATGTACTTTTATTTCATTTAGTTTAACAGTTGGTTGCATCCGAAAGGTTCGCAATTTCAATATATAGTGTGCACAAGTCCAAATTATTATTTAGAGGATTCTTAATCTTGATAGAATAATGAGGTGTTGTTTTATTATTTAAATATTAATGTTTGTTACGTGTATTAGTATTGATGCACAAGAAAATAATCTAAGCAACAATATTTAGCTACCGTATATAGTTATAATTATAGATAGTTACTTGATATTTTGAGAATATATAGAACAATCCTAATATGTTTAATAATTTTGAAAATATAAATATTGTCGAGATAGAATTTTAGTATGACTTAGAAATTTATCAAAGTGAAAATAATTTGGTGTCTTTATTCATTAAAGGCATTTTTGTCCGAAAGACAGAGAAATGTTTAGGCAATTCGTGATATATAAATATATATACAGAGAGAGAGAGTGAGATAGATATAGATTACAATCAATTATTTTTATTTATCCAGTCAATGATAAAGACCTTGTGAATAATAGTAGAATTTAGGTTTGAAGTAAACATTACGTGAGTTGCATTGTAGTATAAGATACATTACGATCATCTTGGATTTTAGCTTCATGTCTTTGGGTTCAACCTGTAGGATGCCCATCGGTGTGGCACGCTGCAATTTAGTGAAATTTATCCACAATTTTATATTTTTGTTTGGGTAAATGTTCGAGAACATCATATTTTCACTCTAATTATTTACTCATTTGTATTTATATTGATCACATTCATTCACTTGTTATCTATATATGATCCCACTTACATACTATGTTAATTTTTCTGGTAAGTCTGTCATTAGTCAACGTTTGTTAATTTTTTATGGACAAATTAATCATTTTACATTTAATTTTTTGAACAAAAGTAAATGAAAATGGTACATGGATGTGACCATCATTGATATTGCATTCCATCCACCATTTATTCACGTGTGTTTAATATAGTTTCATTCACTCACTCTTTCTTCTTAATATGGTGTGATCTACTTACTCAGTTAACCTAATTCACAATTTGGGCATCACTATTATTAAGCTAAATAACAAAATCACCACTCACATTACATACTACAATCAACCATAAATAATAAGATAACCACTCATATTACACATTACCGTAACCATCATCAGTTGTTGAGGTCACTAAAAAAGTCAACACCCGATTTTAAGATGTGAAATGATTAATGTGATCGTGAAAAGATCAACCACCATTGACTAATTACGTAGTAACTAGTGAACTTAGTCCAGTAAGTGGATGAGACCATATTAAGAAGACGAGTGAACCACTGAGACCAAAGTAAGCACAAGCGAGTAACGGTCACTGGACTGAAACATGAGTGATTGTCACGACCATTTGCCCTTTTTTTTTGTTTTTTTTCAAAATTTTAAAATGTGAAATGACAAATTTGCCCCTAAAAGGTCAACAGGCATTGACCAACTTTGGACTCACATGAAAAATTAATAGAGAAAGTGGATGAGACCATATTTAAAAGGAGCGAGAAAATAGGTCCATAGTAAACACAAATGAATAAAGGATGAATAGAGTGAAACATGATTGATGACCGCACTCATTTACCCTTTTTGTTTTATGGTGTGCAACGCTAATTAGTTTTCTCTTATTCTATTTTATTTGTTACGAAAATGTATAATTGATATAGATCGGATTACCAAGCGTTATTATTACCAACAATCAATAACACTTAGACACTAGCTAACACCTAGACGTACAATATAACTTATATAAGAAATTACTACAAATAAAAACACCAAAAATTATACAAATATATGTCAAAAATTATATAATACTTCCTCTATTTCACTTTTATGGACATTTTAGGAATTCATGACAAATTTTAATTACAAATTACTTTATATTCATTAGTCCGAAAAAATATAAAATTGAAATAATTGAATTCGTTTTTCAAAATACTTCGTAATATTACTTTTTTCTAATTTTCTATAATGTAAATGTAGAGATATTCATGATCGAAGTTGTGTATTCGAAAAGTATGAAATCAATTAAGTTAGAATAAAGGTAGTATGAGATTTAATACCTTTGATAAAGACTAAAAGCTAATCAAATACTCCCTCAGTCCCTAAATGATTAATACATTTTGACTTTTCATGGTCAACAAAACACGATTTCAAATATAAATATCTCTTATTCTACATATGGAAAAATTATAAAAAGTTGATATAATTCAAAAATATATATTTAGATGAATCTAACAAGATATTATATGACTATATTATTTTTATTGGTTAATAAGAATTATTGATCAAAGTTTTTAAAGTTTGACCATGTAAAATCAAAATGTACCAATCATTTAGGAACGGATGGAATAATATCTAAAATCTTGTATATCACCCCTTGATAATCTGTCTATAAATACTTGAGTTGTATTTAATAAAATATATATATTAAGTATATTTTCATCAAGTACTTATTCTTATTTCCAAAAATTAATCTTGTAGTTCATTTTTGTTGAAACTTATATTACACATATATGATTTATACAGTACACATAACTTCTATTTTTTCTCAACTTTTGAAAGATTATTCTATTTTATTTTTAAGAATATCAAAAAGAAAAATTTATTGGTACTATTGTTATCAAATTAGCAACATGCACAAATATTCATAAAACAATTAAGAATAAAATAATTAAAATATTTTAGAATGGCATAAATAATGGCGTTAACCTTGCAGAATATTATTATAATCAAATGAAATTGTTAGTAACTTTTTTTTGCTAACACGTGAAATACTTGAGAATAATTATAATTATTTTAAATTTAACAAAATGACTTTGTGTTGAAAAGAATAATAAATTGTAAAGAAACATGTCAATTACGAGGTAGAGTTAAATTCATATGAGATCATTGTACACTAAATAATGTATGATTGTGCGTGCATAATATAATAGAGAAATTATTTATTCCTACAGTTCATAAACATTATAACTGCGTATTTTATATTATAAATTCAAGAATGAAGGAAACATATTGCTCAATATAAATAGTTACTTAATAAGTTAAAATTATTTTTATCCTGCTATTATTAAATTCTCCTAAGTGATATCAATTTCTGCATATAATCAAAGGATTATTATGGCATGTTCGATGATATATGTTTCCGTACGTTCACTATTATAATTATAAATTAGAACATATATATTTCAAATTAAACTTTTAGAGTACACATGCATATAATCAAGGGGTTACGATATATGTTCGATGATACATGTTTTTGTACATTCATCATTAGAAGTTAGAACATATATATTCCAAAATGAATTTTTAAATCACACATGTTTCAAAATATATTCACTTGATATTTTCATTAATTTAATAATTAATTTTGATATTTTTGTGGAGAAATATTGAAGAACACCTACCTATACTTGGTGCACTCACTTTCTTACTCTTGTTGATGATTGCACTAGAACTCTCTAGACTTTCATGTTGAAATCCAAATCCAATGTTTATAAAACAATAGAACAGATTTTCAATATGATAAAAACACAATTTAATGCCAATATTAAAATCTTCAGGTCTGACAATGGAATTGATCCTCAATCAGAGTTGCCATGATCTTTTCAGCAAATTAGGTATCTTGTAGCAAACTACCTGCCCTTATACCCCTCAGCAAAATGGAATTGCTGAAAGGAGAGACAAACAATTGCTACAACTCACTAGAGTACTCTTGTTTCAGTCCAAAATGCCCAAAATCTTTTGGGGAAAAGCAGTTCTAACTGCAACTTATCTCATCAATAGACTTCCATCATCTGCACTTAACTGGAAAAGCCTCTATGAGCAACTCTATCACAAACAGCCAGACATATCTCACCTCAAAGTCTTGGCTGTCTTTGTTTCATCAGTAACACAGGAGCTACCACAAACAAACTTGAACCTAGAGCCTTTAAAGGAGTTTTTTTGGGATATCCAAGCAACCAAAAGCGCTACAAAGTGTTCAATCTGCACACTCAGACCACTCAGGTTTCTAGGGATGTCATTTTTCATGAATCCCTCTTTCCTTATTCTGATATTACTTTGCATTCTAACATTGCTGACACTCATTCTGATACTGATTTTAACATTGATTCTCACACTCAACATGATCAAAATAGCACTCATGTACCTTTATCTAACACTAATACTAGAATTAAAGCAAAACCTGCTTGGCTCAATGACTATATTTGTAATCATGCTAATAATGAACAAGTCACTTACACATCATCTCCTCATATATCTGCCACCCACTGAACTTACTTCCCATAGAGCTTTCTTAGCTAATATTGAAGGTGCTCATGAGTCATCTTCATACAAACAAGCCAGCAAAGATCCTCTATGGATTCAAGCAATGAATCAGGAACTTCAAGCACTCCATCATACCAAGACATGGGAAATTATTGACTTGCCTCCAGGAAAAACACCCATAGGCTGCAGATGGGTATATAGAATCAAGAGAAACTCAAATGGAAGCATAAAAAGATATAGGCTAAATTTCATCTGGGCACCTGAACTATTTTTTAATTCTCAAATAGGCACAACTTGATGACCTTTTTGTAACAAGTAGGCACCTGGATCCCAAATAGACACCTGAACTATTTTTTAATTCCCAAATAGGCACCTGAACTTTCGTTTTTCTCAATTTTTTTAATTTCTCAGATTTTAAAATTTTCGATGAAGGACAAATTAGTCATATTTCACATAAAAACTAACTCAACTACTTTTAATCTAACCCAACCCGCATTTAATCCCACACAATTAAATATTTAACCCAACCATTAAAAATATCACCCCACCCCACCCTACCCCACCCCCACCCCACGCCCAAACAGATTACTATTTTAAGAAAAGCTTTTTCGGTAATCTGCAGGTCTTTAATCCGATAACAAACTTGTTGGAACTCATTGGTATTCTTTTATGACAGTTCATTTGAATCATAAATTATTTGGCTTACATGAAATTACAGGTTGAATGTGCCAAAAATGAGCAGCTTAGATACTTCGCATCTCAGCTTCACTCATGATCCAAGTAACTTTAACAAAGGTGCTTTGGCCATTGATTGGACCGTGTAGAAGCAGGAGGATTTGTTGAAAATCAAGGTAAGTGTTCTGTAAGTTGTCATTTACCGGGTGGATGGGTGGTGAATTGAGTTGGGGTAAGGGTGGGGTGGGGTGTAAGGTTGAAGATGATGTTTTTAATGGGTTGGGTTAAATATTTAATGGGGGTTGGGTTGAGGTTGGGTTAGATTAAAAGTAGTTGAGTTAGTTTTTATGTGTAATTTGACTAATTTGCCCTTCATCGAAAATTTTAAAATCTGAGAAATTAAAAAAGATTGAGAAAAACGAAAGTTCAGGTGCCTATTTGAGAATTAAAAATAGTTCAGGTGCCTATTTGGGATTCAGGTGCCTACTTGTTACAAAAAGGTCATCAGGTGCCTATTTGGGAATTAAAAAATAGTTTAGATGCCCAGATGAAATTAAGCCAAAGATATAAAGCAAGGCTTGTGGCCAAGAGCTTCACTCAAAAAGAAGCAGAAGACTATTCAGAAGTTTTTTCTCCAGTTGCAAAATCAGTTACTATTGGATATATACGCTTAGCACCCGATTATTATTGTATAATTATTTAGCATTAGTTGTTGATAGATATTCGAGTTCTACTATAATGTAATCTCTTGTATTAGGTAGCTATTAGAGTCCTTCGATAATGTAAACTCTTGTATCATATGTCTCTATATATACCATAGCAGGACCTCCACTATTGTTTGTGAGAGTCCATTGATTATTGTCTTTGTTACTATCTCGTGCTTAGATTCAATATGGTATCAGACGAAGCTACCGCCTCTGCCTCTTTTCCCTTCGATGCTACTACTTCTTTTACCATGTCTCCTTCGACATCTCTCACTACACCACTTTCTTCTCCACTAATATATACTCACACGGCTGCCCCCTCCAGTGACCAAGCCCCCCCCCACTTTTCCTACTTTGTCTCACTTCACCATGTCATCCTTACCATACCCATCCCCCACGGTTGTCCCCTCTCTTTCTATGCCTCCCCCACCACCACCACCCCTCACGCCCCTCACTCATGCTCACCACTATATATCCATAAAGCTTACCAACACCAATCACCTCCATTGGGTCACCCAAATGGAGCCTTTCCTTACCGGTAACCTCATCTACGGTTATGTGGATGGCACTATTCCTTGCCCGCCATCCTTTATTCCATCTTCCTCGGGGGCGTTTGTCGCTAACCCCGCATATGCTACTTGGGTCCAGCAAGATAGCTTGATCAAAAGTTTGTTGATCTCCTCCCTGTCCGAGGAAACTATGCCCCTTGCCGTTGGCAAAAAGACGTCCCATGATATTTGGACCGCTCTCCAGACGTCTCTAGCTAATCCATCCTTCTCCACGCAGCTGTGTTTACAAGATCAACTCATCACTATTAAGCAGAACAATCTCTCCATTGGCGCTTACTTGAGCAAAGCCAAATCGGCTTATGATGCTTTGGCTGCTATTGGCAAGCAACCTTCGCACGCCGAATTCATCATCTACATTCTTCGGGGCTTGAATGATGAATACCGTACACTTAAATCCATGGTGTACTCTCGCGAGACTCCGATCTCGTATGAGGAGTTGCATAACTATGCATTGACGCATGATTTCGTCAATCAAGATTACACCACTGCCTCATCCTCTACCCAAGGTTTGCTTCCAACTCCGCCTCCTTCGGCACATTATGCCTCACGAGATTCCACCTTTCAGCAACGAGGCCGCGGTCGATCTTACAGGGGCCGTTTCTCTCGTGGGTCTGGGCGTCACCAAGCTGCCCGTCGTGATAGCTCTGCCTCGTCCTTTCACTCTCCATCCAAGAGCCGCTGCTTCATATGCGAGTCCACTATGCACCTCGCCAACACGTGCCCTCACAGATCCGGTCCACAGACTCATTTTGTTGGCTCGGCTGCTGCTCCTTCTGTCGCATATCAGTCCCCCAGCTCCACCATGTCGATAGCTCCCTGGGTTCCAGACACTGGTGCTACGCACCACATCACACCCGACCTCTCGGCGTTCCACCAACCTACCGTCTATCAAGGCTCCGACCACCTCCAAGCAGCGAATGGCCAGCCCATGAGCATCCAACACACTGGTAACATTATCATTCCTTCTTCATCTAAATCTCTTGTTTTATCTAATGCCTTACATGTCCCTCATGCTACCAAATCTCTTCTATCCGTTAAACAATTTTGTCGTGACAATAATGCCTATTTTGAGTTTCACCCTCATCACTTTCTTGTTAAGGATCGGGCCACACACCTTCCACTACTTACAGGGACGAGTAATCAGGGGTTATATTGTTTCTCATTGAGTGCTGCTGCGTCTTCACCAACTGTTTTGTCTGCCTTATCGAGTCATGTCTCGTCGCCCGTATGGCATCATAGGCTCGGTCATCCTCATGATCGTGTATTTCATAAAGTCGTCAAGAATTTTAATTCTAGTGCACGTTTTATTTCGAGTCAGTCCTGTACTGCATGTCCCATGGGCAAACTTGCGAAAACTTCCTTATATTTTAGTAATAAACGTAGTACACGCCCTCTTGAACTCATTTTTTCTGATGTATGGGGCCCTGCTTCGTTGTTATCTTCTGATGGTTTTCGTTATTTTGTTATCTTTGTCGATGATTACTCACGTTTCACTTGGTTTTACCCTCTTGTCTTTAAATCTGATGTGCTCACTATCTTTAAACGCTTCCAATCTTTAGTCGAGCGCCACTTCAATCTTAAAATCAAAACTTTACAAACCGATTGGGGTGGCGAGTATCGTGCATGCAATAAATATTTTAAGGACATAGGCATTGGTCATCGAGTGTCTTGCCCTCACACGCATGAACAAATGGGTCGTGTGGAAAGGCGACATCGACACATTGTTGACACCGGTCTTACTCTTCTCTCTCACGCACATCTTGACTTATCTTACTGGCACTATGCTTTTGAAACCTCCGTTTTTTTGATAAATAGATTGCCCACGGTTACAAATCAAGATTTATCACCCTTTGAGTTGCTTTACCGTCATCCCCCTGATTACGCGTTCTTACGAAGTTTTGGTTGTTTGTGTTACCCGTACCTTCGTCCTTATCATGCTCACAAATTCTCTTTTCGTTCGTCTCCGTCCATTTTCTTGGGTTATAGTCCTTCACATAATGGGTATCGGTGTATGGATATTGCGTCTCGTCGTTTGTACATTGCTAAATTTGTCAAGTTTTTTTAGGATGTCTACCCCTTCAAACATCCTTCCCCACCCACGCATGTCCCTTCCCCTCCCTCCCCCTTTGCTAGTGGCTCGGTCATTGCTCATCCCACACCCGTTACTGCACCCCTCTCCACCTCCCCACCACTCGGCTCTCCCTCACCACCAGCCTTACCCGTGCCCAGCTCCCCTAACTCACCACACTGTCCAGCCCTGTCCCCGGGCACTCACCACCCTGCCCAGCCATCCCGCACTCACCACACTGCCCAGCCATCCCGCAGCCCCAGCATCCCTCTCCCGGCTTCTCCCCCTGCCCAGCAGCCTTCCCCTTCCCCTGCACTATCCCCGATAACATCCACGGCCCCTGCCCAGCAGCTCTCGGCCTCCCCTCCTGCCTCACCGACCCCACCACCAGCCCCCGCTACTCTCCACCCTATGCGTCTTCGCCCACACCCAAAGCCATCCCGCAAAAAGCTCGAGTCCCATCCGTATGCCCTCACCACCACAGCTACAGATTTCGAACCAACCTGTTTCACCCAAGCAAATAAGTGCCCTCTGTGGCGGCAAGCTATGTGCGAAGAAATAAATGCTATGGTTCGCACACACACCTGGACCCTTGTTCCCTATGATTCTCGGATGAATGTTGTGGGGTGTCGATGGGTTTTTAGGCTGAAACGGGATTCTAATGGTACCATAACGCGTCGTCGAGCACGGCTAGTGGCAAAGGGCAATCATCAATTGGAAGGTATTGACTTTACTGATACTTTTAGTCCAGTTATTAAATCATCTACGATTCGTATTATTTTATCTCTTGCTGTCTCCTTTAAGTGGCCTGTTCGTCAAATTGATATCCAAAATGCCTTTTTACATGACACACTTGATGAAGTCGTTTATATGGTGCAACCACCGGGTTTTATTGATTCTGCCCATCCTAACCATGTTTGCAAGTTAAATAAGTCATTATATGGGCTCAAACAAGCCCCTCGTGTGTGGTTCCATTGCTTGCAAGAATTTCTCTTGTCTTACGGGTTTCTGCAGTCCCAAGCAGACACCTCGTTGTTTGTTTTCTCTCGTGCAGGTGTTCGTCTCGTTATGTTGGTTTATGTTGATGACATTTTGGTTACTGGAAGTCATCCCACTGCTGTTGATGCCTTCATTCGAGCTCTTAGTTCCCGGTTTGTTACTCGAGATCTTGGTGAGCTCAGCTTCTTCCTAGGTATCGAGGCTATCAAGCAATCGGATGGCAGTCTCCTCTTGTCTCAGCGACAGTACATGCTCAATTTATTGGACAAGGCAAAGATGATGAACTGCAAGCCGACCTCCACGCCTATGGCTACCACTGCTCCAGTTGTGCCTGATGCGTCTCCTCTTCCAGACGCCACCCTCTATCGTCAACTTGTGGGCTCCTTACAGTATCTTACCTTGACGCGTCCTGATCTCTCTTTTGCTGTCAACAAAGTATGTCAACACATGCATGATCCCACTGCAGACCACTTCCAGCTGGTCAAGCGCATCCTACGGTATGTCAAGGCTACTGTACATCTTGGCTTGTCGATTACTCCATGTTCTGATTTCTCCATCCAAGCTTTTACTGATGCTGACTGGGCCGGTTCCTCTGATGATCGTCGCTCTACTGGTGGTTATGCTGTCTATCTGGGTTCCAATTTGGTGTCTTGGCAGTCGAAAAAGCAACGCACCGTTGCTCGTTCATCCACCGAGTCTGAGTATAAGGCTCTTGCCGATTGTGTCGCCGAGATCTGTTGGACCATGGCTATTTTGGGTGAGCTACACACGTCAACTCTCAAACCTCCGGTTCTATGGTGTGACAATCTCGGGGTGACATATCTTGCTGCTAATCCCGTTTTTCATGCTCGCACTAAACATATTGAGATTGACTATCACTTTGTTCGCGAGAAAGTTGCTCGTCGGGAAATTCTTGTTCATTTTATTTCCACTAAAGATCAAATTGCGGACATCCTTACGAAGCCTCTATCATCCTCACGGTTCTGTTTCTTCCGGGACAAGCTTCGGCTCACTTCACGCCCGCCTTCAGCTTGTAAGGGGAGTATTGGATATATACGCTTAGCACCCGATAATTATTGTATAATTATTTAGCATTAGTTGTTGATAGATATTCGAGTTCTACTATAATGTAATCTCTTGTATTAGGTAGCTATTAGAGTCCTTCGATAATGTAAACTCTTGTATCATATGTCTCTATATATACCATAGCAGGACCTCCACTATTGTTTGTGAGAGTCCATTGATTATTGTCTTTGTTATTATCTCGTGCTTAGATTCAATAGTTACTGTTAGAATTGCTTTTGCTCTTGCTGTTATGAAAGGATGGTATGTCTATCAAATGGACATCAATAATTCTTTCCTTCATGGCACTCTAACAGAAGAAATCTATATGCAACCCCCTCCTGGATTACAGTTCTCTACATCCACACAAGTTTGCAAATTAACGAAATCCTTATATGGTCTCAAGCAAGCCTCAAGACAATAGAATGAGATCTTCACACAAACTGTTACAAGTTCTGGTTTCATTCAATCTCAGAATGAATACTGCTTATTCATCAAACAAACTACAAGCTCTTTTACCATTTTACTAGTATATGTGGATGATATACTTGTAATGGGAAATGACATGGAAGAAATCAGTGCTATCAAAGGGCATTTGCATCAGAAATTTACTATTAAAGATTTGGGGCCAGCAAAGTTTTTCCTTGGAATAAAAATTATACAGTCTGATAAAGGCATTCATTTACATCAAAGACAGTACATACTTGACATGTTACAAGACACAGGACTCATAGGAGTAAAACCTGCTAACACTCCTATGATCACTGGCCTACCATTACACAAACAAGACACTCCTCTTCTTGATGATGTTTACATGTATAGAAGACTCATAGGCCGACTCCTATACCTAGGTTTCACTCGTCCTGATATCACCCATTCTGTCGAACAACTCAGCCAGTATGTTCATGCCCTTAGAGAAATCCATTACAAAGCTGCCACACATGTGCTCAAGTATCTAAAAGGTTGTCCTTCCAAAGGTCTGTTCTATGCTCGACAAGATCGCCCAACCTCCAAGCTTTTAGTGATGCTGATTGGGCAACCTGCCCTGAAACAAGAAGATCTCTTACAGGTTTCTGCATCTTCTTTGGAAATTCCCTCACTTCTTGGAAAACCAAGAAGCAAACTACTGTCTCCAAAAGCTCTGCCGAAGCAGAATATAGAAGTCTTGCAGCCATAGTCTCTCAACTTCAATGGATTACCTATCTTCTTTTTGACCTCGAGATTCCAATTTCTCACCCTATTCCTCTCTGGTGCGATAACAAAGCAGCCCTTCACATTTCCTCTAATCCAGTCTTCCATGAGCGCACCAAACACCTTGATATTGACTGCCATATCGTCCGAAATCAATATCTTAAAGGCCTTAATAAACCACAATATATTCCGACAACATCCCAGATTGCGGATATGTTCACTAAAGCTCTGCCTATTGTTCAATATTTCTATTTAACATCCAAGCTTGGAATGGAAGATGCATTCCATTCTTCGCTTGAGGGGGGGATGAAGAAATATTGAAGAATTGATGTTGAATTGAGGACAAAATCGAAGCTCAGATGATTAGGATTCTCAAATTTTTAATTTGGGGATTATTTCATTCAGCACGTGTTTGTCACATGGATCAATGGTCATTTGCTTCAACTAACAACTAAAGACACACGTGGCTTGATTCTATTGGTCAGAGCAGTTAGTTGGATTAGTTGATGAATCTTCTCTCTCTTCCGCTCCTTCTCTTAATGTCTATATAAACGATTAATTCTTCTTTGTAAATCAAGTTCTTTGATAGTTTTTCTTTCCTTCAGTATTGTTAGATCAGTTACAAGAGCTCTGTAATCTGAACTACGATTCTTCAAGAATCTTTTGTTCATCATCATAAATAAATAAAGTTTTCATCATTGATTGATCTTGGTTCTTTATTGATCAAATTTGTTGTTCCTGTTATTCAACTACGATTACTGCAAATTTCTACATTTTGACAAATTGGCAGGAGCAAAACTGTTCAATACTAATTTTGATGTCTTTATATTAAGGGACCAATTTTTAAATTCGTAACTTGATCTTGAAATATATGGACCAACCAATCATATTTCAACGAATGAGTAAACATTTGAGTCTTTTATCTTTGTTTAGTCTTTTTATAAATACGACAAGCAATCATTTTCACGGGAGCGATAATCATTTATATTTATTTCTCCAGTCAATGATAAATTCTTTGTGAGCAATAGCCTAAGTAGCAATAATCATTTTTATATATTTTCTTAGTCAAAGTGAAGTCTTTGTGAGCAACAATCTAGCTTTGAAGTAAACACTACGTAAATTGAATGTTGAATGAATCGAAAATAATTGTGATATTGTGATATAGTCTCATTAAATACGAGTTTGAATTATTTGTAATATTTTTATGCGATATATCATGTGACGACCTGTTAGGTTCAATATCAAATTAGTAAAAAAATCACCACTCGATAGATGATTCGATAAAACGTACATGATAAGAGACTTAATATAAAAATGACTGAAAATAAATAAATAAAAATGATGCTGAATACTGGGAATGGAAAACAATATCCATCAGGATTTGATACTCTAGAGCCACACATCATAAATTCATAATGTAATAAATCCAAAATTGAACTAGGATCAAATGATTTTGAAAATTATATATCCAATAATAACTTATTTCGCTGATTCTGGTTGAATATCATTTCAAATTGAAAAAAATTATAAATGGCCCAAAAGTTGAAAAACGCAGAGTAATGCTTTATTAATAAAATTTTGGCCTTCAGTGATCGGATATTAGCAAAACTAAAATAGAGTGATCGAACTGAAAATTTCAGATAAATTAAGTAATTGTTGGTGCCATTTGCCCTAGATTTAACATTGCTACTTCATACTCTATTAGATTTGTGGCTTGAAATTTGATATTTCTTTCGGGAATTACAGGTTATTAGGCATGAGTATTTCAACAATCAGAAACGTTGTACTCTCTTCATCTCTAAATAATTGGAACATTTTGATTTTTATGGTCAGCAAAACACTTAAAACATAAATATCTTTTATTTTACATGCGAAAATGTTATAAAAAATTGATATTTCAAAAATATATATCGAGACGAATCTAACAAGGTCCCACATGACTATATTATTTCTTATCGTTTAATGAGAATTCTTGATCAAATTTTTTAAATTTGACCACAAAAGTCAAAATGTATCAATCATTTAGGTACGGGAGAAATAAAAAATAAAAAAAATATTTATGATAAGCCAATAAGAACTAATTAATTTATTAATTGATACTCAGGTATTTGCTGTTCTTTAAAATATTCAGTGTATCTTCAATATTAGGCAGTTTTGATTTTTTTTCTGTCAAAATGTAGTAAATTTCAGCTAGAGGGAACAAGGAGAAATTTTGCAAAATACAATGGTCAATCCATGGTATTTGCTAAAATAACCAAAAGTTATTTTAATGGGAGATTAGCATAAAGTTGAGGTGAATTGACTATTTTACCCTTCAATAAATCGATTATAAATACTTTATCCTCTCTTCATCTCACTCACTCTCTTCCGCTCTTCATCTCAAATTCTCTCTCGCTCTCTTCCTTTCACCGCTCATTCAGTCTCCCACCTCCTTCAACGGAATCGTCATCTTCCCTTTCTTTATAAATGATTTGGTCCTTTAAAGTTATTTTTCTTACAAAAGTTTAAATCTTTTTCAATTTAGTTGAGTTAAAATCACGTTTTTTTCAATATAGTTGATTTAAAATCACGTTTTTTAATTAGTTATATACTTTATATGTATTGTGTTTTTGTTATTTGAAGGTTTTGGAACAAAAGTTTGAATCTTTTCTAAAAAGTTTGAATCTTTTATAAAAAGTTTGAATCTTTTCTAAGATCTTTATGGATATGTCGGTAACTTTGCATTAAAAATTATAGATATATATGTAAAGTTTGTTCTTTTGGTACTTTAACGTTGTTTTTTGAACAAAAATTGAATCTTTTTAAGTTGCACAAAAGATTTTGAGTTTAAATAATGTTTAAACTATGAATTTATGTTTTATGTGTGTTACGTGTATGTAATTTGAAGATTTGATGTTGTTTTCTAATAAAAGTTCGAATCTTTGGGATATTATGTTGATATAGTCTCGTTTTTATATGTATAACATTGTATAATTAAGTATAATCGATTATAATACCATATAATAAATTATAATGAAGTATAATCCAGTATACATTTTATAGTACATGTATTTTATGCATAGTTACAATTCATGTAAGTTGTTTATTATTGGAATATAATGTTGATATAGTTGAGTTTAAATAATGTTTTAACTATGAATTTATGTGTATGTGTGTTATGTGTATGTAATTTGAAGATTTGATGTTGTTTTGTAATAAAAGTTTAAATCTTGGGGGTATTATGTTGATATAGTATCGTTTTTTGATAAGTATAACACTATATAATTGATTATAACATTGTATAATAAAGTATAATAATTATAATGAAGTATAATCGAGTATACAGTTTATAATATACGTATTTTATGTGTAGTTACAATTCATATAAACTTTTTATTATTAGAATATAATGTTGATATAGTTGAGTTTATTATGATACAAACTGCTATGCTTGATTATAATCCAATTTAACACTTATTGAATATTTGAATTAGATGATTTCAATTTTGGTTTAATTATTCAGGCTCAAGATTAGAGAGTTCAACTTCTAAAGTAGCACGAATGACCGTTGGAGAAAAGATTTATGTTGAAGAATATAAATTTGATTCCTTTTTATTTCTTTTTTCTTTTCCATGGTTCTTTTAGTCTTCAAATGTATTAGTAAAATTTATTTGTTCTATACCCTAAAGAAACGATATTTCTTTGTGTTTTGTACTAATTTTAATATATTTATCCAATTTTTATGGTTGTATTCAATTTGTGTCCGACTCTTTGTAGTATATATATCAAATCAATGGTTGTTGGGTTGAACTTTGTAACATCAATTTGATGCAAAGATAAATCGCAAAGATAAATCATGACAAATTTAAGTTCGTTGTCGATTCAAAGCGATTACAATGTAATATAATAGATTATAATAGTCATTTCAGCTCAAAAACCTTATTTAATGCTATCAATTTTCATTAAGGGTGAAATAGTCATTTCGCTCCAAAATTGTGGTATTCTCCAATAAAAATATTTTTGGTTACCTTTGTAAATACCATGCGTTGATCATGATAATTTGCAAAATTTCTCCTTTCTGATTCAATTTTGTCATATACTTTGAAATCAAATCAGCCATCAACAAAATTATCACTTGATATTGCTAAACTAATGGGATTTTTGTGTAAGAGAATTTTGATTTTGATTTTGAAAGGGTTTTCGAGGATTTGAGTGAGAAATTGAAAACTGATTATTTGATAATATGGGCTTAAAAGGAGAGCTGGTGTATGAGTCTAATCTTTTTATAATGATAAAAGTATTATCAATAAGTTGATATTGAGTTACTTTATATTTGTACTTAGTGTTATAGTTCTCGTCAAACCAAATTAAGCATGTAGTAGTTTGAGATTCAGTTAACAATGGAACTATTATGAATGAAGGTAACATAAAACTAAAACATAAGAAAAGATTTAAGTGTTTGGAACTTTAAGAAAAGATTGAAGTGTTAGAAACTTAAGGAAAGTAAAAAGAGTTTTGATGCATAAAAAAGTAGAGAGTGTTTTGCTATAAGCTTTTTATTGCATAAACTTGGAATGAGAATACAAAGACTCAAGGCCACCTTATATAGTGGTGACCACTTGAAAGTACAAAGACACTTGTGTTTCTTCATGCAAGCTTGACTTGGACACTTGTCAAGTCTTTGCATGTTTATTTAATACAAAAGTGGTTGCATGCAAATGCATGACACCTTATTAAAGACACATGCAAAGACTTGACAAGTGTCTAAGTCAAGCTTGCATGAAGAAACACAAATGTCTTTGTACTTTCAAGTGGTCACCACTATATAAGGTGGCCTTGAGTCTTTGTATTCTCATTCCAAGTTTATGCAAGTGTCCAAGTCAAGCTTGCATGAAGAAACACAAGTGTCTTTGTACTTTCAAGTGGTCACCACTATATAAGGTGGCCTTGAGTCTTTGTATTCTCATTCCAAGTTTATGCAATAAAAAGTTTATAGCAAAACACTCTCTACTTTCTTATGCATCAAAACTCTTTTTACTTTTCTTAAGTTTTAAACACTTATATTTTTTCTTAAGTTTCAAACACTTAAATCTTTTCTTATGTTTTAGATTTATGTTACCTTCATTCATAAGAGTTCCATTGTTAACCGAATCTCAAACTATTACATGCTTAATTTGGTTTGACGAGAGGATATCACAACTTCTCAAACTTTACGTCAGACTCAGAGGGTTTGACTGGGGTCCAATAGAAAATCTCCCATTCAATCCCCAATATCCTTTCCTCACCATCCTCTCAATTTCAGAAATGTGCCTAGAAAACCACAATAGTGAATTTTAGGAGTTATTTACAATGTTTTTATTTTTTAACATATGAATAAATATAGTAATATAATACTTTAAAACAAAAGTTATTATTTGTGAGATTAATATGCATGAAATGAAGTGTACAGATTTTACTGTGCACAAATAACTAGTATACCTTAACACGATAACGTATGGTAAATCACTTTCCATGACGAATAAGTGCCGGGACGAGAAGTTGAAGTCCCCCAAATTGTGTTAACTGTTGCATGCTTGGCTGGTCTCGTGTTGAATTAATGGGATAGAGAAACTTTCTAACAAAAAAATTAATAAATGAAAAACGAAATATAAATTTGAAAAAGAAAAATTTGATTGAAAATTCGAACTAAGAGGATTTTCATGTTCAAACAGATCATACATCTCTCCTTCCTATAAATTAAGCCTGCAGCCGTTACAACGATTCTACTTGTATCTCATCCCTAAATGATCACTTTACAACACTATTTAAATAGTAAAATTGTGATACTTTTTCACAGACATCGAGTCTTCTTCATTCCCCGGTAAAGTCAGACTGAAGTGTTGCTGAAGGAGTCGAAGGAAAAAGGAGCGCCGGATGATGTTAACAGGACTTCCAGCGGTAACTACGTCGATTGTCGAAGAACCTGCTGCAGTTGAATGACCTGTTGTTGCTGATCAGGTGGCAAGGAACTTATCTGTTCAGGAGTTAAGCTCATTACTTGCTGAAGTAAGGCAGACTCTACATCAGGGGGAAGCTGTACCTGTAACAACACGAAAAGAACAAGACCAGGACATAAATCATCATATCGGGTTTCGTTGTTCACTCTTTTAGCAACCAAAAGAAGTTTGGACCAAAATAGCGAATCAAAAGGAACGAACTACCTACTCACATTTTGCAGGTGAATCATAACAGGTTAATGAAATGACTATAGTACTACTACTTCGACCTTTAAGGAATACTTTGTAATTTAGAACAATATAAGATTTGGGGCAACATGATGTAACAGCTAAGGTCGAGCTCATCTCAAGACACATGATGTCTCAAATGTTACCCGTATGCTGAAATGTACAAGATGAAGGAATGTGTACGTGATGATATCCAACACAAACTCTATGTGACGGGGTATTAAAATACGTCCAATGATGTGGTTAAATGGGGAAGCCACTATCACCAATACTAGTCTTAGATGTAGGAAACCAGAAAATGTGGAGTTGAGAAGCAAAAAGAAGGAGACTCACAATGGACGAGTCTGAAAATTAATTAATTTGGAGAACTCTTATTATGATATTTTAGCATTTCCACACACTGAATAACTTATCCATATTCTGTGTTTTGCTAGAAAACAGAATATATATATATAAGGAGAACTTGTAAACCGACAGTAGCAACTAATTTATAACATATGGATCAGTTCCATAAAGACAGCAGGTCTGGTTATGCAGATAAATAATTAACGGGTTGCAATGATCTTGAGGAGAAGAATGCAATAGTGAATTCAAGTCTTTCCTAAATGAGAATGAAATAGGAAAGATGAAGGAAAATATAAGAGGAAAGATAAAATAGGAAATGGGAAATCAAAAGGAGGCCCTTGAGTTGTGTTCAACTTATCTCTTCAGATGATTTCGCTTAGATTTACAAATAACATGCATGTCTATGTAGAGCAATAAAATTTGTATTAAATATGCACGTTCAACTACATCGTGGGGTTTGTAAGGGTTTAAACGCATACAGCAAACTGTAGTTGTGAATTCAAATATTCGTCTTAGACCAAGAGAGGGAATGTTGACAACAAATTAATTACCTGGGCCCCTGTTTTCTCAGAGTCGTAAGCCACTTCAGTTTTGGGTATTAGATTTCCAACAACGCCATTACTTGCAGGTTTCCCTGATGCGACAGCAATCATGTTCATTTTCACATCAGCAGCAGTGGCCCTTCCATCATTTAACCTCATCAACTTAGAGGGACGGGCAACTAAATGAGATTTATCATTCAGCTGCTTTCCTTTCTCAGCACCTGAAGCCTGGAGCATAAGTGAAACCTCTTTGAGCAATCATACATACAACAACAATAAGGAATTAATGGAAAGAGAAACTGACAGCCAACTAGTAGTCAACAAGAGTATAATTATCAGTGTGGGTCATTGATTTTTGTACTCCACGATATTCCTCATTTTTCTTTTTCTTTTCATCAACCTTTATGTAACTTTGTAATATATCAGCTGATCCTCAAGAAATTGAAGAATATTCGACTTCTTCATTTTCTGTCACAAATTATGGTAACTATTCCATTATTATGTAGCACAACCAATGGTATTCCGTCATCTTTTACTACTTTAATCAGGTTCTAGAAGATACTCAATGTATTCAAAAATTTCTTTCACTAGATAAAAATTCCACTGGAAGATCATAACAATAATGCACAGCACCTGCAAGCTTTGATCAGGTAACATTGGATGTATTATCTGAGGTTTGAGTCCTGAGATAACGCTTGGGCCCATGTTCTGTGGCAACGGGACTTGAATTTGTTGATTCAAAGAGCTAGAGGGCCCTTCCAGGGGACTAAGTCTACTAATAGAAGTACTTGGTAGTTGGTGCTGTAAAGAGGGATTTGTCGAAATGCCAGACTGCATAGGCAGGTGGTGGCTCTGTGCATGTAGAGGCGGCTGGGCTTGATTATAAGCAGAAAACTGAAGAAGTGTACCATTTTGGCTCTGTAGAGAAGAACTTGAAGGAATAGTCAGACTTGGTCCCCCAGTATCAGTATCATAAGCCTTCGCCAAAGTAGACTGTGTGTTTGGTGGAAGAGGGGGTAATCCAGGAACTACTTGACCTGGTTGCTGCTGCGAACGAGTATCTGGCAAGAGAGCATGCTGTGGTTGGCCAGCTGGCTGAAGAATATTTGGCATCTGCAACTGCATCATTAAAATAATGTTAACCCCAGCTCCTAAAGAACTCATTTCCTCTAAAAGAAAACAGCGGCATGAAAATGATATTATGAGATTATAGAACCAACCATTTGTGGCGTTACCATTCCTAGCATAAACTGTGCCTGCAAAGAAACAAGATCAATGAATGATACAATAAGAAATCTCCGTCCAAACAAACAGAAAAGGTAAGTAAAGATCGACATACACACGCCCCCCTCGACAAGATTCAAATTACAGAACAGAAATTAAAATTACTTTTCCGCAGTTGCATATATTTGACATTTATTTATGATCATAACACATCAACCCAGTAGCTATCAGAAAAGATTTCATTATCAATATACCTTTTCCATGCGTAGTACTTTCAAATTCTTCACTAAATCAAGCAAACAAATGGTTTTCTATTCTGGTTGACATATTACTTATCTAAATCAACATACAAAAGAACAAATAAAATAAGCAATTAGCATATTGAAAGAGATAAGTAATTAGTTTCATTTTAGCAGGTCAAAGAAAGCATGCGTACGATGTGAGAATCTGTACAATACAAGGAGGTTCAAAAGTGAAAATTAACCTGAAAAATAGCTTTAGTCAAGTTAGGGTGCCCAAGTAAAATTTGGCGAGCTTGTTCCTTGTTTTGGGTAGCCATTGCCTGCCAACATCAATAAGCTATGTCATTTCATGCAAGATTACTTACAGATTCTCACAAATGAGGAGTTAGGTAAGAAACTCTAAGGTGAGATCAAGGTGATAATAGACCCACTATGGAAGCAATATTGTGAAACCCAATGCAGTAGACAACATATCTTTAAACGTAAGTTGAACATAATTGACAAATATGCTCCAACTAAAGGTTGGATAGTAAAGATGAGACAAAACATAATTAAACTGAGAATTCGAAAGTGCTTATATGAAGAACTCCAGAATTTACGTTTATTAGAAGTTTACATATAACAAGATTATGTACTCTTATAAATAGATATTTCTTCTAAATTATCCGTCTTGTATATGAGTACCTACTAACTACAGACGAATCTACTACTGAAGATTATATAACAACAAGGTGAGTGCATCTCAGGTAATCTAGCAACACTTTTTATCTTTATCCAGACCTTCAATTCCAACATGATCTCATTAAGCTGGTTCCTCGACATTTTGGCCAAATGAAGAGTTAATGGATCACTGCCCAGAGGCTGACTTTGCATACCCATCTGATTTGGAATATTGGTAGTCTGAGCAGCACCAAGAGCCTTGGCCATGGATGTGGCAGCAGCTATAGCAGTTGAAACACCCATTGGCTGATGAAGACTAGCGTCGCCCATGACTGCCTGTCCAGCAGATTGTCTTTGCGAATCTGTTTTGCAGGAGCAGGATACAATTATGACCCACAAAAAAAGCAATAAGAAATTGATGGACTTTCTACAACATCTAACACCATTACCCACATATATATGGAGAAGACTTCTTTATCCGAAAAATATAAACGAAACTTACCAGTATTTGAGACCATTCCGGTAGGCCCACGTCCCTGCAAGATAGAGGAATGAGAAGAAACCTCTTTAGCCACCAAAGTTATATCTTATACTCCCTCTGTCTTTTTTTAACATAATGTTTAGGCTAAAGTTCTAGTATATTTTTATCTTAGTGTTTAAGTTTTCAATGTGCTTTTTTTAACATCTTCCTATTTTATCCTAAAGTAGTTGGCTTTTGGGTTCACATATTTTTATTAACTACTACAAAATGAGGACAAAATAGTAAAACTCCGTACTTTCCATATCATTAATAAAGTAAGTTGTTGCTCAACGATATGTTAAAAAAAGACCGAGGGAGTAGTAATTAGCAGGTCGTAAATGGTATCTTTGGTGCATATTCTAAACCTCAAATTCAAAAGGATTTTATCAATTCTTACATCTATTGTGGAGAGAGCATCCACGGGAAAGAATGTGAAAGAACACAAAAAATTAGCAAACAGATAATACAATATGAGGGTCAACAAATATCACAATTATGTCAAATTCAATGATGAAGTTAGCATCAGATGATTTCATACACTTGCTAAAAGACATCATAAATTATCCGAGAAAAGAAGCTTGCGAAGAAACCCAATCTGAAGTTCTATTTTTCACTATATACCATTAGAAGGTAACTGGACGTCTTAAGAGTTCTCCTACGAGTGCCGATTCACTACAAATCTAATTCTTCAGCAGCTACCTCCAAATTCATTTGTTTCTAGCATTTTACTACAATTAGATATTTTATTCAAGGAACATTCTAGGATAGTAGCGCTACGATGTTTGGTTGCCGGGCTAGTTCCTGTTCACCCAAGTCATCAACACTATTAACCAAAAGTAGCACAATAAAAATAAATATAGAAAATAAACTTTATAGAACTCAACATTTATTTTCATACATCCTAGACCTAGAGTGATATATCATCACTTCTAAATGCCAGTTATATACTAATAGGTGGGCATTTAAGATTGTAGTTATCGTTGTTGACATGACTTGTCCTTGCTTCTTTTGGTTCAATGATTGAATATAGAGAGGAGCTTACAAAAAGATACAAAAACAATAAAGCAAAAGTAAAGAGAAGTTATCTCTTCGCTTATGCCAAAGAGTGAGAGCTTTCTCACTCCACCTCATTTAGGCATACATTAAGTACATTGTTGCTTAAGCTTTTGACTACGTTTTTTTTTTAGCAATTTGTCAAATTCAACTATCTTGTTCTATATTTAAATTGGCAGTTATCGAATTAAAGATAGGTACTGTAAAGAGAATAGTCCTACAGAGAGCTACAAACTCTAAACTGCGACAGAGAGCTAAGTTAAAAGGTTGTAATGGCACCAAGACGCAAAAGAAAATTTACTGATTTTACATAGAACTTGAAAAAAAAGGTTCATGAATACACATGTTACCTGATCCCTATTCCTGTCTGTATTTTTGTCATTTTCAGCAAAATCTACACGAAGTTGCCGCCCATTAATCTCATATCCTTGAAGGTTGCGACGAGCACTGAGAGCAGTTTCTTCATCCTTATACTCGCAGAAGCCATAACCTTTAGGCTTTCCAGTTTCTCTATCAATCACTAACCTGAGTTGAGCAAGCAGGAAACAGAAGATATCAATCATGATGATATTGTAAGTCACCTAAGGGAAACTGTCATTCTGTCGTGAATGTATCAACTCAAGTAACCAAGAATCATGATATCTAGTAAGGAAGCTCTGTTACCAACTTTTACTCTATAGGTACACTTCAGCAAGGGTAAATAAATAGCATGGTCTCTCATATTAAATTCTGGACCACAAAAAAGTGTTTGGTTCCTTGGTACTACAAACATGATAACTTGTAAGCCACCAAAAGGAAACTGCTAGTTCATTACATGTATCAGTGCTTTTCTTTATATTTTCCAGAATATTTCTGAATTATTAAGATGTTCAAGTCTCTGAACAGTTTCTTGTTATATATCTTATATATTGAAGGAACACTCTAGGATAAACATCCAGAAGTCCTCGTTAAACGTCATTGCACTAGGCTTAAACCTACGTGTCTTCATTGCATATATCAGAGTCATCCCTCTATCACCTAGAGCTCGAAAACGTAGGTGGAAAGCCAAAGAAAATGTACATGAAAAAGAAAACCTAAGGTGCCTTGGGGATGATTGTATATCAGTTTCAATTGAATTCACAAATTAGAACACTGCCATCACATGGTGACTCGCTGCTCATACATATTGTCCCTCTTGCACAAGATGTCAACATAACTGAATTTAACTGGTTGCATCGAACTGATTTAGTCAAAACCGGTTTTCATTCCATGTGAACAGAAACACAGACTTCATCAGTATATCAAAGTGTACGAACAAATACTCCCTCCATAACGAAAAGATTATCAAGTTTCACACACAGCTTATATTTGAATTAAAATTACAGCCTTAATAGTAAAACATGTAATACATAGTTAAATACATTTTCACTAAATATAAACAACAATATACAAAACTATTTGAGTACAGAACATTGAAAGTAACCCACCATCACAATTCAAACCTTGACCATCTTTTGAAATAGAGGGAGTAACAATAATAGAACACCAAGAAACAGACCTGAAGTGTACAACAGGTCCAACCTCCTCACAGATTTGTTTAAGTTGCTCTTCAGTAGCATCATATGGTATATTCCCAACTAAAAAAGGTCAAAAATTAAATGAGCCCATCAGATAAATTCATCCATATCAATGCAAAATATATACTATTGTTAATAAAAATCCAATCTTGGCAAGTAACCTAATCAAAGAAACTTATTTTAAGTTGCTCTTCAGTAGCATCATATGGTAGATCCGAAAGAAGAATAACAAAAAACTAAATCAGCCGATCAATCAATTCTTCCATATCAATGCACAACATATAGTATTGGGTATTGACAAATAAAATTCAAATCTCACCAGTTAACCTAATTAAATACACTAATTTTATATTCTCTGGCTCTCATATACTATGGAACAAATCAAAACGGCTCATGACACTACCTACCCTTTCTTATATCTTATGAAGTAGTAGATAGTTGTTACTTGTTAGCACTCCAGTCTAGGGTCAATATGGAAACAACCTTCCTCTCATCACAGGGGTAAGGATGCCTACTCTCCTACAGACCCCCCCCCCCCCCACCTCCCTCCCCCTCCCTATCCCACTTACGCGGGAGCCTCTTCGCAAGCACTGTTACACGTTGATGTTTATATCGAAAGTCACTGATTTTAAGCTGATCTTCAGTGCAATTATATACTAGATTCCTAAAAAAAATAACACAAAACTAAATCAACCCATCAAATCAACTCTTCCTATTAATGCACAACACATAGAAATAACAAATAAAGTTTCAATCTTGACACGTAATCTAATTGAAGACACTCATATTAAGCTGCTATTCCCAAGAAAGAGTAACAACTAAATCAACCCATCAAATCAATTCTTCACTATCAATAGAATTGACAAATAAAGTTTCAATCTCGACACAGACTAATCCTCGACATCAAGAACGCTAAACATCAAGAAAAACACTGAATTACGTAGAGGGAAGAGGGAGCTAATAATCCTCATAGAGTTTACAAAGAATGTTTCGATCTAGACATAACCTCATGATAAACAAATAAAGTTTCAATATTTTGTGAAGTAGTAGATAGTTTTATATGTAAGGCTGCCTACTATCCAACACTCCCCCCCGAACCCCCTGAGGCGCGAGGCACTGGGGCACGCTAAAGTCGATCTTGAAAGACACTAATTTAAACTGCTCTTCAGTAGCATAACTATATTCCCAACAAAAATAACACAAAACTAAATCAAGCCATCAACTAAACTCTTCATATCAATGCACAACACATAGAAATAAGTTTCAATCTTGACACATGATCTAATCAAAGACGACTCATATCAATCTGCTATTCCCAACAAACAATAAAAACGAAATCAACCCATCAAATCAGTTCTTCCATATCAGTAGAGTTAAAAATTAAAGTCTCAATCTTTGCCACAAACTAACCCTAGGCATCAAAAACAAAATCAAGAAACAAAAAAAAGAATCCTAAACATCAAGAAAAACAATCAATTACATAGAGGCAAGAGGGAACTAACCGAAAACGCAACGATGCTGAGAAGATTGAGAAGCAGAAGCCATTGATGATGAATTAATATGTGGAAAAGGAAAAGAAGGTGAAGCTTTTCATGTTCAGCTTCATCTTCTTTCTCCTTTGCTATAATCAAAATAATTCTTAGCAATAAAATATACGTTTAGAGTATATTTATAAATGTATTCTTATACGTTATTTGGGTAAATATACAGAGAATTAGTCCAACTATATGAAGATGGAACCAAATATTGGTGGTTGAAGTTCTTGCAGGATTGGAATCTTGGATGAGTTATTTGGTGGCGATCGGTAGTTCAATTCGTTGGGGTTGGGGTGGGGTTGAAGATGTAATCGAGTTGAGTCGAGTCGAATACGATATTAGTTCTCTGTTAAAATAATGAAAAATTTTAATTCAAGTTTGATGCGTCGTCTTTTGAATCTCATGTTCTCTTATAAAATAGAAAATTAATAATAAAATTATTTATTTTTATAAAGATTTTGTAAATTATTTACAATTTTCAATAAATGTACCAAATATATTTATCTTTACTTTTAGAAAATGAATTTGTAAAGGATATATATTATTTTACACATCAAATTTAAACTTAGTTAAGATGAATTTAATAATATTGAATAAAAATATTATATTTATTTATTAGTAGAACTATGAACAATACACACCTAATTATTACATAAATACTAGTATGAAGTATATAGTATTGTTACCATAAGTATCCATTAAGAATAAAACGATCACCGAAAAAGAGGATAAAAAAGAAAACAAAAAGAAAAAGCAATGCCCATAATTAAAAAGATAGAAGCAAGCTACCTTTCTTTGATCCACCTTCCCGGGCAGGGTACAGAAAACGAATAAAGAGAGTAAAATAGTATCATGTTCTGGTGAACTTCAGACACAATTTAACTGAGCTATTCTTGATGGTTAGAACCATGAATTGCCGTACAATGCTTTTTTTATACTGATATGTTATATACACACAAACACGGTGCTCAAACAGTATATTTTTGAAGAGTAAAATGATTATTTTGCCCCCTATTTGTAGATAATTCAATGTAATTGGAGCTCATAACTGTTTACTTCAACAAATGAATGACTGGGGGAGACAATGGTTGATTATACGTAATGATTTTGAACAGATTATATTTTTGTTCTTTCATTCTTTTGTAGGACTAAGAAAAACAATATTTACAATTAAAATGTCAATGATAATAAAAAGATATTGCACAATTCAAAAATTAATTAAATTAATGGGCAAATGGCATAGGGCATCATCACTAACGCTTACT
The DNA here is from genome assembly GCA_003412495.2 of Echium plantagineum. Lineage (NCBI taxonomy): Eukaryota > Viridiplantae > Streptophyta > Magnoliopsida > Boraginales > Boraginaceae > Echium > Echium plantagineum. Next base: position 2,837,528 of record CM016568.1, on the reverse strand, counting down.
TTCGTTTTCCACTTTATTACATATGTTCACTTTCGACCCAAATACATCTCACATGTACGAATGTAGTTCACTTTCGACCCAAATACATCACTCATGTACGAATGTAGTTCAAGTCGACTACTTTTGGTCGATTTTGCAAAAAATCCCTTTCTAAGCACAATAGTTTGAAGGGCAATTTAGTCAAGCCGCATAATTTTTTACTTCAAATTTCCAGAAATTTCATTTCTCCCAAAACTCACTTTGTAGACCTTCTTCTTATGTTGTCTTCTCTACTATTGTCTTCTTCACTAATTCTCCATGGACAAAGGGAAATCAATCTTATGCAAGTATTGTGGGGGAAAATATATCAACTTAGTATCGAGAAGTTCTGAGAATCCTGGTCGACCATTCTTCTCTTGTCCAACAAATTGGGCATGGTACAAATTGAGCAATTTTCCCTCATCTTCTTGCCCTTATTTTTCTTTAATCTTGTAAGCAGATCAATGGTGAACATGGATGGATGGAATGGGATGACATTCAAGTTCTCAACCAATGGTGAAGAAATGTTGCGACCATGAATCTTTTAGTTGGTTGGTGGAGTCTACAACAGAGAAATTGATGGTCCGTGAGGCAAATATGAACCGTTTGGAAGCAAGATTGGATGATGAACAAGACCAAGTCAAAAAATTAGAAAGAGGAATTAGGTAGGAAAAAAATGCAGATTAGGTGTTTGAAGAAATGCTTTTAACGAGCTCTAACTTTTGTTTTGCTTTATGTATTTTTTGAGTAGTTGATGGTTGTTGTCTAAAATGGTGAATGTAACTTTGTTTGTACTGAAATGACAATGTTTAATGTTGGAATTTGACAGCTTGTTTAGTCCAAAATGCTAAATATAACTTTGTTAGTGCTTTGGTTGATACCTACAATGTTAACAAATAAAAACAAAAAACAAGTTAAAGGTAGTAGTTGGAACACATTCATTGCTACAAAGTACACAAAAGACCAAAGTTTGGTGGTAGGTAGCTAATTGAATGCTCCACATAGTACAAAAGAATACCAACCCTTATAAAACTAATTAGACCAAAAACATACTTCTTGTTCACACTACAAAAATAACATAAAACTATACTAATTGTAACGTCTTTTTTTGTTCATGTTGATTCCCGTATTATCTCAATTGTTCAAGATGTCATCAAGTTGGGCTTTTTCTTGTGCCTTCTTACCTAGTAGTCTGTTGGATCTTCTCGGTGGAGGTTGAGGTTGTGATGATTGAGTATCACCTTCAGAGGTGCCTCCTTGCCTAATTGCTTGCCCATTCCCTATCCCTCTGCTATTTCCCTGGCCTCCCTAGCCTCCCCTACCTCCCTGCCTCTTGTGGATGTTTCCCCCTGTTCAAATAAGGTTCGAAGCTGGAACTTAGAACTGAGACCAATAATGGTAAAAGAAATAAAAGTTTTCATACATGTTCTGGCCAACCTCCATGGTTTGGATTGTAAGAGCGGCTCCTTTTATTGTGGTTTGCCATCCCACAAACTCCACAACGTTGTGATATAGACTTGGCTACAAAATATTTGCCAGCTCTCGTTTTAATCTCATCTGTTGCTTGTCTGCAGCTGTTCTTCGGCCTTGCAACCAACTTTACACACTCCGAAAGATCAAGTGTCATACTATTTGTCTCAACCCAGAAAGACATACCAGTTGTGGGAAACAACAAAAACAAATCTAGCTAGATTATAGCATTCTTCTACAACTAAGTAAGTAATCTTGTTCATATGTTGTAAACAAGGGACTGAATGTAGACAAGAGAGGCTTGTTAATTGCCAAATTCTATAGGTGCACTCTTTTGGCAATGTCGACAACAAACTGATGGTTATATGCCTCTACCTTAAAGCAATCCCCCCCCCATTCCAAGTATACCTTAACCCCTCACTAGCAAGTATTCTATCATCAATTATCTTCTTAATTCTAGGGCAGATTGGACTAGGCTTCTTCTCTATAGCCAACCTCCTATCTCTAATCCGTTACATACATTTTTTTCCTAATCGTTTCAAGCTTAGTTATGATGGGTTTGTCCCTAGCTGCCAATATGAAGCAGTGAAAACTTTCAGACATGTTGTTACATAACATGTCTGATTTCACAGTTAAGGGGAAGAAGGCCTTACACCATCTTCTCTCTGGTCCACCATGCTCTACCAACTATTTGTGTGCCTTCTCATCAATCACTCTCAACTTTTTCATTGATCTTCTAAATCATTGTTCATTTGAGAATCGAGCACATTTCCATACCCTATCTCTCAAATCACTTTCTTTATTAGCATTCTTGATGTTTTTGTACAAATGTTGGACACAAGGTCTGTGCTCACATTGGGGCACTTCAGTGTATAATGCATTTTCCAAGCCCTGAAATAAAAGTAAAAAATAGTTAGTACCAAAGAAGACAAATAAAAAACGAGAAACAATGAACACTCACGTTTTGTTTGTTTCATATGAACACTACATTATATACAGGATAAATCCCCAAATCTTGCTTCAGCGCATTCATGAACCATCTCCATGAAACTCCACTTTCTTGTTCAACAATTGCCCAAGTTATAGGCCACCAACCATTGTTGGATCCAATGTTAATGCTGATAAGATTTGTTGCTTATGCATCCCTTTTGTATGGCATTCATCAAGGCCTATTAATGGTCTGCATCCGCTCTTCAAGCCATCTACACAGGGCTTCAAACATATGTTCATTCGTTAAAATCTCTTATTCTCAAAGACCTCACATCTTTCCTCAATTTCCACTAGCACTGTGCTGTCAAGATGTGATCTTTTGAGCTCATGACTGTGCTCCCAGATTTGGTTGAATTGTTTGACATGATCGCCTCCTTTTTATGCAAAGCCTTCCCCCTTGTGCTTCTAGCAATGTTAAGTGACATTTTGATTCCATATTGCTTGTCTATAGCCATCTACATGGTACATATAAAAAAATAGTTAGATTCTAAATTGAGAAAAACAGAATGGAAAAGATCTTGAAATGAAAACAAACTGATAATGAAAAATATAATGAAAAAATATCTTGAAATGAAAACAAACTGGTAGTTTAAAACAAAATGGAAACAGAATAGAAATAAATCTTCAAATGAAAACAAAAAGGAAACAGAATGGTAATAAATCTTAATACGGAAATAAATTTCAAATGAAGAACAGAATGGAAACAGATCATTAAGAATATATCTGGAGGATTGGAATAGGGATGGCAGACCACTCTCTAAATAGATCTTCAATTGCAATAGCCATGAAATTACTATTTGTAAAATTGGTTCTAAATTGAGGGCAATTTTTGTGTTGAATAGACATGGTCTTCAAACTAGGCTTCAATATTAGATTTCTCATATCCGTTTCATTGAACCTCACAATCTGCAACCTTGACCCCTCTTCATCATAATTAGATGGGATACTTTTCAAATACGAATTACACTCCTTATCATTCAAAAATACTATTACCAGACTCATTATCTTCATTATTCATACATCTCTCATCTCGTCTTTCCCTAAACTCCTTATCATATCTAGCATAACTACCAACTATTTTTGTAGGGGCAAGGCAGAACTATCACATATACTCTCTTCTTCACTGTGTGCCTCCATTTCTCTTGCAGACATCTCAACTTTCCTAGCAACCATCCCAACTTCTATAGCAGCCTACTCCATTTCCGTAGCAGCCATCTAAATTTTCCTAGCGACTTCCTCCATTTCCCTTAGCCTTCTCCATATCCCTTTCTAGTATAATTTCTTGCTCTAATTCATTGTTCTCAAATTCATCCATGCTCATGCCATAAATAACATCATCATCAACAATATTCTCTCCACTCACTAGATTTTCATTGGCATCTAAATTATTAACCTCCCCCTGATTATCTTCTTGCTCTGTAACATCATCCTCAACAACAATCTGCTCAACTGTTATGTCTTGTGTGAATCTCACACTCTTCTTTTTTCCCTCATTTCTCCATCCATTTCCTACGTTTATTGGGCTTCATAGGGGACTAGTCCATTGCTGGTCTTTCATCCATTACTTGATCAATCATATCAGCCTCTTGACCACTCAATGCAGCCTCATGATCCATTACTACAGGTTCTTGATCCATGGCAGTAGGGCCATCGTCCAGAACAGATTCATGGTCCATCACTACAAACTCATGGGCCATGGTTGCAGGCTCACTGGGCTTATGTAGATCCAGTTCTTCAAGTCCAGGCCCAAGTGAGGGGTTATGCTCTTCCAAATTAGGCTCAGACTCATTAAGGGGACTACCATTCTTGTCATCCAGAGGGGCCATCCTCAAGCCATTCTATACTGCAACAATCATCTTCAACATGGTCAACATCCACCTCAATAACCTTTTCATGTCCCTCTTCAACCATACTTTCACAATTATTTGTATTATCATCAACATTATGTTCATTATCATCTATTAAAGACTCATCAATCTCAGTCTTCTCAATCTCAGTTGTCACCATTGTTGAATTTCTTAGATTAGTTAACCTCAAAATACACACTAGTGGATTATCATCAAAGAACACATCAATATATTTTCAGTATGATACATGCTTCAAAAACTCAACTACATACTCTGTACATTGCAAAGCCCTAAGTCCCCTATCTAAATCCATCCTAGGAATTCTATATAGATACATAACATAACACTTATGTGAATACCCAGCAGCCATTGCTATCACATCTACGTCTGTCAAATTTGAAATAATCAAGAGAAATTTGGTCGATGATTTTCATCTTGCCATTTTCGTACACTCTCAGTGGATTCAAACTAAACGACCCCCCATAATGTACTCTAATGGTGAACAAGTCATCATATGCAGCTACATATATCAAAAATCGAAACTTTAGACTCCACATAAATTGGTAACATGCATGACACAATAGGAAAAACTCTAACCTCAAAATCATAACTATTAACAAAATTCCACTTAGTACTCAACAAAAAGATGAAATTGGCCATGAATTGAAGCTTCTAAAAAACGGAATCAGTTCAATTTTTTAAAAGCCCCAAAATTTAACACGAACAATTTTGAAAAGTTGAGATTTGAAAACGTCACAGTTACAATTTTTTAGTAAACATCTTGCATGTGTCTATTAACAAACAAGGAACCTATGAAAATCGTATGGAAATCTTACCATAAATATCTACCATATCCACATTCGTTTTGCCTTCTCCTCGCAATATCCAGAATTCCCTATGATTCACCATACTTGAAGACTGCAGCGATGGATTTTTCGATTGTGGCTTCGATTCTTTGTTTCGATCGAATACTAAAGTTTAAAGATGAAGTAATGAAGAAATGAAGTGATGAAGTTGTCTTAGTGTATAATGAAAGGTCACAAGGTGAGTTTGGGGCAGAAGTACAATTTCTGGAAATTTTAAGTAAAAAATTATGCGGCTTGACTAAATTGCCCTTCAACTATTGTGCTTAGAAAGTGGATTTTGGTGGAAGCAACCAAAAGTAGTCACTTGAACTATATTCGTACATGAGTGATGTATTTGGGTCGAAAGTGAATATAGGTGATGAAAGTAAACGTTAGTGATGTCCTATGTCATTTGCCCTTAAATCTATTATGAGGTATGAAAATACATAACTAATTTCACTTAAGAGAATAATGATCGCTGCAAAATAAAATAATCGAAAATATTTATACTTAAAATAGTTAAAAATAAATTATTTTAAAAAATAATAACATTCATTAAATTATAGCTAAAACCATATCTTCAAATTACATGACTTTTAAAGGACTTATTATTATTTATATAAAATCATAACTAATGACCTTTGAGAAAATAGTGACTGTCGAAAAATAAAATAATTCAAAATAATTATAGTTGAAGTAACTGAAATAAATTATTTCGAAGCACCTATTAAAAGAAACTTTCATTATATTATAACCCAAAATTAAAATATTTAAAACATGACTCTCTCTATACCATCCTTTGGAAGTTACATGACTCTATTTGATAATTGTTTAATTCAATGTAATTAGAGCTCATAATTATTTACTTCAACAAATAAAGGAGTGGGAGAGACAATGGTTGATTATATGTAATTCTATTAAACATATTATATATTTTCTTTCATTTTTATGTGAGACTAAGAAAAAAATATTTACATTTAACATGTTTTATATTAATAAAAAATATATTGCAAAATTCAAAAAGTAATTAAATTTATTATAAGCTATGAAAATACATAACTAACGTCACTTGAGAAAATAGTGATTGGTGTAAAATAAAATAATAAAAAACTATTATACTTAAAATAGTTAAAATAAATTAGAATAATAATTACCAATTAAGTATAATTATTTTTTAAGTATAATTTTTTTTATTGTTTAACAAAAATAATTATACTTACAATAGTAAAAACATCTGGTAATTGATTTTTATGAAGCCGACCGAAGTGTTTCAAAATTTGAAATAAAAGTTCGGAATGAATAGTTGCGTTTGAAGGGGAGTGTTAGAATAACAAACGCTACTATTTGCATGCAAGAAATGAAAAGAGTAAATCATAATGAATTGGAAATACGCCCTACATTATCATTGGTGAAAATAGAATTAGAATAATAATCACCAATATTGTTAGAGTTGAGAAATGTTTAACATCACCAATAAATTGATCTTACGTAAATGTGATAAAATGTAACAACAACAACAATATATAATATATATATAGCAAAGTAGCAACTCGTATAATAATTTTTCTATCTTCTTATCACTCGTATTATAAATATATTGTTCCATTTTCGAGCATATATTATATAAACTCGTCACATTTCCAACAATGTATAGATATCTAATAATATATATGTTAAATAGATATATATGTTAGATATGTGTAATACTTCCTCCGCTTTTATATGACTTTTTAGACTTTTAGTTTTGTTTTTTATATGACGTTTTACAATTTTAATGTGCTTTTTATAATTTTAATATACTTTTACCCGTCCAAGAATATTCATTACTGGTGTGACTTAGTGGTGTCACGTTTAAATTGTTGATTAACTTAATTAAAGAATAAAGGCATTTTTGAAAGTTGAGCTGTGATATTAAGAAAAATGTTAGGGGTGATCACTTACATTTTCCTAATATCATCAGTTGATCACTTACCTTTTAAAGGTCCTAATTGATTACTCACTTTTAAAATGTGTCTCAGTTGGTCTATCGGTCATTTTTCCGACCGGTAAACGCACTGTCAGCGCACATGATGACCATGTGACATTTCACTTAGGGTTTTTTCACCTTTTCATGTCAAAATTAAGCCAACTTTAAAAATAAACAATAAAAAATAACTCCAAAACAACTTCTTAATATCATTTTCGAAAATTAAAGATCAAACCAAACCTTTCCTCTCAATCATGTACCCTAAAATGAAATCTAATTACCCCCAATTTAATTATAACATGTTTTGAAACCCTAGATCAAAATTGAGCATAATATCAAGATGAAGGGAGCTATATTATGCGAGACTCCATTTTCACACTCGTTGATACCATGGGGGATGAAACATACCCTTTTACATCCTGCAATAACCTCCATTCTCATCATCAAAACCTCTTTCTTTTTGTTTCTGCTGCAACTTTACCATTCTTGATCATTTCACGGGAAGAAACAGAAAATGTTTTTTTGTTGCGAGTATTGTACGAGTAATGTTTTTGAGTTCGCAATTGTGCCTAACCAATTCAATAACTAAAGCCGAGAGTTCGATTTATTAAAAGGCAAATGACACCGTCGATCACTCGGTTTATCTAAAATTTCCACTTCGATCACACTATTTTAATTTTGCCTATGTTTGATCACCGAACCGTGTACTTTTGCCAAAAAGTAGTCACTCCGCGCTTCTACAAAAATACGCAGTTTAGTGATCGAATATAGACAAAACTGAATTAGGGTAATCGCATGGAAATTTTAGATAAAACGAGTGATCGATGGTGCCATTTGCCTTTTATTAAATGTTGAATTGAACTGATGGGTAGTGGGCAGTTGTTATGTTTTTTTTTTTTTTATATATATATATATTTTTATAACTTTTTTTATTAATAACATTGTAACCATTACATTCATCAATTCAACATAAATTCGTAACTTCAAAGAAAGGGGCAACTAGCTTTAAAACTAGTGAGCGATTAAGATCGCTCGAACCTCTTTCTTTTTGCTAGCAAGAGGACTCGAACCCGAGACCTCTGCTAGTGGTGTCAGCATGCTTGCCACTAGGACAAGTTGTCTTGACGGGCAGTTGTTATGTTGTTGATATGAGTAATGGATAGGTGAATGTTGAACTACCGGCGATATTTATAGTAACGAGTAAGGTATATTTTTCTTGAGGTAATTGTGTGAACAACGAGGGATGATATTTTTCTGGAGCCAAATAATATTGATAGGGGAAAATATTAATGGTGGGTATTTTAGTCTGATATAATAACAAACAAAAAAATTTAATCCATTAACCTAACATTACCCACCGATTTGGGAGTGAATGATTTGAGAGTGAATGAGCATAAATCCATTAACCTAGCATTACATACATTAACCAAGATTCACCTACATTAACTTTAACATTTTATTAATTTTGGTTCCAAACAGGATGAATGATAAATTTCACCTAGATTCACCTAGGTTCACCCCAATCCACGGACCATTAGTTTAATAGTATAGTTGATCATACATCTCATTTGATTTGTTGTTTTGGCGCTTATCGAATTATAGTACTCCCTCCGTCCCTAAAATTGGTACATTTTGACTTTCATGTCAACAAAACACGATCTAAAACGTAAATAATCTTTTATTCTACATACTAAAAGATTATAAAAAGTTGATATTTCAAAAATATATTGAAATGAATCTAACTATCTTATCGTCTAATGAGAATTCTTGATCAAATTTTTTAAAATTTGACACAAAAAATCAAAATATACCAATCATTTAGGGATGGAAGGAGTACCAATCTGTGATTAATGAGAAAGACAACTAGAATTACGTACTCATATCTAAAATATGATATTCTTTAAAAAAAATGCCTAACATTGTTGAAACTATTAAAAGATGGCACATAAATTAAGCTAATACATCGACTGCAACCATTTCTTTAATATCATGCTCATCTTCAAGGACTCCATTTGTCACTTTGTTGTTTCTCATATATCCTCATCGAGATCCTGAAAAATATATAAAAGAAGCACAAAAATAAAAATATGAGCATACAAAACTAATTAAAGTGACAATCGATTAATTTGTTACTTGGTTTGTAGGCTCATTCGACAAGTTGTATTTAACTTTACCTGCTATATAAAATATCCTCAAACAGGAAATTAGGTCATGTTAAGACATAATGGTCTTTATCATCCAAAGTCTTTTAGCAACTGAAAACGATAAAACAAAGACAACATTTCGTAAACACAAATGCTTTTGGTTAGGGAATGCCTGATTTTTACTTTTAATGGTCCACTCGAAAGAGCTACTCTAGATCCGAGGGGAGAGGGGTCGGTTGTTTCACTGTTTCCGGTTGTAGTTGACGCCGGCGACAACGGTTGGAGTTGACGCCGGCGACAACAGCAGGGGGTAGGGGTTGTGAAGGGGAAGGAGGCCAATAGGTATTAGTGGACCTGGGTAATTTAGGCTAAATTCATAAAGCTTATAAAGAAACAAACACATAATAAACTACAAATTATTAACGTCAAAAACAAAATAAATAACAAATTTTTACCTCAAAGTTTATATCTTTGTTAAAACAACAACAATTACAAACACATTATTTCCAAGAAGAAACACAAAGCTCTATTCATACAGAACCAATAGTATAAAACCATATCATCTACTGTAGCTAAAGCTACATCCTCAAACCCTAAACCCTAACCAATTTCACGTGACCAGCTAACTTGACCCTCGCTTTGCATTTTCTTCAGCACGTGTAAGTCCATCGATCAGTACATCCACCGTCCAATCTTTTATATCTTCCTGCAGTGGTGAACCGAAAAAAAGCAAAGGAATAACTATGCAACCAAAAAGAAGTGATTGCACATAATGGAAGTCAAAGGAAAGAAACACAATAGCTATAAGGACAATCATTCCAAAAGAAACCATTTCCATGAGTAATGATCAGCACATATTGGTCAAGTTATTACTACTATCAAACATAAATCATCGATAACAAGGAAAATTCCTACTCAATTTTGCTTGATCAACTAATTCGCTAAAACAAATATTTTAAAATTACATGATCATGATGGACTTTCACTTGATCAAGAAGACAGGATCCTTATAAACTGTAAAGAGGAACTGCTTAGGGACAATACAAATGTTCTAAAATTACTTGATCATGGACTTACAATAGTTGTTGATTACCCGTGGCTTCAATTTGCAAATTGTCATTTTAATCTAAAGCAGAACATTCTGACGAGCTCCACGTAGGAAGTAAACTATAGTAATGGCCAGTGTTGCTAGTCGCTAGAACTTGTCACAATTGCTTATTACAGTGGTTTCAATTGGCAAATTATCACTACACCTAAAGCAGGATTTCCCTATGAACTAGCACTGTAACTTCCACGGTACACAATAGCTATAATCTGAGATATTTTTATTATTTTAAATTGAGGTTGCATTTTATTTTTACTGAGCCAGTCAAGGCCATCACAACTAATTCAAGCTATTAAACTTTACTAGTTACGGTTACAAGGCTCTCAGATCTTCAAATGTTTTAAATTGAGGATGTGTTGTTTAGTGAGCAAATCAAGGTCATCACTCATCACATATAATTGAAGCTTAAATATTAACCTACATTAACAACAAAGTAAGGATATATAACACATACCACAGGCATTCATAGCAAATACAGTAATACTTTCAAAATCAACCTTGGTGAACCCCCTAATTTTTAGTGCATCCCTAGTTGAATCATAGAACACATAACCTGAAGACTATATAATCTACATTGTAAGACACCAGCTATCTACACAGGAACAAGTTATTACACACTACTTTCTTAACATTGTACAACAATTTCAGGAAGGAGCTGAGCTTCGACGCTAGATCAATATATTTATTATTAATGTTCATCAACATGCCTAGCATAACCATAGATCAATGGCCCACAGGAAGTGGTTATGGACTACGGTAATTGTTTAACTTAAATAAGACAGCACATGAAAATGTTCAACACAACTTTCCTGATTAACCTAGTGTTAGATGTTAAAGTACTAAATTCGACATGTTGTGTGTATTACCACTTATGAATGATCTACTCACTAACTAGATCTTCATAAAAGGGAGATAGACACTAATACAAGCCAATAAAACAGGACAAGCACCCAAAAAAAGTAGTTACCCAGGGTAATTTCTCTCCAGTCCTTATCCGTGCTTTTGGTCGAGCAAGCTTAGATTCAAACGGAGTTCTTGGACGCACATCTTGGATTCCTTCCCACTCTTCACGGGTCAACATTCTGACAGTTCCTTGACCAGGAGGCGCATTATTTATTCTTCGTTCAATCATCTCTTGGGATTTTGAGTCATCTAACTGGATAAAAAGATTGTGCATACTTATCAATGCATTTATGTATTACTTAAGCAAAAAAGACATCAAAATTCTTAATATGACAATTTCTCACCATCATTAAGAGCTTAGCAAAAAGGGCAACACCAACAACTGTAAGAACGAGAGGCATACTTGCAGTATCCAGGTATGCTAGTGATTCAGGAACATTGACAAATATTTGATGCTTCCTCAAGTCTTTGTGTTTCCTTTTCTTCTCTAGTTCAGCAATCTTCTTCTTCAACATTTCACTAGGGCGACCATCACGCGACAACGTGTGCAAGCTCCTATAAGCTTTGAACAAACTTCCACGCATACTAGCCATCTTTCTCTCCTTTTTCTCCCAATAAAGTACAGAGTAGCGCTAAATCATTGACGGTACATATTATCAGCTATCTGCATATTAACTTTTCTTTAGAAGTTTGAAGATTATAACTATTGAAGAAACCCTATAACAAGAAATGACAATATCAATAAGAACACTAACAAGAATTGATGCAGAAAAAATTCAATTCCTTACAAATATGATCAACATTCAATTCTTTACAAATACAAATTTACATATTTTCAAGATATGATGGAAACTAACTGGAAAAAATTACCTCGATTCTTATGAATCTGCTCGAAAAAAAGAAAAATCAGGCATCGAAATCCTACTGAAGTAGTTGATTTTCGAAGTTTTCAATCTTGGATCATCCAGGGACAGAGTTACTTAATAACCATTTTCAACCTTCCAGGGACGGAGTTATTTAATACGCTAACAATAAGGTTCCATGACACTTGATTCTACATTAAGTTGTATTATATGCGTAGTATGAAATAAAACAAAGTTCAATCGTTCTAACTATTGAATAATAATAACATCTTCCAAAAAACCCTAATCTGTTGAGGAATTTTTTTAATATTTGTAAAAATGAATTCAAATTTTTTCTTCAATTTTATCGAAACCTAAACGGTCAATAGAAAAAGCGTTGCGCGTAATTTATTTGATTTACAACTTGAGTTCAAATTTACATACACATTGTTCTAATTCTGATTCTAAACTCCGAATTCAATTCAAAGCAAACACATCAATGGTTGGAGCTAAAGTATTTATGTTTACACACTTTTAACAGTAAAAATCACAGTTTCAGCTCATTCAACATGAAAATTAAAGGCAATTGAAACAGAAGCAACTGGGTTTCTATAACATCTGAAGAACATGATAAATTTGATTTGAACAAAAAAAAGAAGGGAGGAATTGAAGATGATCATACCTTCTGTAAAGGCGAAACCACAACTGCTACTATTGGCGCTCGACTTGACCTGGGGGCGGGGGCGGTGGACGGGGGCGGGGGGGGGGGGGTTGTGGGTTGCTGGAGAAAGAGGGGAGAGTGGAAGAGGTATGTGTAGTGCTGTTAAACAACCGGGTAATTCAGAACCCGTTCGTTACTAGATTCGGGAAATCTGGGTCTATTACTCGCTCGTATCCTTATCGAGTGATATTCGAATAATTTCTTTTACTCGATACCCGATTTGGAAATTCGTGGCCTCTCGATTACCCGCTCGTTTATTTTTCATATTTTATATTTATATAAATATATGTAATACTTTAACTATAATTAATTTCATTGACCAATATAAGACTAGTAATGAAAAAAATATACAAGGTTGCATTTTGACAATTAAATTTTGTTGGCTTTTTTACATCTGAGCACTTGAACTTCTGATATTATAACAAATAGGCACCTGATGAACTTTTTATAACAAGTAGGCACCTGAGACGAAAATTTGGCACCTGAACTTTTGATTTTCTTTTTTTTCAGATTTGAAACATTTAGATGGAGGGCAAAATAGGCAGATCAAATCTTAAACTAATTAAAGCAAGGATGTTAACCAACCTCCACCCAATCCATTTAACCCAACCCCCATTAATATCTATCTAATTCAAATTTTACTCTATTTTTTCATCAATTCATCAAAAAAAATTAATTTGGTTGCTTCTCTCTGTTCTTGCCCATTAAGACCAAATTGGCCAAGACCATAATTCAGGGACTATGATTTGCTAAGAGATTGAGATTGGAAATCATCTCTAAGAGATGGAAATAAATTAGTTTGCTAGACATAATTTCTCCTTCTTTTCTATCATGGAAATCCGCCCAAATCAGATCTGATGATTATTCAGATATGAGCCTATGAGGGTTTTTGGTTTTTGGAATGTTATTATTGTTGTTAATTTGTGGAAACTTATTTCATTTTCTTGATTTTGAGTTATTATTGTGGTTAATTTGTGGAAGGTTAATTTATTTTCTTGATTTTTGGGTTATTATTGTTGTTAATTTGTGGAAGTTGATTACTTTTCTTGATTTTTTGAGTTATTATTGTTGTTAATTTGTGAAAAATTATTTTCTTTTCTTGATTTTTGGGTTATTATTGTTGTTAATTTGTGGAAAATTGTTTCCTTTTCTTGATTTTTGGGTTATTATTGTTGTTAATTTGTGAAAATTTGTTTCCTTTGTTTGATTTTGTTAAATACAGAGCCATTACCATTGGCACCTGTACTTTGTCCATGTTTTTTGGCACCTAAAATCGTTTCCTAGGATTGACACCTGAACTTTTCTGTATATTTTTCATCCAAGATGTTTTATTTTCAATATGACTAACTTGCCCTTGGGTTAAGGATTTTAAAATCTGCGAAAATCTGAAAAAATAGAAAAGTAAAAGTTCAGGTGCCAAATTTTTGTCTCAGCTGCCTACTTGTTATAAAAAGTTCAGCAGGTGCCTATTTGTTATAATATCAGAAGTTCAGGTGCCCAGATGAAAAAAAGCCAATTTTGTTGCAGATAACCTAAAATATTTCTATTTAAATAAAAATTTGGGGGTAACCCGGTACCTGCTCGTCGCCCCGTTCAAAAAACCCGGCTCGATACCCTCGTGTGTCCTTATCGAGCGATACGAGGGTAATAGGTTTGCTACCCGGCTCGTTAGTACCGGATAATTACCCAACTCGATAAAATTGAAATCTGGCTGAGTAACCCGTTACCCGCTCGAACCCGACTCATTTGCAGCACTAGGTATATGTTATAATTGGGCCTAGGCTTGTTATGATCATATGGGAAACAATTTGTAAGATCGATAATTATGGTTGGTTTGGATTATGGTGAATCTAGGGGAATTCAATCATTTATCATGTTCGGAACGAAATAAAAATCAAGGTTAATGTAAGTTAAGACATTCACCCTCATTTTTTCCCAAATCGATAGATAATGCTAAGTTAACAAATTAATTCTTTTATTATTTTAGACTAAAAGACCACAAAAATTACTTCCCTCTATCATTACTTCCTCTGGCATAAGTTGTCATCATGTGATATTAAAGCTTAAAAAGCGAGGTAAGCATTTGTTAATTGTATTACGGTTTGTTGATTTTTATTTGTTTTGTAGTGATTTGAAGCTTTTGTTAATTTGTGTATTTAGAGATTGATGCTTTAACTTTTTAGTTTTGGAGTTACGATTTTATATTTAATTTTTTTTTCTATTAATTTGTATATTTAGATATATGAGTATCATTAAGTTATTCAAATAGTCTCACTAGACTAAAAGGTTAAGAGTATTTTTCAATTTTGGAGTGATTTGGTACCATTGATTTTTCAGTTTGAGCTCTACAAGTGTGGAGATTACACAATGTTAATGCAGATCTTACTCATGTTACCATAGAATTTAGTGATTTAGTCTCAAACATTACTCGTTCAGCTATAAATTACTCACAACTCATGTTACTCTAGAATTTAGTGATTTAGTCTCAAACATTACTCGTTCAGCTATAAATTACTCACAACTCGCACCTCTGATTACGGTACGACATCCAACATTAGTATAATGTGTGATATACACGTTAAAGAAGAATTAAGATTGAATATCATACCTTTATGTCCTTATGCCTTGAGAGCCTTTTATGAGTGAAGACGTGGTCTCCTTTATATTCCTAGTAATATGGATAAAGGGATAAATTTAAGTTTGCCTCTCTTATCATTTTGAATAGTTTAATAGTTTAACATCTCAATTTATCATCTTTGGAAGCTTGTATCTCCCTCAATACTTAGTTTATAATTGGTTGAATTTTGATGTCTATGTAAAGCTATGTAGAATCTAGAGATCCATAACTTGCCCCGGATTTATACCTTTTTTTGATGTGAAATCTTGAGCATGTAAACGAGGTTCGTACCCGTATATTGACGTTCCATCATTTCGTTTATCCATCGTCACAACATAATAACGATAACATATTTCAATGCTTCATACATGACCAATTTTTATAACATAGAAGATAGAAAACATAAAACTAAACAGATGCACACTACTATATCTCATCATTACATATCAATTAGGGAGTCAAAACAAAATCAATTATTCAATTGGTTTCCGTTTTCTACCAAGCAGAGGAGCTCTCTGTAATCTGGGACCACCAATTCGCCACTTCTTAAAGGCTGCCGTTGAGGATTGCCCTGCCTCATATACTTCAAAATGAACAACCTATGTCAGTATAGCTTCATAGTAGTTCGAAAAAGAGAAGGTACTTGTTAATGGCCAAGGAATAGCATAGACTCCATCTGTCTTACATTTGGTTTCTTCGTTTGTTAAAATTGACAAGTATTTTGGGGGCACCGCTAATGCTGCTGTCAGTGCTTTGATCAGAACATCCTTGTACCTTGCCCGAAATGCAACCAGGAGCAAAGGTCCAATAGTCTTGTCGCCGACACTGTTAACATAAAATTTAATATATGGTTAACGAAATATAACATTTTTTATAGAACATAAAAGCAGAAACAAGCCGCACTCAGTTTAAGGGTCTCGGGGCATATATTTATTGGACCCTGAACCAGAATTTGAACAAACTATAAATCCTAGATTTTGACCAAAGAGGAAATGTACATCTAGCATATATCTTCTTGAGGCAAACACGCATTTGCAATTGCGCTATTATAAGCCTGCAAGGTTAGCAAACAAAACAAACATGTTCTTGATATTTAATGTGATATATCAGTTTCCCTTAAAAAAAGTAGGAAGACGCACTTCTTGCCCAAAGGAACTCAATACTTCACATCACAGTTAAAGAATGAAGGTATTCAAAATTCTAATTCAGTTACGCAACATAAATATTCAAGCTCATTTGACCATTCGGAAGCACTCAGACCACTCCTTTGAGAGGACCTCGGTAAATCAGATATTTAATGAAGTGCAGAATTTCACAGAAGATGAATTATAAATCGAAAAGAACATTGGTGAGCTAGTAAGGAGCCTCGAGCACAAGTGCACACAACCCATCCAGCTTTTGGGGCAAAACAAATTTCATGAATCATTGCAAGGGCCAAGATAGAGACGGATATTATATTCTTTAACTCTTGGATATAGTAGAGTAAAGCAAACGGCTCATCGAGCTACCTACCCTGTCTTATCTATTGCGACGTTGTAGATAGTGTTTGCACTTCACTCTTGGGTCACTAAAAATAAATTCACTTCCTTTCACAATGTAATTCGGATGTGTAATCAACCACTAGAGCCTTAACAAATTCAGTCCTGTAGTGCTCTATTACTGCTATAGTTTCTCTATTCGTTATTCATAGCACCCTTCACAAACAACTAGATGCTCAAACAAATAAGCAAGTAGGGAAACTTACAGTCTAGCTATCTTGCTTCCAAATTCATAGAAATAGAGACATCGACTTCTAAGATCGACATGTGCGGGGTCAGCTCCAATCTCCTCCCTAGTCCTACTTCTGCAAATATATCCCGCAAAACAAAGTAAAAAATAGTGATGCAGCTAAATCATTAGTATATACTATAAGAGATTAAACAATATTGTATATAAGCAAATAGACTTTCAACACTATTGTACTAAGGTAAAATTGAACCAAATAGAGCTTAAACAATATTGGAATAAAATACAAAAGAAAAATTATAGAATTGTACATGAGTCACGTTTTCCCTAGTAGACAGTTAGACACACATTGACTCTCACTATGCTCAAGTTCAACACTAATAATATTATCAATTAACTCGACTATGTTCGACTAATAGTATTATCAATAGCAGTAAAAGGCTTCATCTTAGAGTTGTAGGCATGACATTCAATTCTAAAATAATTAATAACTATATGACTATCAAATATAAGGTAAGAGTCTTACTTTCTCTCGTAGCAGGAGGGAATAGTAATAGACACTACATTTCTAAGGTACAGCTCACTGGCAAGCCAATATGGCAATTCCACTTTTGTTCCAACTTCAACCTGAAATTGAAGATAGCAGTTCTTACTTTGTGAATGTCCATGGAGGTCTCTACTAAAATCAATTGGTTATAAATGTATAAAACCCATAACATTATTAATACAACAGAAAGCTACGTGGGGATGGATTCCGAATTTGTACTAAACACATCTACTTGCTTTCATCCTCTTCAAGATTACCAAAATATATTACTTAGGGAGCTACCTTGTTTGAATCATCGCCTGAATCAATTTGCTCGACACCAATTGCTTCTTTCTTGAACACAGTTGGCACAACCTAAGACATATAACCGAGTCAACAGGCGAACAGGACATACAACGCCAGCCCATATTAAAAACGTTGGTAGATTCAACTAATCTTACCTCCTCTTCTGCTAAAATATCAGCGATATCATAGTATTTGGCCATAATTCAACAATGCCCCATTGATGCTCGTACAATCAACAAATGGATCAAACAATGAACCTCCTCTGAAGAAAAAAATAAAATGTCATCTACAATCCTTTGTTCGATTCTTATATAAGGAAACAGGGGAAAGAGTTATTGTGTAATCAACTACCAAAAAAGTTTAGGGGATCCAATATCTCATTTGCTAATCAAAATCTAATTAAAATATACACAAAATATTATCATTGTTAAAGCATTATCATGATAAGATTAACATATTTACAGCTTAGAGAATCTAAATTTAGCCAATTGCTAATGGAGAAAATTGAACAAACCCTAAAATAATTTACACCGTATATGTTCCAAAATGTTCAAACAAAATTAGAAGAAAATAATAATAATAACAATAATAGAAGAATTCAAACTGACGTAGTCTCAAAATAATATTTACTTCTGAATTATGAGACTATTGAGAAATGCCAGGCAATGCCGGGCTTTAAGTTTATTCTATCATTAGTGGTACTAACTACATAATTAATCGTGAATAGAAAGTTCCTTAATGACAGCAAATGTATTGGATTGGATTCAGTCCTCTACTTAAATCAACTTTTCTATGATTCAACAAAGAAGTCTAAATGTTAAGCAGGAAAATAATAGCTTAAAGTAACTCAAACATGAACACCTCTAGACGAACAAGCAATTGTAGGCAACTACCAAGATATGTACGACAATCTATTATTCGGATTGTATGTATAGTATAGTCTCATGTTTGAGTTATGGAATTGCAATGACGTTATTACTTGCCTGTGAACAACATATTGTTGTGAATTCGAAGTACTCACTGAAGGAAATAAATCTACCAATGATATCATACATTCAATTTGATTGTTGTAAATATCTTGGTAGTTGCCATAAAAACCCACCAAATACACTGGTTGAATTTAACAGATAATTAACTTACAACCGAACAGCCTTGTAGCTTCAAAGTAATCCCTAAACCCATCTTCGGAAATTGCGAAGGAAGTGAAAAATAACACTGTTTAAATTAGAGACGAAGAATATAAAAAATGCAGTTAAGCCTAAACCTAACTGAAACCATATATTCACAAAATTAATTAAGCCCCAACCCCAAAAAATATACTTCCTCCGTTCCTAAAATATTATCACATTTTGACTTTTATTGGTCAAACATTAATCAAATTTGATCATAAATTCTCATTAAACGATAAGAAATAATATAGTCTTGTGGGATCTTGTTAGATTAGTCTTAATATATATTTTTGAAATATCAACTTTTTATAATTTTTTCTCATGTAGAATAAGGGATACTTATGTTTTAAATCGTGTTTTGTTGACCATGAAAAGTCAAAATGTGACAATTATTTAGGGATGGAGAGAGTAATTAATACTAATCTCAAAAAATCCAATATAATAATAGATCCAAAAATCAATTACAAAACAAATAAAAAGAAAAGCACTCTTTCCAAATTATACTACACCTCTTGCAAATCTGTGTCGATATGTACAACTGCTTGAAAATTGCAAATAAATTGAAAAATTATAAATACATTAACACTCGACTAACACAATAAACTAGCAGTACCCCATTTAGCTACCAAATAATCCGAGGCTACGTGACGAAACAGTGTGAACAAGAAACACAACAATTGAGAATAACACTAACAATAAACACATCATTAGAATCACTACGATATCATTCAAATATCAATTACAAAAAGCATGATCATAAAGCAATAATAAAACCGACAAGGAAGCACAATATATACACGCATTTCAGAATTATAACGAAATTGAGTTATCAAAATAGCATAACAGTATCCAAATGCTGGTGTCCAATTGACTCAATTTCGAAGCTACACAAGAATAGAATGATCCCACCAGCTTGAAGCCTAAACGCCCACATTTATCATGTATCAATTTGCACTATATATAATACATAATTTTTTAAGTAATATAATTTACTACATTATACAGATAATTACCAAAACAGAAAAGTTAGAAATCGAATAAACCCACCAATGAATGTCCAAATCAATTTAATAATTTGTATGAAATTGTTATTTTCAGTATCAATTAGAAATATAAATAAAATCGAGATGCATAAAAATGGGATTAAGCAAATTGATTACCAAGTAGAGTATTGAGAGTGGCGAATTTGGAGCTTTTCAGGAGAGAGAGAGAGAGAGAGAGAGAGAGAGAGAGAGAGAGCTTCTTCTATTCTATAATCTGAAAATGAAATGGACATGGGTTATAAGTGAACTGAAGTGAAAGGTTCAAAGCCCAAATGATATCCAGATCCAACTCAATAATAATCATTTTGAGAGAAGCAATTTGTTATGGACTAAACACCCCATCCACTAACGGGATTGGAGATTTCTCCCATTTTGGAACTCGAGCACGTTACGAATTGTTCTACTGAATCAAAATTTGTTTCGATTAGATTGGTCGATTGAAATTTTGATGAGGTAAATGTATTCATTCTATTAATTTACTAGTTATTTGTGCATTGTCGATACCCATGGAAATCAATATTTTATTTAGAGTAAATGGCTTCATCGATCACTTATGTTTGTTAAAAAACACTAGTCGATCACCCTAGTATTTTTGTATACTTTCGATCACTCATGTTGGGTATTATGTGTACTTTTGGTCACTCACACGTTTTTTTGGTACAACTCTTAATTGATCGAAATTTTTAACATTTTTGTAATGCTATTTTAGTCATTTTTCCATAATTTTTTAACTTACATCAACTAACTTTCATTAACTTCCATTGCACTCTTCATTTCCATGACAAAATTATGAGAGAATGACTAAAATATACTTACCAAAATGTTAAAAATTTCGAAAGATCAAGAGTTGTACTAAAAAAACGTGTGAGTGACCAAAAGTATACATAATACCTAACATGAGTGATTGAAAGTATACAAAGTCATACTAGGGTGATCGACTAGTGTTTTTTAACAAACATGAGTGATCCATGAAGTCATTTGCTCTTTTATTTATTTGTTGTTTATGCACAACAAAAAAACAAAAATTTAAAAAATATTAGGGAAATGGCTTCTGACATCATTAACGTTTAAAAAAAATCTCAGTTCGATCACTCACGTTGCAGACCCATTAAGTAAGATCACTAACGTTACAATAGTCATTCTAATTGGTCATTCCGGTTCTGTAACGACCCGCCCATGTGGGGCCCCTGAGGTTAAGCTCGATATCAAATCAGTACCAGAGTCACCACTCGATAGATGACTCGATAAAACTTACATTTCAAACAAAATAAAATGAAATAAAATAGATAAAAAGAAAGTAAAAATTTGTTTACTGAAAGACTAAAAATATATCCATCTAGTATAACCACCTATGACTCAACCATAACGAAAGACAGAATCCAAAGTACATCCAATCCATAACTCCAAGGGTAAAACAGGAAAGACATGATAAATAACATAAAAGCACATCCATGACTGAGGCAGATTCTAATGCCACCATCGCTACTCACCTGAAGTTGTCATGGTAATGAGTAATGAAGTTGACATTCTTTTTGGAACAAATTGTGCACGCTATATGCTAATTTGAAAAATGTCATTCAGATCACTATAACTTTAATGTGAATTAAATGAATATGAATTGAATGACAATATGAATTGGATGAGAAATAAAACATTAAAATGAAGGCACAACATTGTAGTTTTCAGCTCGTTTGATATTAAACAAAGGTTTCGATGCCCAATTGTTTCATATATAACACCTCAAAATATACATACTTAACACTCCAAAATATCTCCAATTACAAACATTTAAGCTAGCTAATTGTATAGGCTACTTGCGAGGTTCATTCCGTGGGGGTATGGTAATGCCATCGTCATTGAAGTTCTTCATAAGTTCATTCAACCTCTTCAACGCTTGATCCATGTTCTCTTATGATCATTGTACCTCCTAGGGGTAGGTTGGGATTTGTTTGTGCTGTTTCAGTGGCTCCAGGACTGCCTCCACATCGTCCCTTTTTCCACTGTTTCAGTGGCTCCAGGACAGCCTCCACCTCGTCCCTTTCCAATGTTTTAGTGGCTCCAGGACTGCCTCCACCTCATCCCCTTCCACTTCAACGCCCACGACTCCTTCCACTGTTGTTGTCCCTTCCCGATGACTGTCCCTGCAGATGTCAACCATTAGTAACAAAAACAATGAACTCGGTTTCAAAGACCTACAAAACATTACCTTCTCAGGCCTGCCTCCTCCATGGTTGAGAGCTCCTTAAACTTGTATAGAGTAGATATAGTTTTGAAATTAATTATGAGTCATAGTTAATATAAAATAATACTAATCACATTTAGATTTGACTCCAAGAATAATAACAATATTAAATAGAACGAATGCACCCAAAATGTCAAGGCCAAAAGTGGGCTCATATTTAGATCCAAACCATGAGGCCCAGAATCTGCCTGGAACCGAACCGTTTAGAACCGAACCGATTTCGATTCCGTCTGTCGTAGAACCAATTAAGTCGGTTGGATTTTTTTTTGTCCAAAACGGAACCAACTTAATCAGTTCTACGGCAGACGGAACCGAACATATAATAATAATAATAATAATAATAATAATAATAATAATAATAATAATAATATGATTATTATTTACAACAACCGAAAAAGTGTTTGTAGTTATCGGGAAAGGGATATAATATCGTGTTAAGATTTTATCACGATATAATTTCACACAATAGTAAATATTTAACATGATGACAATAAGCGTTATCATAAAATATAAATTCATTATGTTAATAACGAAAAATAATGGTGGAATTCATTACAATTGAATTCCAACCATTTTACCATATTTTACTCTTATTTCATTTCATTAGATGAAATTCTTTTTTTTTTTTTTGTAAATTAGCGATGAGGTGAGTTTCGAACTCAGGACCTTCTGGTCACTAATAAGAGTCTTTTCTACTAGAATATTCGATTAACTCTTGCAAAGAAAATTCCTGAGAAGGTGAAAAGCCAAGCCAAAAAATATTCTCCCCTCCCCTCCTCATTGAGTTCGAAAGCCATAGGTGAGAAAGAAAACATTTTCTTCCTCATTTTTCTTAAGTATACACACTATACTTTTAGTATAACAACCGGGAGTTCGGAGCTATATAATTGGTGTGGACAATTCGTACAGGCTTTGGATTTCAACGCTCATTTCGCATGCGCTACAATTTCTTGAATAAGGTATACATCAATTCTTAGATAAATATGTCTTATTGTATTTATATTTTCATGTAGAGGTTTCCTATATATTATGTATAAATACATTTATATTAAGAATATAAAATAATTTATCATATCCATCAGAGTAAGCAGGCATTATCACTTGTGACTTGCAAAGGAATAGTGTTACACTATGGCAATTAATAATTTAATCATGCTCATGAAGGTTGCGTTGTTACTTACAAATTCGACTTTCCGAATATCATTGTTGTCCCAGTCAATAATATTATAATGGATTAAGCGTTGTGCGAAGTCCTGAGCCGCTTCTGTAACTGTCCTCAAATCAGGATAGTTGTTCATGTCCACTCCTTTTAGGTCCACTTATGAACAACGAGTAAATGTTTGGATCGGGATGAATCAGAGGGAGGAGAATTTTTTAAAATTATCATAAGGGAAGGGAATTAGCGGAAATCAGGGAGAATATATATTCTATTGTTGTTTGGGTACCATAATTGTAATGAGAATTTGGGAAAATGAGGGAAAATATAACTACATATGTGATTCTCCTTCATTCTCCTCCAATTTGAAGGGGAGAAAATTTAAGGGGAATCAGTGGCAACAGGGTGGATTAGTGGTAATAAATTCTCCTACCTAGAAACCAATTTAGTTCTCAAAGACAAAAAATTATTAAATTCACCTCGATTACCATTGATTCTCTCCAAAACAAACACGTGAATCAACAATTCTCTAGATATCTTCTAATGTTGTAAGCGCGTGATAGCCAAGCGTTTCGTTGCCGAAGCGCGTGATAGCCAAGCGTTTCGTCGCCTACGATTCGCGCGGGCAATCGTCTCTATAAGCCAGGTTAATGGTTTTTTGACACGTATCATCAATGTGGGTGTGCATATAACAGATCAGCCATTTCAGCCATATCAACCCATTTGTAATGCATCTGGATCCTTCCAGCGTCTTCATCACTCAACATAGACGCTTGGAACATCTACTCTACCTTCCTCCCCTCCAAATCGATAAGCTCAGATCATGACTATGGCTATGATGACAACCTCTTTTATATTTGTTAAGCATGGAGCTTCACCCTAACCGTGGCAAGGTAGACCTAGATGGCGGCTTGCTAGCATGCAACTAGGATTTGCCGCCATGGCGAGTGAATCTCTTTGTCTGATAATTATTGCAAATCTGAGCCTATATACGAGTTTCTTTGCTTCATCGATTTAGGCTAATGGGTTCTCTAAGCTTCGATTTTGCCCTAAGATTTATGTGAAATCAAATGATTTTGGTTTAATTTTTTATTTTTCAAGTAATTTGATTGAATAATTGATAAAATGTTTACATTCAAATGTTCCATGCTTCAATTTGACTATCATTCAATTTTTTATGACCTTTGAAACGATGTTTGAGAGTTGATCGACGATGACCACATTCGTTGAAGAAAACTTCCTGTTCTGATCTATCCAAGTGATGTGCATAGTATATTCATGAGGGTGATTTACATTAAAGTAATAGTTCATGTAATAATATTTGAGAGAAGTTAGGGTGTGGTATCATTATCGAATATTTAAAGAAAAGTTAAATCGATACTTTCATTGAGTTTTTGCAGTTATATTTGCTTATTGAAAAAGCGATCTTTGGCGAATGTGGCTTTTACATTGGGTTTTGCTTGTTAGCTCGAATGGGTATATTTGGGGACTTTTTTGCTTGTTAGCTTACTAGAAAATTATAGAGATTACTCTCTAAGAAAATTGATAGATGGATATCCCTATTTTTGTATAAAATAAATGATATTTATTGAAACAAAGAGTACTTTATTATTTGTGTCACTCTCAAAAGATGAAATGATTATGGTTGTGTAACTTTCAACATTTTAGTTATGATGTTTTATTTACATTGAAGCACATATATCCGCACTTCTCTGCAAGCCTCACTTAAACCATCACATATAAAGTTTTGAATGGTTCATGATCTTCACTGCACAGCAATCCCTCTCTCCGTGTGGCATACATAGATTAAGTCGAGGACAGGGATGGTGATAAAGTGCAAAAGGTCTATTATTCTGTATTGGTGAAAGCCGTTGACAATCTTGATCAGATAATCAGTCATCTTTTTGTGGTACTGGCAAGAGCACCTATAATCATTGACCATAACAGGATGAAACAACCCATTCGCCAGTACTTGAGATCATTAAATTATTCCGAGCCCATAAGATTTACAGTCATACCACAATGCTGTCATATGATAGTGAAAGTAATAACTTTTAAATATGAATTATAATTACAATGAAGGAAGTTTATAAATACGAGGTAATAAATAAAAATAAGCATTCAATAATAGTACTAATATAGATAAGAATATGATGTAAAAATTATATCAATAATAAAATTAAAATGAAAGAAACACCAAAGCCTGTTTCATTTTTATAAGTATTATACACTGAATACTCATAGGACTCTTCACCAATGTAAAAACAATTTCATATGGTATGCACTATTGCAAAATAAATTTTGTAGCTAAAATCGAGAAGAGTGACAAAAAACGTATAAAAGAGCTTTAGAAAAATAGAGAAAAAAGAAAACGTCATCTAATGCTATAAATTAAAGACGTATAAAGTCATATATTTAATTTACTCTAATTATGTAATTTTATTTTATATACTATTTCCTAAAATAATTAATTTAATGACTCTTAAACTTATTTTTAAATATAAATTTAGGGTTTTTTTGTGTTGAATATATTAATTCATATTATTCGTTTTATCTAATTATGTATCTCTACTTTATATATTAGTTTATATAGATAGTTAATTGAATGAATCATAAACTTATTTTTAAATATCAATTATGTTTTTTATTGTGTAACTTTCGAATTGTGAAAGTCATAACCTTCATTGAATTTAATGACTTATTATTAGCATGAATTGATGAACAAAATGAAATAAATGAAGATGATTTCTTCTTCGTGTAAATTTAACTTTGCTCTATTGTGTACTTTTTAACTTTAGACGTATTAGCTATAATATTGACTAATAATTATTTAATATTTTTATTGATGGAATTCATTGTGCATTAAGATATGACTAATAGACAATCAAATCTATAATTGCTTCAGTCAATAAAGTTTTGATCAATGAAAAAGAAGTAAGAAGGAAAGACTAAATAAGACATTCTTTCAAAATATTATACAAAGACAAAAGAAATTTTGGAGTTTCTGTTTTTTATGTATTTGAATTTTCACCTTACTATCGAATGATTTTTTAATCTTTTTTGTTCGAAGTAATTTCATAATTTGTTATTAGCTTACACGAAAGATAAGTTGTACTATCATGACTGTTAAGTATCATATAAAATTCTAATTAGAGCAACTAATTTTTTTTGTAACTATATGATTTTACTTAAAGTATATTAGTTCATAAAATGTAAATAGAGCAATTGTTACACTTATTTAATTATTTGCATTTTGTACATATATATATTAACTCATAGATTACATCATAAAAAATATACAAATATATTTTAGTTATAGTTTTAAATTTCTTTTATATATATGAAGTCATATATTTCATTTTTCTATAATTACTTAATTATTCTTCTTATATATTAGTTACTAAAATAGTTAATTGAATGACTCTTTAACATATTTTTAAACGAAAATAGGGGGATTGCTACAGCCGATCCTGATGCTAAATGCCTTTACTTAACCCCATGGCTTCCTTCCATTAATTGTGAAAAGAGTGAAAAGTCATAACCTCCACACAATTTAATGAGTTATTATTGACATGAATTAAATTACATGAATATATTTATTTATACAACCATCATTTATCATTATAGAATATATTGAAATTTTCTCTAATAATGTAATTTTACTAAAATATATTAGTTTCATAAAGTTATAAATAGGGCAACTGAAAATTTCTCTAACTATATAATTGTACTTCAAATATATTAGTTCATAAAATTGTAAATAGAGCTACTCGTATACTTATTTTTAATATTTTACATACATATATTAACTCATAACTATCTTTTACTTGTAGTTTTTATTTTCTTTTGAATATTTGAAGTCATATATTTAATTTACTCTAATTATGTAATTTTATTTTATATACTATCTCCTAAAATAATTAATTTAATGACTCTTAAACTTAATTTTAAATATAAATTATGTTTTTTTTGTGTTGAATATATTAATTCATATTATTCGTTTTATCTAATTATGTATCTCTACTTATATATTAGTTTATATAGATAGTTAATTGAATGAATCATAAACTTATTTTTAAATATCAATTATGTTTTTTATTGTGTAACTTTCGAATTGTGAAAGTCATACCTTCATTGAATTTAATGACTTATTATTAGCATGAATTGAATCCATAAATTTAATTTACGAAGGTTATTCCACATTAAACTAATCATAAGGAACCTATATTATTAGTTATAAAAATAATTATATTTAAATTATTAAAAAGCAAAACTTATGAAATTTTTAAACTAATCTAAAGTACTAAAAGAATAATATTTATGTTCAACATGTACTAAAAGTTCATAAAATGATTAAATATATTATTAGTTATCAAAATCACTAATGACATTTGAGAGAATAGAAATCGCCTTATTTCTTTCACTTTTTTTGTAGGACTAAGATAAAAATATTTATATTTAACATGTTTTATGATAATATGAAAATGCCATGTGTTTCTTTCATTTTTTGTAGGACTAAGATAAAAATATTTACATTCAACATGTCTTATGATAATATGAAAATATTACAAAATTCAAATAATTATTAAATATATTATAAGTAATGAAAATAAATAACTAATGTCACTTGAGAGAATAATATAATTAGCACATGAAGATAGACAACAAAAAAAGAATTCAACTTAATTTTTCAAATAATATAATTTATATTCATAGCCCATCATAAGGTCCCCTTGTCTATGAAAATTACATTATCTTCAATTTAAAACAAAAGATAAATGCTATGAAAAATACATAAATTTACACGACAAGAAGAACTCATCTTCATTTATTTCATTTTGTTCATCTTCATATCTTCTTCTGGTCTTCATATGAGAATATAATCATCACCCAATAGTTGATCAGTCACTCTAGCCACAAGAAAGAAAGGTATTAGTAATGTTGTTGAAAGAAAATGAGCACAACATATATGAAACAAAATGCACCCTTAGCACTCTGAATAAAAAACTTTTACAAGTATTTCTTTTACAAAAGAAGAAGTTTGAAATAAGTGTGACATACCTTGTTAAGAAGATCAAGTAAGGCTTCACAATAAGAATTTATCTCGGATGCCTTTGGAGAAATCATCTTAGGTTATCCTGCGACTATAGAGAAGCACAAAACCATAAATTAACAACAAAACAATATCATCGTGATAACAATTCTCAAATTCTAAATTAACTTGATTACATGTATAAATATGTATATGAAGCCAATCTTGCCAAGTAAAATTCATGGAATTGACATTCTAGAATATGACACACCTCATTCGTATATTAAGATGGAGTAAGACACATGATATTTATAATGATTTGTGTAATGGTGTTACTTATAAAGAGTAACTTAGTTACCCCACTATGTTTTTACTTAAAGACCATTAAATATTATTCAAAATAAAATACTTATTCTCTAAGTTGAAAAGTCATTCTAGTATAATTTTTACTTAAATAAAACATTACTTGAATTATTGTTATATGGTAACTAAATAAAAACATTTCATATTTATATTATTTAATCATGAAACATTTAGCATACTTATAAACTAATGCTTATTTCATAAAGTAAATAATCTATCATTCATGCTAATGGAGAATCAATATTCTATTTAAAATACGTGACTATATTCTTATTTTTATAAGTATTATAGGTTATATTGTACCCATCTCTTCAGCTTCCCATTAAAAGATATATACAATTGAAAAATTAATATTAATATCTATATATTATTTCATGATGTACATATCTCTTCAGCTTCTCATTAAAAGATATATAGTATTTGAAGGTGCTATTGTATTAGTTTAATTTGATTATATGTGCTTAGTTTTTATTTTGATATAATTATTATTAGAGAAAGTTGAATTGGCTCATCAAAGTCATGATCCTAAAATTACACTAAATAATACATGTAATTACATTTATTATGTAGGAAATGATAACACTAATAACGGTAGTGATGTACCTTCTCTGAGTTATCTGCATTCAAAGGAATTTTGTTAATTTGAATATCAATTTATTACTTCATAATGTACTTATCTCTTCAGCTTCTCATTAAAAGATATATACAATTGAAAAATTAAATCAATAGGAATATATGAATGGGAAGGGGTAAAATAGTCTTGACAAAATGTGGAAGAAACACCTAAGGGTGTTGGCTCTTTTATAAGTATTACTTCATAATGTACTTATCTCTTCAGCTTCTCATTAAAAGATATATACAATTGAAAAATTAAATCAATAGTAATATATGAATGGGAAGGGGTAAAATAGTCTTGACAAAATGTGGAAGAAACACCTAAGGGTGTTGGCTCTTTTATAAGTATTATAGATTATAGATTATAGATATATATATAATTAGGTAACATATCAGTTTTTTGAACAAGGATTGATAATATCTGTGTTGTTTTAGGCTGTTGATAGGTTGCCGAAATCATAGGTAGTGTCCTGCACTATGTCCTATGCATTGTCTTCATATTATGGATCTGAAGACTTTGTTCTTTGTGTTAATTTGGTGTTTTCTTGGGGTTGAACTTATGACTTATGAGGTCCGTATATGAATTTGTTTTTCCCACTGAAGGTATGCAACTTGAGTGTATATATGTAGAAGGTTGTGATCCTTGTTTTGCAAAACAAGCTTGTTATTTCTTGAATTGCAGCTATAGAAGTCTGCTCCTTAGGTCCCTTATCAAGCTTGTTAACGGAGGAGTCCAAGACCTCACCTGGTGTCACACAAACCAGCTTCACATGTGACACAACAAACTAATTTGGAGCCACATCTTGCTCCAATTCAAGTGCACATAATCGGTTTTCCATGCTCAATTCCTGCGTAACTGCATTAACACCATGTGAGCTCTTGACCTTCCCCACTGGTTTTTAGATATGGGACACAGCAGAAGTAGCTGGTCTGCCCAACGAAGACTGAGTAAGATCAACCTTTGGCTTTAGAGCACCTGTATCCTTGTCAGTCTGTGACATTGGTTCCCTCGAATTGATATTAGCTATCCAGTTTTAGACTTCTTAAAGCTGTAAGTGGAGTACTGAACTGAATGCCCCTTTTCATATGGATTTCGGGTGCCTGTTGATGTGTAATTCAGATACGCCGTGAAGTAAAAAAAAAAGCTATGACCAGATCAGGTTTAGCATCCGAAGCTGTTTATGAATTTATAATGCTTATTTTCAAGAGATCTTGATCTTGTAGATGATGAAATGTCGTAATCTTTGTGTAACCTCATTGTTTATTTGCAGGTATTTAGCGAACCAGGGGTGCATTAAGCCTCTGTGACTTGTTAATCTTGTGACTGTGTGTCTTGAGGGACCTGAAAACATTCTAAAAGTGGGTGAGGCAGTCAAAGAAACGGGGTTGAATGGTCGAGTTAACTCGAGGGCATTCAGGTTTACAGAGTCTCTTCCACCCCGCCCCCTCTCTCCTTTCCATCTCCTTTCGCCACGCTTCTCACCAAAACGCAAACATCATAGCTACATCCTTTGAGCTCAGTTGAGAATGCAACCACAATCCACAGGTAATCCCAAACTTCATCTCCTCCATTTTTCTGCGCGTGGTCTGCCTTTACGATTCCATACGTTTTCTCATATGCCACTTAGTCCACTCTTAATTTTTCATTTGTAATAAACAAACTCTCCTAATCAACAATTCTCTTTCGTTCAGTATTCTTGTCTTCTCCCAATTTCGAACCCTAGGTTTATCAACAATCCTTTGCAATCATTTCTGTTGCTTCTCCTTAATCAACAATTCAATCGTCAACCTAATCAATTTGGAACCAACAATTCTTTTACAAAGCTTTCTTCAATCTCACCATTTAGCTCTACAATTTGGAAGAAGATGTAGTTTACAGGTGCGTTATGCAATAGAAATTAATAATTATATGTTTACAATGCATCTAACAACATCTATGCAAATGAGTAGTTGATTACCCAGTGGTTATTAGTTTGTCGTATTGTGGCAATTGTTACATATTTGGTCTGATGTGGGTAGGAAGTTGCAACTTTTATTTCATAATAACTTCTAATTTGTTGTATATAGATGCAAGTCACAACTTTGTTTTAATATGAACCCCTAATTTATCTCTGTTTGTATATATATGCTCTGAATGGTGATCTTATACGTAATGAGGTATGAATGCCTGCCTTTAGCGACTTCGTTCGGTCATTCCTTCTTTACTTGTTCGCTATGGCTTGAGAGTGAATCGCATGAGATAGTAAGTAAGATATTGAAAAGAGGATCATTGGACCTCGCTCTCGGGCCCAGAGGCAGATGTGCTGTTTCCACCTGTCGAATTACGCTTGATCATAGAGTTGTCCAGTTCTTTTATTGTCACTGGTCAAATATTCATCGAGTTTTGTTGGCTTTCATCTTGACTATTAACTAAATAGCTTCTATTTAGCAAGTTTCTATTGTATATGACATAGTTCCTCCTATATCGCATATGTGTCCTGTTTCTCCCCGTCAAATTAGGCTTGCTTATATTTCTTTAATTGTCACTTCTCAAGTATTCATTGAGTTTTTTCAGCCTTTATCTTTATTATTAAGTAAACAGCTTTTCTGGTGTAAAACCATTATTCCTATAATGTTGTGCAAGTGTCATATTGTAAGGTTTACAATTTGGTTCTGCAAGAATCCTATCCACTGATGTGAACTAAAGCTTTAGAGCATCTAAATAAGGTAAAACAGGATTGGCACATGAGTACATATATTTAAGCACTACGATTGTCATCTCATCTATCTATTTAAACTTTAATAAGCACTTATACAGATGTTACATTCTTATTTTGAGGTTGATATTCTTAATCAGAATGACTAAATCTCTTGTCATCTTATGTTTTAGTGGGTGGAAACAGAAACACAAGGCAACTTCTGGGCAAGTCTGGTTCCACGACTACTTCATTGGTTCTCAAGCTATGATTTCCTCTTCGAATGAAAATGGCAAGTCTGGTTATCAATGATGTGAAAAAGGTTAGCTAGAAAAACGAACAAAAGAAAAGGAACATTGGCAAATGATCATATACTAGAGAGGTCATTTAAAATAGTATTCCACGGACGATGTCAATGCTTATCTGGGCGAATCTGTTACAGAAGCGTAGTATTCAAATGGTGTCAACATGTCGGTGATGTCACCAGCTTGAGAATATAAATAATGATTTTGAATTTGCCAAGCTTCGCTTCATATTATCCTATGTTGTAAGACATTATATACAATTAACTTTCGTGTTTAGTTAGTCCCGGATGTTAATTAATCAAGCTATTGCCGGGCCCCGTTAACTAGTAGTATATTAATATGTTCGTATATATGTATTTCGTGACTATACCACCAG
The DNA here is from genome assembly GCA_003412495.2 of Echium plantagineum. Lineage (NCBI taxonomy): Eukaryota > Viridiplantae > Streptophyta > Magnoliopsida > Boraginales > Boraginaceae > Echium > Echium plantagineum. Next base: position 2,804,527 of record CM016568.1, on the reverse strand, counting down.
GATGAACGTTTGCATAGAACGAAACTCATCATCGTCACTGTTTGATCACATTTCAATTTTCATCTCCTGACAAAATCATCTCCGTATCCCAAAAAGATTGTCCACTTTCTTTAAATCATCTCATTAAGGTATGAAAACGCACCTATTCTCTTTGTACCAAAATGTTTGTCCAGGTTATTTGATGTTTGGTTTTGTGTTCTTAGTTTTCTCTAGTTCGCTTTTAATATAATATAATTTGTTGAAATCGAAGTTACGATTATTGGTTAAGTCTGTCAAATTTGTTAATTTAACCGGATCAGATGATGTTTTGGGGGATTTAGGGAGTATATTTGTTTGATTTTTGCCCAAAATTATGTGTGCTAATGAAAGTTGTTGAGTTTTTTCAATTTTTGATCAATTATGATGATGTTTTATGCGGTGGAGTATATTACTCCTATATGATTGTATTTAGGTCAATTAAGATCTAAATATGTTAATTTTAATAATTTATGTAGATGTTTTTAGGGGTGAGAAGATTGATTGCAGGATTGATTAGAAATTAGCCCTAAAAGAATTGTTAAGTTGTTTTCTTGACCTCTTGTAACCTAGTGCCGCCTATAAATAAGGAGAGAATCGACATAATACAAATTTTCCTTATTTGTCGAAAACGCATTCTCCTAGTTTGAAGATGATGAGCGACAAAGTTGAGGGTTCGGAGCTGCCACAGAAAGAATTCATGTTCAAGCTCCGATCACCATGTCGTATGGTAATTAAAAATTGATCCTCCCTCTCTATTTCTAAAGTGCCATTTTTGGCTTTTGATTTTTTTGAAATTAGTAATATTGTTTATTTGCATCAGTGGTCACGCGTGCCAGATTTCAAACTTATTTTTGTCATCCGAACTGGAGGGTAGGTTTTATTTATCAATTATCGATTATGAATTCTCGTCGCTTAGTTTACAAAAACAATCATTGTTTTGATATTTGTGTTCCGTTTTTTGGGCAGGGAAGATAGTACTATGTGCCCTAACAAAAGGGACATATTAAGGTCATTGAGGCTGGAGAGATTGAATACTGGAGTGTTTCTTAAGGCAGACGAAGCTCTAATGGCTACTCTGAGAAACTTGAAGACTTTCGTCACGTACAAGTACGAATTTTATGTACTATATATATCATCAATAATCAATACGTTGTACAGTTACATTGAACTTTGTTCTGTTGCTCTCATTGCAGATATCCTACTGTTGAGGAGGCCAAGAATCTCATATGTACATTGGTTGTTGTCAGATTTAACCTGCTTCATTGGCCATTGAGTGAAAACAGCCGTGTCGTCTCTCAGGTCCGAAACATATATGTGATGTAAAAATGGTACTTCGGTAACAAGTTTCTATTAGGTTGTCGTACCTAATTGTGCAATTGTGTGTATTGTAGGCATTTGGTCATTTCGACATGCATTGTATTGAAGAAGTTGCCAATGAGGTTCCGAATATAGGTCCACATTTCCAGGATGTTGTAGTTATTATTCGTCCTCTTATTTTCCTCTACCTCCCCTTTTCTATACCACAAACCAACTTTCGTGCAAGGGTAGGAAGATGAGCAACCAAGTTACGGTAAAAAGGTTTGAAAGGGTAGGAAGAAAGGCGTCAATATTATGCACTGACCGATAGGGGATAGTGTCGACAGTCCTTGAGCTAGGCGAGCCTGTAAAACATGTAATTTGCACGATACGAAGAATCCACTGAAGCTCGAGTGTTTAGGGAAGCAACACACAGAAGGATAGAGTACCTATCAACCCCAAGGAAACGCAAAAATCTGAACAGATGTGAGTTTATACCTGTGAGAAAGAAAAGAGGTTGTGATGTTTGAGGTAGGAAAAAATAGATGTAACTACAATAGTAACTTTTGTATTGACCAAAATGGAATCACAAAATCATCAATCCCTTCTAAATGTGATCATGAGTTTAATAGTGAAATACATAAAAAGTAATACATTCTCAAAACGTTCTCACGACTTCATTTTTTCATAAAACGGTTGAAATGGACTGTATATAAAGCTAGTAGAGAGAAAGGCTCCCGAGGATAGCTTAGTTGGCAAAGAGTTTGGATATTAAAGTGATAGCTAGCAGCCTGGCCTCTTCGCAGGGCCGCGCTTCGAGTCCTGTAAGGGGTAGGATATCTTGTTGAAGTGGTAAAAATGGAAAATGCAAGTCTCCCAATGGCCCTCTGAGACATATCCCTGCTATTTACCTCCTCTCAATAACCTAGGACAGGGTGTGACCAACCTCTACAATGAGGATATCATCCTTTTGTGAAATTTTGAAGAATATCTCCTCCCGTCTTTCTTTTTAATATTGTCCCTGTCCCTTTTTTTTATTTGAGTACCCTCCCCAAAAATGACTAGTTTTCCCTTAGTGTAGAATTTTGATAAGAGTACCCCTTCTTCTTTTTTATTTCTTTCTTATTTTTTTTTTCAAAAATATTTACATCTTGTTTTTTTTTTTTTTTAGTATTTTCTTTTAATTTTTTTTTGCCCCTCCCTCTCTTCTTCTTCCTCTTCTTAGTTTAGGTTTTCCAAAACCCATCTTCCCTTCTTCCTCCATATTTATTCTAACTTTGAGCTCCATATTTTCTCATTCTTCGTGATTTTGTTCACTTGTTATTTTCGATCTCACCTCCTCCACAGTCGCACACCTTAATTTCCTCCAAGAGTGACAATAAAATTTCCACTTCGGGTAAATTTTTCATCGTGACCTAAAGACACGATGGAGGTCATGATGAGAACTAAGAAAAATCATACCCCTCCATACCTTATTTTAAGATCCCTTTCTATTTTGGAGTCAAGGTTTGAAAAGTCATGAATTCTCATTAGGTTGATAAGAATTAAAATAGTCATATGAGATCTTACTAGATTCATTTCAATCTATATTTTTAAAATATCAACTTTTTATATTTTTTTAAACTAGTAGAATTAGAGATATTTATGTTTTAAGTTTTGTCTTGGCGATAGCGAAAAGTCAAATGGTTCTTACAAAAAGGGGTGGAGAGAGTAGAAAAAGTCATCGTGCCCTCCATCGTGCCTTTAGGTCCTATAGCCTATAGGTCACGATGAAGTCTCGATCAATCTTCCCTATGGTTCATTGTGACCTATATAGGCTATAGGACCTAAAGGCACGATGGAGGTCACGATGAAATTTTTTTCCGAAGTGAAAATCCATTGTCACTCTTGGAGGAACTCAAGATGTACGATTTTGGAGGGAGGTGAGATCGAAAAATAACAAGTGAACAAAATAAGAAAGAAGGAAATATAGAGCTCAAAGTTGAAACAAAAATGAAAGAAGAAGGAGAGATGAATTTAGAAAAACTTAAATTAAAAGAGAAAGAAGAAGAGGGATATTGTTCAAAATTTCTCCATCCTTTTAGTAGATAAATAAACCACCATTATTAGTAACGCCACACGACTATGGAACACATCCTTTGTTGTAATCATATTACTCCCTTCATCCTTTTATTTGATATTCATATATTTTTGTATAAAGTTTAAGGAAAATTTAAACTTCTTTTACAAATTTCCACTTCGAGATAATTTTTCATTGTGACCTAAAGGCACGATGGAGGTTATGATGAGAACTGGGAAAAATTATACTCCCTCCATACCTTATATCCCTTTCTATTTTCGAAGTCAAAGTTTGAAATGTTTGACCATAAATTCTCATTAGGTTGATAAGAATTAAAAAAAATGTCCTATGAGATCTTATTAAATTCGTTTCAATCTATATTTTTAAAATATCAACTTTTTATAATTTTTATACTGGTAAAATTAGAGATATCAACTTTTTATAATTTTTATACTAGTGGAATTAGAGATATTTACGTTTTAAGTCGTGTCTCGACGATACCGAAAAGTCAAATGGTTCTCACAAAAAAGGTTGGAGGGAGTAGAAAACGCCATCGTGCCTTTAGGTCTTATAGCCTATAGGTCACAATGAAATCTTCCCTATGGTTCATCGTGAGCTGTAAGGCTATAGGACCTAAAGGCACGATGGAGGTCACGATGAAAACATATTCCGAAGTAAAAATCCATTGTCACTCTTGGATGAACTCAAGATGTATGATTTTGGAAGAAAGTAAGACCGAAAATTTAAATAACAAGTGAACAAATTAAGGAAAAAGGAGAAAATATGAAGCTAAAAATTGAAACAAAAATGAAAGAAAAAGAAGAGATAAATTCCGAAAAACTTAAACTAAAAGAGAAAAAAAAAGATAGGGGAGAGGCTAAAAAATTAAAAAAGGGATATTTTTCAAAATTTCTCCATCCATTTTAGTAGAGAAACAAACCAACATTGCTAGTAACGTCACAGGACTATGAAACACATCCTTTGTTATAATCATATTACTCCTTCCAGCCCTTTATCTAATACTCATTTATTTCTACGTAAAGTTTAAGAAAAATATAAACTCTTCTCATAAATTTTAACTCTTTTTCTTTTCAACTTTTTTTATTTCATCAGATAAAATGAATACTTAAAATAAAATTTCTATATGTTTAAAATATCGTTTTTAAATAATCGGACGAAAGGAATATTTTTTTACTACTCTATCCTCATTCGCCCAAGATGATTTACTTTGTTGCCGGCCATTAAATTACCAAGCATATGTCAGTAAAGCATATCCCATAACGTCCAATAGTTTAAGGTGGCGTATATTCTCTTAATTAATTATATTGTATTCTAGTTGGTATAAGCCTTAATTTTTTATTAAATATATAAATATTTAAATTTTTGGATGTATTATTTATTATATTATTGTTGTTTTTTTTATTTTGAGTTTCCATTTTCTAAATTATGATCCTCTACCTTTTTAGATTTTACCCTCGTTCAAATTTTATCCTGATTTTATCCGTGAGTAAAGCATATCTCGGCCATAATGTCCAATAATTTAAAGTGACGTATATTCTCTAAATTAACTATATTGTATATTAGGTGGCATAAGCGCTGGTTTTTTTCTTAAATATATCATCAGTGTTTAAATCCCATGGATGTATTAATTATAATATTGTTGTTTTTTTTTCATGTTAAGTTTTCATTTTTTAGATTATGGCCCCTCTTTCTTTTTAGATTTTATCCTCCAAATTTCATCCTGATTTCGTTCGTGAGTAAAGCATATCGTATCCCGGCCATAATCTCCAATAGTTTAAGGTGGCGTATATTCTCTGAGTTACCAAAGCAACAAACATTTGTTTATTACAACATCATAATGTGACATCTTAATGATGACAATTGCATATTTATTTTCTTGTCTTTTTCTCTTGAAAACTATATAAGCATCTCATATGTGGAGGTCCTATTATAACCAACATCACATAATAAATTCTCATCCATTTGGCATTCAACAAAACAATTCTCATTTTCCTCTTAATTAGTATAAGTAGGTTCTTGATTTTCAAGACATTGAGAGTAAGTAGTAGTTTCTAGGTTATATCATCTTCCAGGTTTGTTAGTTGAGATATGGTCTTAGCTTAGAAGTCATATAATTGTTTATATGTTGTTGTTGGTGAGTTGATTAAAGAATTGTTGATGAGATAATAATAGAATTTTCCATATTTAATTTAAATTTAAAAACATTTTAATAATGTTCGGTGTTAAGGATTTTTGAACTTTTTTCGTATGTACTCTATGTTTCATACTCGCTTCAAATTAATCATGTCTTGTATACAAATTTATTTTACTATATATTTCATACTCGTTTTAGAAATTCGACTTTAACCAACACTTGTCTTTTTGTGACAAACTTCGTCGTTGTAGTAAAAAAGACGTGATGGAATCTCGTCATTTTTTATGTTTTTTTCAATAATATATACAAATTTATTTAAAATTCAACAAATAATTATACACATTTTAATAAATTTATTTAACATGTCTTGTTTATTACAAATTTATTTAAGCCATAATTTTTAATATATATACATAACTCAATATCACATAAAATGCAAAAAAAAGTAAGTATACACATCTTTCAAACCACGTTGCATGTAGGAGTGTGTGTGTTTCATAGATGGTAAATTGTTCATTATAGTGTGTATATTGAATAATATTGGATGCTATTATTATTGGTATCACTATTATTATTGCCTAAAATAATTAAGTCAATACGTGCTATTTTACAAAAAAATCTATTTAATTATATACACGTACATTTAGCATATTATAACATGTCGTCAAATTTGATTTTAAATTCTGAGTTGTCAACTTTAATTAAAAATACATAAATTTCATCATGTGGATGATCGACGAATATTCATATTATTATGTATCTTTCACGTATGATATCTATATGTATATGATGTCAAAGAGTAGTACGAGGTTGCATTTTAGTCTCAAATATAGTTATAGTGTTGCAGATTAGTTTTCGAAAGTGGCTCATCTATTGGGATATAGTCCTCAATAGTGACAATCGTGCAATTACCCCCTTATAAATTAGTAGAATAATTCTGGAGTTGAGCATCTTTTGTAATGAGTATAAGCATTAATAATAATGCATGGTGTTTATTACAGGCCTAAAATGGAGAAAAAAACAGTGGATGATCATTTTTCAAAGCTTCATCCAAATTATCCAATTGATTCAAGCATTGCAATACTAGGAGGAGGTCCAAGTGGTTTATCAGCTGCATATGCATTAGCTAGACTTGGTTACAATAATGTTACCGTTCTTGAAAAATATCACATGGTTAGTGGCATGTGTGAATCAGTAGATATTCAAGGTATTTTCATGTTTTCATTTCGATTTTTTGAGTTTCGCGTTACTTTTGTTGTGAAGTAATGTTAAATGAAACTAACATTCTTGTGATTTCTTATGAATTTCGAATACAGGGCAATTTGATGTTATGAGTTTCTTGATATTTTTGTTTGTCTAGTAGCATTCAGTAACACTAAGATTATATTTGAATTATGCAAATGTGCAGGAAAGATTTATGATCTTGGAGGACAAGTTCTTGCAGGAAATAGTTCTCCTACAATGTTTCACTTGGCTAAGGAAACTGGATCAGAACTAGAAGAAATGGACTCACACAAACTCGCGCTTATCGATAGTTCTACTGGGGAATATAAGGACATGCAAGTTGCAGATGAATATGCATCCCTCATTTCACTAACTTTAGACCTCCAGGTAAAGGACTATATGTTCCCTTTGAGTCATCGAGTAGCTTATGTTTATTTTCGTTGAAGAAAACGTTCTCTTGTTTATACAGGACAAGGCTAGTAATCTTGGAAGAATAGGAGTTCATGCGCTGAGCGATTTAGCTGCTGATATAGCTCCTGAATTTTTGGAGAGACATAAAATTGCATCTCTTCCTAAATCAGTAGTTTGTGGCTACACTGCATCGGGGTATGGATTTGTTGAAGATATGCCTTATGCTTATATCCATGAGTTCATCAAAACGTCAATGGCTGGAAAGATACGCAGGTTTAAGGGAGGATATGGTAACATGTGGAAAAGGCTGAGTGACTCTCTGCCTGTGAAAATACTTTGCAACATGGAAGTGTTGAAAGTGAGACGGGGTGCATCTGGTGTCAAGATCGATGCCAAACATAGTAACGGAGAAATTCAAACCATGGATTTTGATAAGATCATTATATCTGGGGCGTTTCCTTTTCAGACAGGAAAGACTTACAGATCACCATGTGCGGATTTAGCAGGTCTGGTAACCTTTGTATTAATGTACCAGTTCCTTTCGTTTTCAGTGGCCACTGACCGGGTACCTTAGAGCAGGATATGCTAACATGTGATATTCTTGTTGCCTGCAGATTGTGAAGAAAACACGATCTTGGATGAGAGCAATCGGGAAAAAGAGTTGTTTAGTAAAGTCGTAACAATTGACTATTATACTACTGTTCTGAAGATCAAGGGACTTGAACATATGCCAATAGGATTCTACTACTTTGAGGACTTCATATATAATCCTTCTACCATAGGAAATCCAGTTGCAATGCAGAAGTTTTATGCCGATACTGATGTCTTTCTTTTCTGGTCTTATGGGAACTCGGCCCACATCAATGGAGATACTGTCACAAAGCTAGCAATTGATGCAACAAAAAGAATAGGAGGAGAAGTCGTGACAGTAGTTCTGCAAAGACGGTTCAAGTATTTCCCTCATGTTAAAAGTGAAGGTATGAAATTATAACTCTATCTTCCCATATTTATTGTCGTATTTTTCTTTTCTAGAATTATGATAATCGAAGTGTGAAGTAGGTAATAGTTAATTTTCATTGGATGGAAAGGTAATATCTGTCAGTTTGCGAAACACAGATATGAAGGATGGTTTTTATGAGAAGATAGAGGAAGAAGTACAAGGAAAGAATAATACTTTCTATGTAGGGGGCCTATTGGCATTTGAATTAACAGAAAGAAATTCTTCATATGCGATGGCTTTAGTACGTAAGCACTTTGCAAATGATGAGGAATTACCAAAACTTCCATATGTTAAGGTACATATATTTCCTATTTGTACGTTTCGCCTGCCTAACTTATATGCGTTTGTAACTTGATATTTTCGTGTAGAGATTGTTTCCATTGCGCACTCACTGGCGCAATGGAATGCCAAACAAGTGGGGGAAAACAGTAGAGCTTGACTTTCCTGATAAGTCCAGCATCGACGCCTACTTAAGGCATTGGGGAACTCATGAGATTAACTCCAACAAAATTCTTTACACATGGCTTAATGAAAATGGTGAAGTTGGGAACCGAAGGACATATAGAGAACTTCATTCAAATGCTTCTTGCATTGCTCAAAGGCTATTGAAAAACCAGAAACCATTCCTGAAGCCTGGTGATAGGGTTCTGTTGGTGTATGTTCCAGGTCTCGATTTCATAGATGCATTTTTTGGATGCATAAGAGCCAGATTGTTGCCTGTCCCAGTGATTCCACCTGATCCGCTTCAAAGAGGAGGACAAGCACTTTCGAAAATTGAAAATATTGCTAAATCATGTAATGCGGTGGCTATATTGTCAACTGTGGGGTATCATACTGCTGTACGAGCAGGATTCGTGAAGAGTCTGATATCATTATCCAATAAAAACCAAAAACCTTCTGGTCGTTGGCCTGATCTTCCTTGGTTGCACACTGATACTTGGATAAGAAACTCAAAGACCTGTCATCTGGATCATGTGGAATGCAAGTCAGAACCCCTGGCGAACGATTTATGTTTCCTTCAGTTCACTTCTGGATCGACAGGAGATCCCAAAGGAGTCATGATAACACATGGTGGATTAATTCACAATGTCAAGTTAATGCGGAAGATATACAAGAGCACATCGAACACAGTTCTGGTCAGTTGGCTTCCACAGTATCATGACATGGGACTAATTGGCGGTCTTTTCACTGCTCTTGTTAGCGGAGGAACTGCAGTATTGTTTTCGCCAATGACATTTATCAAGAACCCACTCCTGTGGATTAATACTATATCTAATTACAAGGCCACTCACAGTGCTGGCCCCAATTTTGCATTTGAACTTGTTATCCGGAGAATGGAACTTCACAAGGATCGTGTTCGCAGTTTTGATCTTTCCTCCTTGATATTTCTCATGGTTGGTGCTGAGCCTGTGAGGCACCAAACTTTGAAGAAATTTGTTGAGATAACTGCTCCGCTAGGCCTTTCGGAATGGGTTATCGCTCCAGGTTATGGGTTGGCCGAAAATTGTGTGTTTGTGAACTGTGGGTTTGGAGAGGGAAAACCTATTTTGGTTGATTGGCAAGGAAGGGTATGTTGTGGTTATCCTAGTAACAACAATGAGGATATTGATATCAGAATAGTTGATCAAGAAACTGGTGAGGAGCATAAGGAGTCGGGAAAGGAAGGCGAAATATGGATTTGTAGTCCAAGTGCAGGAGTTGGATACTGGGGCAAGGAAGATCTAAGCGAGAAAACATTCAGGAATAGGCTCGTTAATTTGCCTGGAAAGTTATACACGAGAACTGGAGACCTGGGTCGTGTAATTGATGGAAATTTGTTCATCACTGGAAGAATCAAAGATCTTGTTATAGTAGGTGGCAGAAATATTTACTCGGCAGACATTGAAAAGACAGTTGAGAGTTCGTCTGAACTCTTGCGACCAGGCTGTTGTGCAGTAATTGGAGTTCCTGAGGAGACTTTAACATCAAAAGGGATATCAATACCAGAATTTTCTGAACAGGTTGGTTTAGTTGCTATAGCAGAGGTTAAAGACGGTAAACCTCCTACTAAGGATGTCATTGAGCAAATCCATGCAAAGGTTGCAGAAGAACATGGTGTTAGTTTGGCTTCCATTAAGTTCATTAGGCCAAAGACGATAAGTAAAACCACATCAGGAAAGATTAAAAGATTTGATTGCCTCAAACAATTCAGTGATGGGACACTGAATCTGGTTCCGGAGCCATTAATGAAAAGACGAACATTGGTTCGCTCTTTCACGACAGGATCTTGTAGAGAAGGTAATACTCCACGGAATCATAAAAACCTGAACGAGCCTCTACTGAACAAAAGAGGAGAGTCTAATGCTGACATAGTTGAGTTTTTACGAAAACTTGTCTCTGAGATAACGGAAATCTCTGTTGACAAGATCTCTACCACTGAGAGTCTGATCACATATGGAATCGATTCTATTGGTGTTGTCAGAGCAGCTCAAAAACTTTCAACTTTTCTAGGAGTGCCTGTTGGTGCAGTTGATATTTTCAGCGCGACTTGCATCAACGATTTAGCAAGCTTCTCAAAGAATCTTCTTATGAAGTCCAAACCTGAAAATTCATCAACTCCGTCTAATGCAGAATTAGAGAGCAGTCATCTTGAGGTGGATAACCAAAGTTCTCTATCTCGCAAGGTGCTTCTTGTGGCGTCCCAACTCTTCGGTCTAACATACATTACTGGTTTGCTAATCCTTCCTTCCTATATATCAGTATCTTTGTTCTCAAATCTGATAATGACTTGTCAAATCCTTCTTCGGGCAGTCCCTGGGGCAACTTACATAATATCTCTTGCGATGGCACCACTTGTTTGGATGTTCTGCATATTCGCAACCTGTATCTCCATTGCACTCTTCGGAAACTCATTTCTGCAACCAAATTATGCCCTTAACCCAGAAATTTCTATTTGGTCTCTCGACTTTGTCAAATGGTGGACTCTATACAAGGCACAAGAGATTTCATCAAAAGTTCTAGCAGTGCATTTGAGGGGAACAGTCTTCTTGAATTACTGGTTCCAACTACTGGGAGCTAAAATTGGTTCGTCAGTTCTACTCGATACAATTGATATCACCGACCCAGCTCTGGTCTCGATTGGAGATGAAGTTGTGATAGCAGAAGGAGCATTGATTCAAGGCCATGAAGTGAGAAACGGAGTCCTGAGTTTCCTACCAATAAAAATTGGAAGAAATTCATCGATAGGTCCTTATTCAGTAGTTTTGAAGGGCAGCATTGTAGCCGAAGGAGGCGAGATCCCAGCTCTACAAAAGGCAGAGGCATTTACTCCTACTTCTAGGGCAGGCATGAGAGCAATTTACAAGGTACAACTCTCAATTATATCTAATATATGATCTTACAAGCCTAAAATTTTGGTGAACTAAAAGACTTATTACGATTTTGAATTTAAACTTCAAGTTAACTATTTTCATAAAAAAGGTTATCATCACACGCATGCAACGTTCAATATGAATCAATTTCTCATGCAGAATCTTCTCATAACAAATTGTTTATACTATGTGAACTTTTATATAATACTCTGAAGTGGAATTAAATCTTCACTTTTGTATATCAGGACTCAAACCAAGCTATCAACCAACTTTGTGGCTTATACATGATTGGATTATTGAGCACTTTATCAGCAGCTTTATGTTACTGCTTGTACATTTGGATGACTCGGAATTATCTATCGGTGGAGCATTTTTCACTTCTCTGTATAGCTGGAGCTTTCCATTGGCTTCCTTTCTCGATGATGGCGTTCGTGACCATGACAACTGCCACATTAAGCCCCATGACCTTTGCTATGACAGTTGCGTCGGCCTATCTAACCCATGGGGTGATGCTAATCTTTCTTACTTCAATGATGAATGCTTTTCTATCTAGAGATCAAGAATCGGAACAAGGCCACCAAAGAACATGGCTAAAACATAGAATCTCTATAGCCTGTCACCTTCGGTTTGCTAAGCTTCTTTCTGGAACTGAAGCATTCTGCATTTATCTAAGGCTCTTGGGCGCGAAAATAGGAAACTATTGTTCCATTCGAGCTATAAACCCAATTGCCGACCCAAGTCTCCTATCACTTGGAAATGGTGTTCACTTAGGTGACTTCAGCAGGATTATCACAGGTATCTACTCACAAGAAAGCTTCACTAGTGGAAAAGTAGAGGTCCATGATAATTCAGTGATCGGGAGCCAAAGCCTTGTGCTCCCAGGTGCAGTGGTCCAAGATGATGTTGTTCTTGGTGCCCTTTCAGTTGCTCCTACAAACTCAGTTCTCAGAAGTGGCGGTATTTATGTGGGCTCAGAAAGTCCGGTCATGATCAAGAATAGAAAGCAAGCCTTGGATGAACGTATAGATATGATGGACACGACGTACAAGAAAATTGTTGGAAATCTATCTGCAAATTTGGCTGCAACAACTCTCAAGGTTAAAACAAGATACTTCCACCGTATTGGAGTTGGTGCAAAGGGTGTATTAAAGCTTTATGACAATCTTGAAGGATTTCCTGATCACAAGATTTTCTGTCCTGGAAAGAGCTATCAAGTGATTGTCCGGCACAGCAACAGTTTGAGCGCTGATGATGATGCAAGAATTGATGCACGTGGAGCAGCAGTGCGAATACTTTCAGATGATACAAAAGATGCAACTTCATTACTAGATTTGACACTGAAAACAGGTAATGCTTTCTATGCTCGGACTATTTCAGATTTCGCAACATGGCTTGTTTGTGGACTACCAGCAAGGGAGCAACATGTGAAGCGAATGCCTCACATCCGAGATGCCGTATGGACATCTCTAAGGAATGCAGAATCATATGCCGATATGCACTACTATTCCAACATCTCTAGGTTATTCAGGTTCACTAATGGACAGGAAATGTATGTCAAATTTAAACTCCGTCCTTCTGATCAAACCATTAGTGAAGAATCTGGTAAGGTTGAACCAACAGGTATCCTCCCTCCAGAAACAGGAGCAATTCCAAGGGACAATAATGACAAACGCCCTTTGCTTTTCCTGGCTGATGACTTTGAGAAACGTGTGAATTCGCCTAATGGCATTCACTACGTTTTCCAGCTGCAGTGCCGCCCTGTCCCTGATGATGAAGCTGAGAAAGATGTAGCACTTGACTGTACTAAACCATGGGATGAAAATAAGTTCCCCCTTATCAACGTGGGTGAGATCAGACTTGAACATAATCTCACAAGGGAAGCATCAGAAGAACTGGAGTTCAATCCTTTCCTGCGGAGTCCTGAGGTTGATATCATACCAGCAACATCAGCCACCCAAAGTGCCTCCATAGATCATGGTCGTTCGTTGGTGTATGAAATATGCCAATATTTGAGAAATGGAAAACCACTTCCAGAGGCTTGGCGGATGTTCATTGAGCAGTCAGATGTTAAAGTTGATCTTTCAGGTTGTCCTATTGCATCAATATCATCAATGAAGAAGACAGACAACTCAGAAGTTACACTGGCACGAACCAAGTTTCAGACAGCGTGGTCCATATTAGGTCAACCTTTGATGCAGACGTTTCTACCTTACTTTTTCCTGGGGTACATGATCTATTGGCCTATGAACTGGTTGCTTCACGCGAAAGAGACCATGAAATATCCAGTGCATTTCCTGCTTCCACTATTTTGGATGTTCTCAGGTTTCTTGGCAGCATTGTCATGCGTTTTTATGAAATGGATTCTTGTTGGCAAAAAGAAAGATGGCGGAAGCCTTCAAATCTGGAGCAAAGGGGTTCTTTTGGACACCATTTGGCAAGCATTTAGGACGCTAGTAGGGGAATATTTCATGGAAATGACAAGTGGTTCATTCCTTTTTGTGCTTTGGATGAAACTCATGGGCTCCAATGTGGATTTTGGTGTTTATGTAGATAGTATGGGGGCTTTATTGAATCCTGAAATGGTGGAGATTGAAAATGGCGGGAGCGTAGGCAGAGAAGCATTGCTGTTTGGACATATATATGAAGGGGAAGGAGGAAATGTCAAGTTTGGGAAGATTACAGTTGAAGAAGGCGGTTTCGTCGGAAGCAGATCCGTTGTGATGCCTGGAGTAGTAGTTGAGTGTGATGGTGTTCTTAGTTCTCTTTCACTTGCCATGAAAGAAGAAATTATCAAGTCTAGATAACCATAATGATTTTCAACTGGTAAAAATATGTTGTTCTAGAGAATAAATTAACAACCTTGATTGTTATTCACATGTACAACACATTATCTGTTTGAAGTATTTAAGAAAGCAATACAGCAGAATAGCCTAGTGGAAAAGCCTCTCGTCAGTGACCAGAAGGTCCTGAATTCGAATCTCACCTCATCGCTAATTTACAAAAAAAAAAAAAAAGTTTACAGCAAATTTCTTCCAACATGCGAACTCCGAAACATCCATATTGTCTCAAGTCATAATATTCTGAATTTAGTCAAGAAATTTGGTATAAAATTAAATGACAATATTAATATTTTTCGTGTTTGATATAAGGAAACAATCCCCTCTTCTCTCTTTCAACAACAATATTAGTCGATGTTAAATGCAAGATTGCTATTACTTCTAGACTTATTACATATCAAGAATGACATGTCCAATAATTTGAATATGCAGAGAACCGAAAAAATATACCAGCATTCACTAATTTTCAAATGTGTTAATTAGCTAACCGGCTTAAGCTTCCTTAGCTTTCATCTGCTCCCCGGGAGGTGGAAAGATAACCTTGAAACTCCATGCAGCCAATATCGCTCCAACGAAGGGGCACATCCAGTAAACATAGAGATGCTCAAATGTCCCATGTCTGTTTCTTACGTATGCCCAGCCAAATGCCTGAAAACAGAAGACATACCGGTTACGCAATGGTTCCTATCATTTACCTTCTTGTGATACAACTATAGAAAAGTAGTTTTATATACCAGAAAATCACAGTTAACTTGCTGCATAACTCATCTACGAATACTTGAAGGAACACTTAAGCTCATCGGATAAATCACTGCAGAAGCTATCGCTTTGTGCACCTAATTATCAATTGTGTGCTTCATAATTTGCAAGGTTTATAAAAATACCAAACATAGTGGCTTGGACAGCAAAATTACAAAATATATGATGTACAGTAGTTCAAGCACTTAATCACTAAGGTCATTCTATATGCTTCCATTGTAACAAGGTGATATTTTCAAAGAAAAATATAAATGGACCTTCGCGATCCCAAATGCAATTCGGTACTACCATATGATAACACTGTTCCAGTTGGAACAATGAACTGATTGTCCTTTAATCTGGAATTTATCTCAATAGGATACGGTATGCAAACTAATGAAAGAAACAAATAAATCAACGAAGGGCAAATAAGCATAACCTTTTACCATTTGCACCTAGGTTAAAAAAGATCATGAAAATTGTGTTTCAAGAGAACTGCTCTGATATAAGATACTCACATTGGCAGGATTCATGGAAGGTCCGGTATATTTTGAACCAAAACCCACTAGTGACACAGTAGAGATGGAAAGCAACAAATTCCTAAGGAGTGCACTCCTAGGACCCCTTAGTACCATGAAGAGAACAAGAAACATGAGTGTGAATGTTAGAACACCCTCAGCAATAGCTCCAGTATGTAAGTCTACTTTCAAAGATGGCCCTCCCAACATGTATTTGTACTTAGTTGGCATGCACTGCAAAATGGCGAGTGCACCACCAACAGCACCGGCAGCCTGCATTGAGAAAAGATGCCATGACAATTTCCACAAGCTTTATGTGTGCACTGATAGAGTTGCTACAACATATCAACATAATTTACTATGAGTAAATTTATAGTTTCTCCATATATGTAAATTGGTGGGGAATGAAATGGGTACCGAATTTAAACAGTCTTGCAATGAACTTGAAAACAATGTGAAAAACATACAAAATTCATAGAATATGTCATAACAGAACACGTCATTTTATTGAAAGATGAACCATTTTAATTGAGATAGCTAAATAAATACAATCCGTTGTCTAATACTAAGATTATCTGCTCCGGCTTCACAAAAATCTACAGCTACTGCTTGAGTAATGGATATAATTTTGAGTTCATACCAAAAAACCCCATACCATTATATACTACACAAGAAGCACTTTTATACATGTCATAAAATTTGAACTTTTGAATGATACTCCTTATTTATTTAAAATTAAGAAGATTACCTTCTTTGTTCTTCTAAATTTCAATAATATTAAAATGAAGGTAGTACTTACTAACAGCAACACATAGTTCGTGGATAGAGTTGTCCATGAGCCGAGCTAAGCCCAAGGTAATACAAATCGTTGGTCCTAATAGATGAAGTTACCTGAGCAGGGAAACGAAATGCAGCTGAGAGGAGGAAATCGTTGTCTGGCCCAATTCCAACAGCATAAAGAGCAGCAGTAGCAGTAGGATTGAAACTGGCACCACCTAAAGCATCACCAACAAACCCGAAAACGAACAAGAAGGTGAAAACAAGTGCAGTAGTGATCAACAATCTTGAGACCCCATCAACCACACCAAGAGTTGAAGCTATGATTGAAGTCAATACTCCAAGCGTTGAAGCACAAAAAACCCATAAGAATGTAATCAGTCCATCAGCCATTGCAGATCTAATTACTCCTTGTGCCATAATTTTGACCTTTTTTCCTCTCCTGCTACTCTTTCAAGTTTATGTATATACATAGTTACACACATATATATATGCACAGATGTTAAACCAAGTTTGTATGAGCTAACCATATACTAACTAATAACTACCAAACTTGAAGGGAAAACAAGGCAATATTTGTGGTGTTCTATTTTGTTTGTCTTTTTCTACCCAACTAGTTTTAAAACAAAAGAAAAAAAGGACAATTTTGTAGTATGATATTTACATAGCGTAACAGTGATAACGCTTTTGCTGTTTACCCTAATTTACCCCTGACGTTTACAAGGAGTGTGTTTTGAAGGTTTGGACATCAACCTTAAATTTTCAGAAGAAAAATGAAGGAACACATTGGTCACTCAAACTCATTGTAGCAGCAGCAGACAATTGCAGATAAACACAACAAAATGGACAACAAGCAAGTCAACAAATTGTAGAAATGGACAAGCAAGGCATTGAAACAAATTCATTAAAGTGGCTACTTTATGGAATCGAGTGTTGATATGTGACTGGGTTGGATCACCTGTACCGAAGCTTGTATCATTCTCTGTCACCAATATTTGGATCATCTTGTCATTAATAAGATGAGAAGTTACTTCCCTAAAATTTAGATTCTGTATATTAAACAACTACTAGTCATCTTGATACTATTGTCTCCAGAGATCTTCAGTCCCATTACGAACACTCTTCATGGTTATGATTTCCAGTACAGTGCAAAGACAACATCCCATTTGTATACTGCTTTCTTATCATCCGGTACTTGTGAAGCAGCATTTTATATATTTGTTGTGCATCCTCATAAACCACTTCACTGCAGAACATAGACTTAATCTGTGAAAAAGCCGCTCCCATATTGTCTATTTGTTGTTGATCAAGTCCAAGAAAATAATCATGTGGAAGTTCCAGAGAATTATGGGGGTATTCCTCTTTGATGACTTCTCCATTTGGCTCAAAATGACGAAGCCAACTTATATCCTGAAAAGGGTCCTCAGATTTAGCAAATGATGTTAAAACATGCTTAACGGCCTTTTCAAAACTCAACTCATTACTGATCCTATTTACAAGGTAGATGAAAGTTGTCCTTTGATGTATATCGAGCCATTCTTCAGGATGAGATGACGATGAGATTGCACCAGACAAGCAAGCTTTTCGAAATTTTGGATCGAGATCAGCTAGTACCTTGATTGCAATGTGCATAAGCTTCACTATCATATGGTATAAGTTTGAAGAGATAGTACCATATACTTGAAGTTTGGGTGACCAATGATGAAGCGCAACATGAAAAAACCCTTCCCATCTGCAATTTAATAATTAATTCATTTATTCATAATCATGCGAGATAATTTAAGCTGGATTGCAATTTAACCTACAAGTTAACAAGGGGGCTGTTTCAGAATTCACTCAAGGGTGGAGTGCAAAAACATTATCTACTACTTCACATAGATAACAAGAGTAGGTAGTGTAATGAGCAATTTTGATATATTTCATTATATCATGAGCCAGAGAATACGAAATCTTTGACTCCATCTCATCAATTTTCTTTTATGTCAATTCCTTGATTAATTTAGAATCCAGCTTAAGATACCTAACTTAATTCTATATATAGTATGGTTTTGTAATCTTTGCAGGTCATACGCATTTCAGTCTCTTATAAGTCAAGTGGTACCAAGAACAACTAGAGTTATGGCTTGTAGTTAATTTTATAAAGTGGTAGGTTTCAGGTCCAGAACCTTTTAGCATCAAAATATATTAGATAGAGGCTATAGTGTCCTAATAGTACATTTCAAGTTCTCCTTATGAAGCTACTGGAAAAAATTTCACTAGCAAAATAATCCATTGACATTATAGGTTTTACCGAAAGGAGATACTTACTCAAAAGGGCGCTCAACCTCGATAGCAAGTGTCATATGCAAAGAGAATTCATCTGTAGCTTTGGTCCCATCTGAAGCAGTAATTGTCTGTGCCTTGTGAGGAAAACCTCTAGGAACATACAAAACATCACCTTCTCTTAGAAGGAACTTCTCCCCGTCCTCATTAACCTCTGAGTAGTGCTTGATAGCAGCAGGGTCATACAAGCGTGGTAGCTGGCCATTCGTAGGAGGAAAAATTGTCCACTGCTTGGTACCAACAACTTGGTATACAAATACACAGTGGTCATCACTGTGGCAACTCAACCCTTGGGAATTAGGGGGTGTCAAGTACATGTTGACACCTGCTGATGGTTGGCCAAATAATGTTGCCAGCTCTTCAGCGTCAGCAGCAATACTTTTGAACCGGAACTCCATGCCACGTACAGATATTGTGTACCCATCCATGTATGCTTCTGCACATTTTAAGATATCATCTTTAACGAGATATTGTGAACCCTGGGAGCTAGATTCTTGTTGGCCCCCAAAGTAATGCAATTCCTTTCCTGAACTTCGTGCCTTAATGACCCGAATATCTTGTTGGTAGATTAGTGGGCATCCTAAATGACTCCTCACCTCTTTAATGAAATGCAGAATATTAAGTTCATCCGAAGCAATCGGAGGGCAAGAAGTGAAGGTTTTCAGTATTGATGGAAGACAAGATGCCACAGCATCCCGTGATCTAAAAGCCTGAAGAAAATAATCAAACAATGTATCTTGTTTCATAGTGTTCATGGGATACTTTATATGCAAAGGGGTTTCCTCCCAGTTGTTCAACAGAAATTGTCTGAAACTGGTTTCTGAGGCATCAAAGATGCGCCTCTCAAGCTTGTTGAAGTGTGATGATCCTCTTAATTGAATGTTACATAGAGAAAGTCTAAAAATAGTTTCAGCCAGCTCATTTACTGAAAAATTACTAATATAAAACATTTGATTGTGGTTGCATGTCATAGGTAAAGCACACAACATTTTCTCATGTACTTGTTCCCATACATGTTTCAGAAAAACTACAAAGCTTTGAGGCACTACTTTCAGGATCTCTTGTAGTTGCTCAATGGTGCATGCATTAGTGAGTGTTATAGCAGCATGAAGAAGTGATACCCACGCCTCATCCATTTCAAAAATCACCTTTGGGGAGCTATCACGACTTTCGGTACATAGAGATATAACTTTGGATGATAAGCTAGGAACCTGAACAAAACAATTACTGATAATTTATTTTAGTAGTGCTTGAAGACCATACAATATCGTAGAAATACAACCTTGAAACAAACACACATTCAAAATACTAAGTTCAGGAACAATATGTAAGGGAAAGAGCAGAGTATAAAGCAAAACAAAAAAGCTAAAAGAATATAACTGGAGAATTGAGAGCATTTGTATGGCGAATCTCTCTATATTTCTTGTTGCATAGACTGTGTAGCACTCTTCCATTTTCTAGAGAACTACATTCAATTTCAATGGTATTTCAACTTCAAGCAAAGTTGAAGTAGTATGAAGATAGACTTCACTCAGAACCACAACCAGAAAACATTTTACTTTCAATTGAATCATAATAATGTAAGATATGTAATGGAATTTGATGAATACTTTGTATATGTCTAAATGTAGTATGCGCGAAAACATATCAAAACAAGCGACCTTTAAGCTAGGAGTTCATAGTTTTTCTCTCCTTTTAATAATCTATTTTAGAAGCAAAAAAGTCCATAATTTCCCAAAGGAGCAAATATATTCGAAAACCAACGAAGACTTCAGAAATTATCTGGAGTTCCCGACTATATAGATTCTAAAAACTTGCCGATTAAGACTAAGAATTGGTTTCTTTCTTGGCAACACTAAGAGATCAGTTTGGATTAGCTTTCTTTAAGTACTGTTTAGCGAAAAACAGCTGGTGTACCAAATGAATAAAAAGTGACCCGAAACAGTTAGCTACTGGCTTCAGTTATAACTTGAACAGGGGCTCAATGTAATACCTGAAAATAAGCAAGCTAGACAAACATTTTCAATCCATAATATTGTTTAACGGGATGCAGAGTTCTTCTTAAACTAAATAGTTTGAACAATTATATTTAGAGTATCAGCCATCACCCACAGAAGATGCATACTTGCATAGTACTTTAAACAAGAAAGAATCCAGTTTTAATCATACTTCTTTTCTTCAAAATAAAACGAAATATAAGGACGAGTTAGTCATCCTTACATGAGAGACTCGAGGACATAAAACTGAAGCAGCCGATGCCTCCCGGTGTAGGTAGTTGAGAGGTCCATAATGGCGCTACAGGAAGCTACTTGTATGCTTGTGTCACAATGTCTCAACAAAGATATTACACATACCATCACATCATCTTGTGAAACAATCGTCTCATTCATTTCGAATGATGTCAATGCGGCTTGCCCTATAATATCTAAAGTTTTACGTGCAATATCATCACATCTGCAAGCCCATAATAAGCATATTTCTATCAGGTACACAATACTCAATCCTGAATATTAATATAAAACAACAAACATTTTTTTTGTCAAACAATATCATATTGAAAGTAAATCCTAAAATATCGGGGTGGGCAAATCTACACTATGGAGGCTGGGACGCTCACCACTAGGCCAAGGTCACGGGTTAACAAGAACATCACTTGCAGTATTTTATATATGAATCTATTACTCTATATACGTACTGAATCAAGAATATTACTATACAGCAATGAACATCACTTGAAGCACAAAAGTGATAAACAATGACTTTTTTAGTTTATAGTACCCATTATAAAAAAATCCCTAAATTAATCATTTGGAAGAAAAACATGAAATGAATACAAAATGAATAAACGATACTTCCTCGCCCCAAAAAACAGGGACGAAACCCGGATAAAATTTAACGGGGCAGAATTTAAAAAACTTAAATAAAGGGGCATAACTTAAAAAATGAAAACGGAAAATGAAAAAATAAAAAACAAATAGTGCCTATGGAATTTGAACCTATGTATATTTTTTTTTCGAACGAGGACCTTCGTGTCACTAGTAATAGCTTTTTCCAATAGCCTATTAGATTAACTCTGAACGTTGGTATATTTAACAAACAACCAACACGTTTGCCCAACTCTACTATAACAAATGTTGCATATTTTTGTAAAACTTATATCATATATTTTTAATTCCCAAGAACCTAAAGGGCACATGCCCCTACCCGTATTGGTTCCGTCCCTACCCGAAAAGGTTATTCCCTTTTGCAATCATTAAAAAGAGGTTGAGATAATTACTTGGAATTGAGAAGAGTGGGTAGCAAAGAAAGGATTGGGGCTGAGAGTGATTCGAGGTGGAGCTGATTCAG
Organism: Echium plantagineum; assembly: GCA_003412495.2. NCBI lineage: Eukaryota > Viridiplantae > Streptophyta > Magnoliopsida > Boraginales > Boraginaceae > Echium > Echium plantagineum. The sequence continues at coordinate 2,782,474 of CM016568.1, read as the reverse complement.
ACATTGTTTGATTAGTAAATTGGATAGAGATTTGTCGGAAGTTGAAGATGAAAATAATGATGAAAGAATTATAGCGAAGAGTGTGTGGTTGTCTCTTCTCAGCATTTGCCTCTTTCGTTTCTTCAATTTCCTCATTTCTGCTTCACACTTAAACTTCTACTAGGGCACCACTATTTATACGAAAAAATGGTGAGATTGGCACTATTCGAGACACTTTATTAATTTAGAGTATTTTCTTTTTGTTAGTAAAATAGCACTTAAATCCGTTGGGTTGATGACGGTTTTGAGGCAAAATTAATTTGGTCCGGTCGAATTTTAAATAAATAATAATAATAAAAGTTCACAATTTCAAATTAAATATAGTCTACACGTCCACAGGAAGTTCAAAAACAAAATATAAATAGTTTATGACAATATAACACATATTAAGAAATAGAAACTACTCCCTCCGTCCCTAAAAGATTGTCACATTTTGACTTTTGTGGTCAATTACAACAAAATTTGATCACGAATTCTCACTAAACGAAAAGAAATAATATAGTCTTGTGGGACCTCGTTAGATTCGTCTCAATATATATTTTTGAAATATCAACTTATTATAATTTTTTTGCATTTAGAATAAGAGATATTTGTATTTTAAATCGTGTTTTATTGACCACCAAAAGTCAAATGTGACAATCATTTAGGGACGGAGGGAGTAGTTCATTTGCTCACATGCTAAGATTCCAAATGCTAGAAATCGGATTTAATATTCTTATCACTCATTATTCCCAAATATTTAATGTATGAAAGTGTGGGTGTTAATTTTTTGGTTGTTTCATATGGAGACAGCAAGATGGAAACGGTAAAGGCGCAGAGGTGAACTGAAGATGTGATGTCTTTAAGTTTCTTTTAGTCATGGTTCAAAATTTCGATACGAAACGATCGAAACAGTAAAAAATTTTCCTTTTTTCGAATTACCGAACAAAATACAAGTGAATTTCGAAAAGTGATCGTTTCGTGGAAATCATCCATGTTTCGCCATTGCTTGTGCTTTGCGCCCAAAACTTCGGAAACTAATTCATTAAATTCAATTGATAAGCCCTTATCAATTGAATTACTAAAACATAATATTTTCTTTTATAAATTAGCGATGAGGTGAGTATCGAACCAGGACCTTCTGATCACGGGCAAGAGCCTTTTCCACTAGGCCATTCGATTAACTCTAAAAAATAATACTTTGGTCATGATAATCAAGATGAAGGCCATGACAGTCGACATCGATCAAGATTATTGAACAAAAAGAACAAAGAATATTTGATGTTTTATTTAAAAGATAAGTTTGTCCCAAAATATTTCCAACGTGCTTCATAAATAAATTAGAGATATTTATTTCTAAAATAAATCCATGTGATATAAATTAATAGTATTAAATATTTGTTTTAACATGTTTCCGTAGTTTTACAACGTTTGCATATCGTTTCTTATAATTTTCTGAAACGTTTCTATACTTTTGTTATCCGACTGAAACTATATCTCCAAACGAAATTTTGATCCTTGCTTTTAGTATTAGACTATTAGGTTTGAAAGTGGGTAATATTATATATGGGTTTTTAAAGTGGGTTTTGGACACTTCACACTTGGTCTACTAGATCAATATTAAAGTTTAATATAATAAATTCAATAATATAATATTTAAACAAAAAATCAAAATTAAGTACATATATTAAGAAATATCCCAAATATAAATATTTTAAATAATATATATAAATAGTCTGTTCGGTTCGATCGGTTTCGGTTAGGTTCATACTAAAACCGAAAACAGAAATTTTTTTGTCGGTTTTGAATTTTTCACACCGCTTCAGTTTCAGTGTGATTTTTTGAAGTCTGTAAAATTTCGGTTTGGTTCGATCGGTTTTGTCGGTTTGGAGCGAACGGATTACATCCGTAAGCAAAATAGCACTTTGGATAGTAAAATGACTAAATCGTGCTTAGATGTTTGATATACTTTTTTTCTTTTCAGTCTAGTAAAAAGGTTCGATTTTGATAGTTGTTTTGGCAAAAAGTTTCGCTTTTCATAGTTTTAGGTAAAAAGATTTTAATTTAGGCAGGTGTTTAGTAAAAAAAGAAAATTGATTTTGGTAGTTGTTTCACAAAAAAAGTTCGATTTTGATAGTTGTTTTGGCAAAAAAGTTGAATTTTTGTAGTTGTTTTGGCTAAATGTTTATGTGTTGACAAAAAGTTCTGTTTTCGTAAATTCTATAAAAATCGAACATTTTTACCAAAAAACTATCAAAATCGAAACTTTTATCCAAAACAATTACCAAAATCGACCCGTTTTGCCAAAACAACTATCAAAATGAAACGTTTTTTAGAAACAACTACTAAAATCAAGACTTTTTGCAAAACAACCACCAAAATCGAACCATTTTGCAAAAACTATGAAAATAGAAACTTTTCGCCAAAACAACTACCAAATGCAAATATCACTTCCCTCTTAAAATACTTATTTTTAATAAGAAAAAAGCAAAATTATAATTTACAACTAACCATCGATTTATATAATTAAACAAATAACTATATATCTAATAAAATAATGAATTTAACTACCTACATATTCTTCTTATGAATTATTTAATAATTGTTATACTAATCATACTAACTTATGTATCTGGTTTATATATTGAGTCACTAAAATTAGAATCCTAAATTAATTGTTTAAGCTTATGACTTACTAATTGTGCAAGTATTTCAATTTAACACGCAAATGTAGCATCTTAAAATTAATCTAATTGAAATCATAAATTAATTACATGGATCATTAAGATTGAATTTAAAGATTAAAAATTTAAAAGTTAACAAATAATTTAAAATTATAAATATAATTAATAAAATGCAAATAGAGTTATAATATGATCACCACCGAGTTTCGCCAGCCCTTCCAAACCTTTTCGAGTCTCTAAATCATCATGGGCTACTAAGAGCATTTGCAATAGATGTCTCAAACGCCTCCTCATTCTATTATTCTATATATAGAATATTAAAGTTAAAAAAGTATAAAAAATGCATAATATTCAAATGCCCTATTATATAAAAAAATCTCAAATAAATTTCACAAAGTCCACCAAGCTTATTTCTACACCCTCCTGAAAATGTACTTTCCCATTAAAATATTATATTCTTCATTTTCCCTCCAACTTTTCATCTTTACCTCCATCTCTCTCTCCTCCATTTTGTCATTATTAAATAATATTATATTGAGATTGGTGTAAGAATAAGAAATCTGATTTTGTACCAAAATCTAGATCAATCCCTTAAAAGTAAAAACGTTATTTAAGGAGTAAATTTTAGGGAATTATTTTGAGAAATTTGCTGGGAATGCTCTAACATCTCTATTTCACTAGCTTGAGCATGTTTCATTTCTTGGATTCTCTTACATAAATTACCAACTCAATTTATAATAAATGGTAATTTATTTAAAAAATATATGAAAATATCCTACCTCTGTCGCAGCTACAATAAATACCAATTGGAGTTGATAGTCAAAATAGTGTACAAAGTAGGCAAATTAACATTCATTAGAAATTAATGCTCTTAATCGGTTAAACCTACCACTCATATACCGACATCATTGCAACCCTGATCACAGATATTACGAACATGAATCAAGTCCAAAAGCCTTTCTTCAATGAAGCCACCCTCATTCATTAGTTCTTATCTTATTAGATTTGAATGTCTGATAACTTAAATAGATTATAGGTATAATAAACCACATCATTATAGTCTATATTATTGTATTAATAGGTCCGTCGGTCGGACTTATGAGAAACTGGCAATATAATGGATCATTATATTAATAGGCCTCAACCTTAGTAAAATAAAATAAATCTCTCTTGTTAAATTTAGATCTCTAGATGTCATGGAGAGTAAGTTGAGGGGACAAATGAGCCACTATAAGCATATGTCATCAAGTTAAATCATATACGTATAAAGATTTTTCAAAACTCAGGGTGGGACATGGCCCTCTACCCCTCCCCCTCAGTATGCTAGGTTATGCAAGTTGAAATGAAAATTATGTCACAATTACATTTTGTCAAGAAGTTTAATAACATATATCATGAGAGAGATGTGGATGGTCAAGAATCCTCCAAATATCACCTATTTGTTGTCATTTTGAATCGTTAAGAAGTTCTTTTGTTAAAGTCTACTATGAGTACTCAATGGTTGTTTTGGTTGTAATGTTTTGAGACTTAGATCACTCATACACTCACTATGATGGTCAAACATTTCTTTTATTATCAAGTGTTTCTTTCATTGTCTACGTCAGTTTATGACATATCTAAAATAGGGACTTGTCTTAGTTGTGTTTCGACGTATAATATGACTATATTATTTGTTATTGGTTAATGAGAATTATTGATCAAAGTTTTTAAAGTTTGACCATGTAAAGTCAAAATGTACCAATCATTTAGAGACGGGGAGTAATATAAAAGAATAATAAAAAAAAAGCATATCAAAAGGGGATGTAGCTCAAATGGTAGAGCGCTCGCTTTGCATGTGAGAGGCACGGGGTTCGATCCCCCGCATCTCCATTCTTTTTGTTATTTTTCTTTTTTCATTAACAATTTTTAACACTCTCTACTCCTAAATGTTACGAAATTTTTAGTAGAATTAGAAATCTTAAAATTGATTTATAATTTTGATAAAATATAGAGTAATGTAAAGGTGGGAGAATCAGAGTAAAGTTTTTTCATTATCTCATTCACACTTATAAGCATTGTAGTTTAATGTGAAAATAATCTTAATGATAAATATGTGCATTGTAATTACATTAATGGGGAAGAGTAGTTAGTCCTAACAAAGAATTGAAGAAACACATTACCTCATTCACACTTTTATAAGTACTAGTTATAAGGGAAGTGCGTTGCACATGACAATTTTATTGCACGTTTTTCTTATATTATAATTTGTACGGTAACTAAAAATTGTAATAGAAGTAAAATAAGTAAGATTGTAGTAGAAAACTGTTTTAAGCAAATGACTACTACTGTTTTTGGGAAAAAAAAGACATACGGCTAGTTTTACAATGATTGTTAATTAGGAGAAATAAAGTAAATAAAATTATAGTAGAAAAACTGTTTTAAGCAAATGACTATTACTATTTTTGAAAAAAAAGACATAAGGCGAGTTCTACCATGATTGTTCCAAGGCTAATACCATAATAATGTAACAAAATAATTTATATTTAATGTATATTTAAAATCATTTTAATAAAGAGGCAGTGTAATACAACATTACTATTAAATAACTGGAATATTTCACATAAATATAGAGAAGAATAGAATTTGAGAAAAAAAGATTTTATTCAGTGTGTTCAATGTAATATATGATGCCTAGATATAAACTTAAAGTTTGTCTCAATTGGATAGTGCTTGCATCATATGTATTATATTGAACACACTACAATAATCTTTTCTCATTTCTATATTTCCTTTTATTTATGTTCCACTTATGTTACAACAAAAACATAATTAATTATTTATAAATTGATTAATGATGTAAATAAAATAATAGTTCATTGCTCCACCAGCTGAGTTGTGATTATACACATACCTCAATAGTATTTTACTAGAAGTAAAATGACTATCTCATCAACTTATTTGTAAATGTAATGTCATCTAAGAGCAACATGGTAAATTCACTCTTAACAAATAGTATTTGAGTGTGTATAAATAGAAGAAACTTTTTAGAACGGCACTATTGAATACAATTTATTAACTTCTAGCACCTCTGTTTTTCTTAGCAAAATATCACTTTGGGACGATAAAATGACTAAACTACCCTTAGAGGTTTGATACACTTTTTTTTCTCTTTTTTCGTTTTTGTTTTGGTTTTCTTTTTTTTACTTGTTTTTTTCTTTTCTTTCTATCAAATTCTTTTTTGATTTTGGAAGTTGTTTTGGCAAAAAGGTTCGTTTTTTATAATTTTATTGTAACAAATTTCAATTTTTTGTAGTTGTTTTGCAAAATGTTTCGCTTTTGATAGTTGTTTTAGCAAAACGATTCTTTTGGTAGTTGTTTTTGCTAAAAATTTTGGTTTTGGCAAAAAAAGGTTTGATTTTGATAGTTTTTTAACAAAAAATTTTGATTTTGATAGTTTTGGCTAAAACTTTTTACTTCTATTTTGTTCATTTCTATCATTATGACAAACAAATGGAGATGACGAATTGATACGTAGATTTTATATTAATCAAACCATGGTGTGTAATACTATTACAATGCATTAATGGTTATAGTAAGAGTTGTTGTAACAGAAAATTGTAGCCTGAAACTTGGATATGTTGAAGATTGAATGCAAATAAACTGAAGAAAAGATACATCACGATTTTTGTATTTCTGAAAAGATACAAAAATAATTGATATTTAACGACTTTGAGGAAAGAAAAAGTAAATTCAAATGAATTAGAGTTGGACAAAAAGAAATGACCACCTTATGCATAAAGTTAGTTAATTAATACAACAATGGCATGATATAAACGACTTTAATGAATTTTACACTCCATTTCTTGGTTTGGATATTTTTCAGCAAATGTTATATTAAAAGTTGAATGTCTTATTGTTCGATGAAGTGTAACAATATTGAGTAGAAACAAGAAAAAAGGATACTGAAGAGGATGTTTGGTCGTGTTTGTGGGAGTGAGAGAGGAGTACAACAAGAGGCGACGTATGAAAAAACAAGAGTGTGATAAAATTATAGGCAACACAATATACATGTAGTGGTTTACTATGGCATGAAATTACCGTTTTGCCCCCTCACTTATCTTCCTCACCTTCGACACTTTCAAAAAGGGGCAGAATGATAATTTTATGTTATAGTAAACCACTATTCGAATATGTGTATAAATGATCAGTAAAATTATGTTCAAATTTCAGAAAAGAGAGAATCTTAGAGCATTGGAAGGCTTTTTTGCTTTCAATGTTTTGCTAGTAAAAACAATTGGACAACCGACTAGAATGATGTGTTTCTAATAAACTTCCACTTTCGGAGGGAAAATCTCTACAATGAAGAAAGCTAATGAAGAAACAAATTGGACAACCAGTTACATATAATCTATAACAAATCAATTGCTATGTGTAAGTATAATATCTTCAAAACAAACAAATTAATTTGTTTCTCTTTTGGAATATTTTACTACCAATACGCTTTTTGGTGTCGGTTTATATATTGGTCAATGCCATAATAGTTTTTTTTCTCTTTCTAGTTATAGAATATTTCAGACACAATGAAAACATTTGAAATTAAAATTGAAATTTTTTGAATAAGTTGTAGAATGTCAAGATAAGCTAAGGACGGAACCATGACGAAATTTAATGGGGGCAAAATTTAAACTAATTAACTAAGGGGCACAATTTAAAAATAAAAAGATAAAATGATAAAAGAAAAAATTGTAATACAAAAAATATGCACCTAGAGAAATTCGAACCCTGTCCTAACTTGTGAAAACAAAGAACTTCGCCAACTACTCTAACTATAGTCTTGTTAATATTCATAAATATACCCCCTGGGTTCCGTCCATGGAGATGAGCTCAAATGTTCTATTTTTATTGTTTATTATAATCAAGCAATGCGTATGCTTACAATTGATGTAAAGAACAAACTAGTTTATAAGGAACTTGAAAGCTCTAAATGTTGGTATATATAACATGTAATATAGCACGAAGGTTTTATTCTTGCGAAGACTAATTTCAAACGGTACACAAGATTCTTATTTTTTGTCTGTATCAATAATTCTGATTTACGTATGAACAATTCCTCAATATCTAATTCCTCAATATCTTGTTTATTCGCAATAAAATATTTTTCTTTGTACGTCGGTAAAAAAAAAAATGGTTTTGGAGGGAGAGATACTACTTCACCAATTGAGTCATACCTAACAATTTTCCACAAAGTGGTGACGAAGCGTGTAACTTGTACAAATCTTTTCATTTTCCAAGTCGATCCGATCCATCCGTTCATAGAACTATTTACTCGATTGCAGACATTTCCGGAACACCTCTAACAGAGGGACAAATTGTTCATTTTTTTTATCCGAAACCAGGCCATTATGAAAAAAAGAAAGGCTTCGGAATATAAGAAATTTCCATTTGCTTCTTCCACCTTCCTTGAGGATTAATCTTCGTAACAAAAATTATTATTAGACGAATTCAAGTTTAGATAACGACTTGTCTTTAACAAACTTCTATTTAGGAGAAAAAGATTTACAATGAAGAAAGCTAAATAGTAACAGGCGTGTAAGTGATGATATAATATTGTCAATATTATTGGTAATTTCATAGCTCCAAATAAACTTTGACAACTACACAAGAAATTAGAAATAAATTAATAAAATAGTCCATACTAAATGAAGGAACTTGACTCTAAATGTATGTACATTTAAATTAACACTTCAATGTTGTTAAAACAAGCTACTAATAATAACAATGTCTTCTAGTTCATAAAATCGAATTCTTTCACATGCATCCATATGTTTCCTTTTCTTGTATAGTTTCCAGATTAATAGTTAGTGTAGCTTGTTACAACAACAAATTTTCAAATATACTCCTCTAAACATATTTCTTTTACGAGTATTTTACTACCAAGACACTCTTTACAACTTGAAACACGTAAATTTATGAGTTTGGAGTTGGTTATTCTTGAAGACTTGAAGTGTATATTACGCTTCTTTCTTGGAAGGTAAAGATTAGTATAAATATTGAACATCTGAGTAAATTCAAACATATAGCAAATCAAAGTGAAAGCAAAATCAGAATTTCTACATTTGAAAACATGTTTCGAGTATTTTTCAGTATTAGGCTACTTTGTACTCTCATATCTATTATTCATGCTCAAAACAACGCAACCATGCAAACTTACATGGTTCGTGTAAAACAACCAAATACTCTATCGTCCATGCAAGATGAAGATCTAAAAAATTATCACAAATCGTTTTTGCCGCAAACTTCGGCAAGCTCTGATACTATGATAAGAGTCTATGGGGTTCCACTCTAAAACCAATTGGCTATAGAGGGAGTAGCCCAAGATCTTATATATTGACGCGGGAGGACATCGACTTTCGATGTGGTAGTGCATCTTAACACTCCCCCTCACGTGTAACCCGATCGTCGGCGGAATTTTCCTCGCCGGTAATATTTGCCGGAAACAACATTGGCGGCGTTATATGCCGGAAACAACATTGGCAGCGGGTTACACGTGCCTCAATAACTCGGGTCTGGCTCATGATACCATATTAAGAGTCTATGGGGTTCCACTCTAAAACCAATTGGCAATAGAGGGAGTAGCCCAAGATCTTATATATTGACCCGGGAGGACATCGACTTTCGATGTGGTAGTGCATCTTAACACTCCCCCTCACGTGTAACCCGTTCGTCGGCGGAATTTTCCTCGCCGGTAATATTTGCCGGAAACAACGTTGGCGGCGTTATATGCCGGAAACAACATTGGCGGCGGGGTTACACGTGCCTCAATAACTCGGGCCTGGCTCTGATACCATATTAAGAGTCTATGAGGTTCCACTCTAAAAGCAATTGGCAATAGAGGGAGTAGCCCAATATTGACCCGGGAGGACATCGACTTTCGATGTGGTAGTGCATCTTAACATGTAATGATGAGGGGTTAAGGCCACAGATAATACATTCCTACCGCCATGTGATGTCTGGATTCTCAGCACGATTATCCCCTCAACATGTCGAACAAATGAAAAAGAAGGTCGGCTTCATTTGGGCTAGGCGACAAAGGATTTACTCCTTACAAACAACTCAGAGTCCAGTGTTTTTGGGACTAGCCTACAACACTCAACCTTGGGTGAAATCCAACTACGGAAAAGGCATAATAATCGGGGTGATTGATACCGGTATCTCACCGGGGCACCAATCTTTCGACGATTCAGAGATGCCAAAGCCTCCAAGCAAGTGGAAAGGAAGATGTTACGATGGCATAATTTGCAACAACAAGCTTATTGGAGCTAGAAGTTTCATTTCTCCGTACACCGCAATTGATGATGATGGTCACGGAACTCATGTTTCTAGTATTGCTGCAGGAGATTTTGTGTCAAATGCAAATTTTTACGGCCAAGCTATTGGTACATCTGTTGGAATTATGAGATGTTTGACACGTCATAATTAGTGCCCATTGAACAATTTGATTGTTCGAAGTGATTACTTATTTAAGGTTAAGTTCATACGTATATTATTTGTTTGACAATAATATACGAGCTGGGAATGAATTCGAAATACATTAGGGGTCTTGATGGTTTTACTAGGACCCGCTCATGATTTATATGATAGTAAAATACTTGTCGATATTTTATTAACATATGACTAATGTTATTTCGATCCTAGAAGGTCACACACAAACAATGCGCTTGATTTTCAATACGATTGAAACTTCCGGGTTAAAAGTGTAAACGTCAAAGAATAAAGGGGAGGAAATTCCAAAGTGGAATTTCCACCCCATTAACCGTCCAAAAATGATGCATAAGAATGCATTTGACTTTTTGAATTCAAATGCACTAATGCTAGTCTTGAATGGGAGCTTGAAAAAGGGGGAGGTTACATATGGATGTTAATGTGATTAACACCATATTAAGACCACATTTGATGACAATGTTGATCATCCTTTTTGTACACTTTGTAAGACAAGGAAAAAAAAAACAGCAAAAAGAAAAATACTCCCTCCTTCCTCTAGTTTTTGGCCGAAAATATACACACAAACCAAGAGAAGAAATCGTTTTTCTCTTGGTTCATTCTTGACATATACGCTTCAAGCTCTAGTTGCTTCAAGGGAGGAATCAATCACGCATTGGTGTGGACTAACTAGAGAGAGGAACGGACGTTGCTCTTCCGCTACGCACTCGATCACGCTCGAAGAGGTATACTCGAAACTCGTAGTTAAATGTGAATTTAGAACTTTGTATTCGATCGTTTATACGTTTTTGTATAATTTGATATGCAAAACATGTATAAAATCCCAACAGTGGCATCATGAGCCCGGTACATATGTTCTAATTCACTTTAAATGTCTTGAAATTTGATTTCATGAATTATAATATCATATGTGTATGTTTTGATATCATCAATTAAGGTTGTTGTGCATTATGTGTATTGTGCAATTATGTAATTGTTAAGGCCTGTAAATATTTTTCTAAAATTCTGTAAAAATATGTTTCGAACAGTAGACAAAATTTCGAGACCACTGTAATTTTTCTGGAATTGTTTCGATTTGTTAAGTGCTCGAAATAAATGTTTGAAACAGCCATATGTTCATCCGAACGGATTTGATATACCTTTCGTTTGAACAGTTTTAAGTGCTGTATATATTTTTATAGAATTCTGGAAAAATATTATTCAAACAGTACATTGAATTTCGAGTTTACTGTAATTTTTCTGGAATTGTTTCGATTTGTTAAGTGCTCGAAATAAATGTTTGAAACAGCCATATGTTCATTCGAACGGATTTGATATACCCTTCGTTTGAACAGTTTTAAAGGCTAGTTTTCTTTTCGGTTTTTAGATCATATCACTAATCCCATTTATTTGCGTTATAATTCTTAATTTTCATGCTCATATGATATATATTCTTGCTTGAGTGAATGTATATATGCATGTATGATCATGATTATATATTTATAACTAATCCTACCTTAAGTCAAGTAATTTGCCATACCTGACCCTAAAGTCGGAATAAGACATACGTATGCATGGACCTGCCAGATTGGCAGACATGACATGTCCTATGACTTGATCCCGATGGAATAATCGAATGATTTCCGATTCAGAATCGGGCTTCGATTGTTCATTCTGACTTTCGTCAGTAGGCTCAGGTTACTTGAACAGTGATTCCCATAATCAGATTTGGGCCTGTTGGCAAAAGTTGTCACCAATGCAATCTTGTAAGATTTTTGGTGACACCGAGAATTATGCCCGGCATAAATGGTGATCATTCACCTACTCACATGATTGGTAGTCGAAATGTTGCGTGCTGCCGTTCGATTATTAATTATCTGAGTTCTCGGATACATTGTGTATTTTAGTAGGATTATGAACACATTGTATGAGTTCAAATATTTTGATATTTTGAATTATCACTATGACATGCTTATCTGAGTTATTTATTCGCCTTTTACCGCTGTAGTTATCATGTCTACGAACGATAAAAACTCTAAGTCTCTCCGCTCCGCTTTGGAGAAATGCAAACTTAATGGTGCTAATTTCCATGACTGGGCTCGCAACTTGAGAATTATTCTCAAGTTTGAGAGAACAGATTATGTGCTCACCACCAAACTTCCTGAGGTCGTTCCCACCGATGAGAATGAGTATTATGTCTATGAACAGCACATGAATGATGCTACAGATGTCCAGTGCTTAATGTTGGCCAACATGGAATCGAATCTTCAGATTCAATTCGAAGAGGTCAACGCTTACGATATGTACCGCCAGCTGGAAAATTTGTTCCAGCGGGAGGCACGCAATGAGAGATACGATACTGTTTGTGCTCTTGTTGACTGTAAGCTAGGCAATGGACAGCCAGCAAGTCCCCATGTCATCAAGATGATAGGGCTGGTCGAAAGACTGGCCTCATTGGGGGCACCCGTCTCTAAGGAGATGTCTGTGGATATCATTCTTAGGTCGCTGCCTGATTCCTTCAGTGGTTTTGTGTTGAACTTTAACATGCACCAATATGACAAGACGTTGTCTGAACTGCATGGTATGATCAACAATGCTGAACAAAACATTAAGAAGGCAAAAGGCACTTCTTCCTCTGTTCTGACCATTCAGAACAAGAAACAGTTCAAGAGGAAGAAAGGTGCCAAAGGCAAGACTAAGGTTGCCCCCCGTGCAACAGCTCCTACTCAAAAGGCATCCAAGAAGGATGCCAAAAGGGAAGACAAGTGTCATTATTGCGGAATAATTGGCCATTGGAAGAGAAACTGCAAGAAGTACCTGGCAGACAAGAAGAGTGGTTTGACCACTACTACTCCGCCAACAGGTATTCATGTTATAACTGATTTACCTTCTGATTCTAATTCTTGGGTGTTAGACACTGGATGTGGTACTCATATTTGTCGAAATATGCAGCACCTGCAGAATAGAAGGAAGCTCACAAGGGATGAAGTGGACCTACGAGTAGGCAATGGTGCAAAAGTTGTAGCTCTTGCTGTAGGAACACTGTCTTTAAATTTACCATCTGGATATTGTATTGTTTAGAATAATGTATTCTATGTTCCTACTTTATGTAGGAACATTATATCAATTTCCTTATTAAATTTGGATGGTTTTTCCGTTACTATTGATAAAAGTGGTTGTTTTATCTCTAAAAATGGAAATGTTTATTGTACTGCATCCCTGCAGAGTGGTCTCTATATCTTGGAAACAAGTGTAGAAACTTATAACATCAGTATGAAAAGGAACAAGCCCAATGACTTGAACCCGACATACTTATGGCATTGCAGACTCGGTCATATAAGTGACAAACGCATTAAAGAGCTCCATGACAATGGAATTCTTACGTCATCTGGTTTTGAATCTTATGACAAATGCGAGTCATGTCTTTTAGGAAAGATGACCAAGTCACCTTTCACTGGTACGAGTGAAAGGGCAAGTGATTTATTGGGAATCATACATACTGATATATGTGGCCCAATGAACACGCCCGCTAGAGGAGGTTTTCCATACTTCATTACCTTCACCGATGACTTCAGCAGATATGGTTACGTATATCTGTTGAAACATAAGAGTGAAGCCTTTGAAAAGTTCAAAGAATTTCAGAAAGAAGTAGAAAACCAACTCGGCAGGACAATCAAGATTCTTCGCTCCGACAGGGGAGGAGAATACTTGAGCCATGACTTCTTGCAACACCTAAGAGAATGTGGTATTGTATCACAGCTCACACCTGCTGGTACACCACAACACAATGGTGTCTCCGAAAGGAGAAATCGAACCTTATTAGATATGGTTCGATCAATGATGAGCACATCAGAACTCCCAACTAGTTTTTGGGGTTATGCATTGGAAACTGCCGCTTCCACACTAAACAAATGTCCAACCAAATCAGCACCTAAGACCCCACATGAGATGTGGTTTGGGACTCTTCCCAAACTAGGGTACTTGAGGATTTGGGGATCCGAGGCCTATGTTAAGAAAGTTAACAAAGATAAGCTTGGACCTAAATCCGACAAGTGTTACTTCATTGGTTATCCTAAGGAAACCAAGGGATATTACTTTTATCTCAAACCCGAAAATAAGATTTTCGTGGCTCGTAATGGAACTTTCCTTGAGAAAGAATACATTACAAAGAGATATAAGAGTAATGAGACTCTTGAAATTGTTCAAGAGGGTGATGTAGCAGGTACTAGTACCTTAGCTGAATCACCTCAGGAGGTGGACCCTTCTTATGAAGAAGAGGTTCAACTCGATCCACGGGAAACCGTAGACGAGCCTGCTGATACTCAAAACATCCCTCGGAGATCCGAAAGGTCCCGTCAGGAACCCGATAGATGGTATGGGGAATTTTTCCTGATTGAAAGCGGGGAACCCTCAACTTATGAGGAAGCCATGAAACAACCTGATGCTGATGAATGGCTCCTAGCCATGCAATCCGAGATGGAATCAATGTACCATAATAAAGTATGGACATTGATTGATTTGCCGAGGGGTGATAGACCCATCGAATGCAAATGGGTATTTAAACAAAAGCTTGATAAAGATGGAAATGTCCATGTTTATAAGGCTCGACTTGTGGCTAAAGGTTTCAAACAGATTCATGGTATCGACTATGATGAAACTTTTTCTCCAGTCGTTAAGTTTAAATCCATTCGGATTATCTTAGCCATTGCCGCATACTACGATTATGAAATTTGGCAAATGGATGTGAAGACAGCTTTCCTTAACGGGAAACTAGAAGAGGATGTGTACATGACACAACCTCCTGGATTCACAAGCTCGAAAGAGCCTAAGAAAGTATGCAAACTTCAAAGATCTATTTATGGTCTGAAGCAAGCATCTAGGAGTTGGAATCTTCGCTTCAATGAATCAATCAAAGAGTTTGGATTCATTCAATGTGAAGAAGATTCTTGTGTATACAAGAAGGTTAGTGGGAGCAACATTGCATTTGTCGTGCTATATGTAGACGACATTCTTCTCATAGGAAACGACATACCCATGCTTGAATCAGTCAAGGCATGGTTGTGCAAATGTTTCTCTATGAAAGACCTAGGAGAGGCTCAGTACATTCTTGGAATTAAGATCCATAGGGAACGATCTAAGAGACTCATTGGACTGAGTCAAAACACTTATATTGATAAGGTATTACTTAGATTCCATATGGAAAATTCCAAGAAAGGTAATCTCCCTATGAGACATGGCATTTCTATTAGTCGTGTTGACAGTCCCACAGACAGCATCGAAATAGAGAAGATGAACAAGATCCCTTATGCCTCAGCCATAGGATCTATCATGTATGCCATGCTTTGTACACGACCTGACGTTTCTTACGCTTTGAGTGTAACAAGTCGTTATCAATCGTGTCCAGGACAAGAGCACTGGAAGGCCGTAAAGGCCGTTCTTAAGTATTTGAGAAATACTAAAGACATGTGTCTTGTCTATGGGGGAGATAAAGAGTTACAGGTTGTAGGCTACACCGATGCGAGCTTTCAAACCGACAAAGATGATTCTAGATCTCAGTCTGGTTATGTGTTTTGCATCAATGGTGGCGCAGTGTCTTGGTGCAGCAGCAAGCAAGGCACTGTGGCTGATTCTACGACAGAGGCAGAATATGTTGCAGCATCTGAAGCTGCAAAGGAAGCATGCTGGATCAAGAAGTTTGTGAGTGAGCTTGGTGTTGTACCTAGCATTGACGAGCCAGTAGTGTTATACTGTGATAACACTGGTGCAATTGCTCAAGCCAAGGAACCAAGATCACATCACCGCTCCAAGCATGTGCTCAGAAAGTATCACATCATTCGTGACATCACGGAACGAGGCGATGTGAGTGTATGCAAGATACATACAGACGATAACCTGGCCGACCCATTGACCAAACCTTTGCCTCAGAGCAAACATGACAAGCACGTATCTGGTGCAGGACTTAGATATATGCTTGAATGGCGTTAGGTTTAGTGGGAGCTGTATTGTCTGTATTTTGTCATAGTTTAGTCCTGATAAGATTATGTTGAATAATTGATTCAAATATATGTATGTTTATTTTCAGTTTTACTGTCTTTCATACATATATCTTTATTTTGATTCCATTGTTATCCATGGCTTCTAGAGAGGTCTTTGGGGTTGAGGATCCCAAATGAGAAACCCTCTACTAAGCCTAGAAGCAAGGGGATAACTTATCTCTGATCAAATGTTCACTGATTGGAATCGAACATTGTAATGATCAGCATGCACATGATTGTCTTGGTCACGTTTCTTAGACAAGAAAGGGAGTAAGTGTACTCTAGTCATGTACATGGGTATATATCTTGGAACTAGTCCAAGCTATGATACTGGATTCGACCGCCATGAGAACTTAGAAGATGACATATCTGTGTCCTAAGTGTTTCTCATCGAACTTATGTTAAATGGTGATTCTTAGACCTGTATGGCAGGAATGCGTTAGCATGAGACTTGCGTGTCTTGACTATGTAAATCGTCTCCTGTAGAAGGGAGGCTATAAAGGCATATGTTGGGCATACTTGGAACATGTTGGTACATTGGTTGTACATCAGAGGGGATTCGCACAAATCGGTTATGTCGATTGATTCATAAAATCTCGGTAGATTAATGGTGATTAAGATGGCCATCTCCAGTAGCAGTACTGGGTATCACATTAATTCTATGTATCCGAGACAGTACATGTGCAAGAGTATGGTGACACATATCTTACCATAGCTTGACTGTGAGAATCGCGATGCGAAAGAATCACTTCACAAGTAATCGTCCAAGGGCAAGTGGGAGTGTTGGAATTATGAGATGTTTGACACGTCATAATTAGTGCCCATTGAACAATTTGATTGTTCGAAGTGATTACTTATTTAAGGTTAAGTTCATACGTATATTATTTGTTTGACAATAATATACGAGCTGGGAATGAATTCGAAATACATTAGGGGTCTTGATGGTTTTACTAGGACCCGCTCATGATTTATATGATAGTAAAATACTTGTCGATATTTTATTAACATATGACTAATGTTATTTCGATCCTAGAAGGTCACACACAAACAATGCGCTTGATTTTCAATACGATTGAAACTTCCGGGTTAAAAGTGTAAACGTCAAAGAATAAAGGGGAGGAAATTCCAAAGTGGAATTTCCACCCCATTAACCGTCCAAAAATGATGCATAAGAATGCATTTGACTTTTTGAATTCAAATGCACTAATGCTAGTCTTGAATGGGAGCTTGAAAAAGGGGGAGGTTACATATGGATGTTAATGTGATTAACACCATATTAAGACCACATTTGATGACAATGTTGATCATCCTTTTTGTACACTTTGTAAGACAAGGAAAAAAAAAACAGCAAAAAGAAAAATACTCCCTCCTTCCTCTAGTTTTTGGCCGAAAATATACACACAAACCAAGAGAAGAAATCGTTTTTCTCTTGGTTCATTCTTGACATATACGCTTCAAGCTCTAGTTGCTTCAAGGGAGGAATCAATCACGCATTGGTGTGGACTAACTAGAGAGAGGAACGGACGTTGCTCTTCCGCTACGCACTCGATCACGCTCGAAGAGGTATACTCGAAACTCGTAGTTAAATGTGAATTTAGAACTTTGTATTCGATCGTTTATACGTTTTTGTATAATTTGATATGCAAAACATGTATAAAATCCCAACAACATCAACCGGTACGGCCCCTCGAGCTCACATCGCAATGCACAGAGTTTGTGGTGAAAATGGATGTCCTAACGACAGTTTGGCTGCTGGGATTGACGCTGCAATTAAGGACGGTGTAGATGTGATATCTATATCTATAAATGATGAAAGTAATCCTCCTTTTTACCAGCAACGAATTGCAATTAGTACATTTGCGGCAATGAGAAAAGGGATATTCGTGAGTTGCTCTGGAGGTAATTTTGGACCACGCGCGGCTTCTGTGACAAATGGTGTTCCTTGGATTCTTACAGTTGCGGCAAGCACAATAGACAGGAATTTCACAGCAACTATAGTCTTAGGAAACAAGAAAGAGTTCAATGGGGAGATGATCAATCAACCTAAAGATTTTAAAAACATGGAGTATCCTCTAGTTTATCTTGGATCTAAACAGGGAGATGGTAAATTTTGTACAAGAGAATCATTGTTGGCACACAAAGCAGATGTCCGTGGTAAAATAGTGTTGTGCTATTTTAAACAGGATCCAAAAAATTTACAAACAAAGAAACATATAGGAATATATGTTAAAGAGGCTGGTGGTGTTGGCATGATTCTGATCAACGAAGACGTGGAAGGCTATTCCAATTTGGATTCTGTTTACCATATTCCTACTTCTCAAGTGGATTATCCTACAGGACGAGAAATCGAGACATATGTGAGCTCAGTTAAAAATCCATCTGCTCGCCTTGTATTCAAGGGCACAATTCTTGGAGTGAAAGAGGCACCAATGGTGGCATCCTTCTCATCCCGAGGGCCTAACTTACAAAGTCTGGGAATACTGAAGCCTGACATCACGGGGCCTGGTGGCAATATCCTAGCGGCTTGGAAAGCCTCGGTGGATGGCCTCACAAAAAACGACCGTGCTTTTTAACATCATCTCCGGTACCTCAATGTCATGTCCCCATCTTAGTGGCATTGCAGCGTTGCTAAAAAATATTCACCCGGATTGGTCGCCAGCAGCGATTAAATCTGCAATGATGACCACATCCTCTCCAAAACGCCTGGATGGCAATCCAATCATGGATGAAAGGAGACAACCTGCTAACTTGTTTGCACTCGTTCAGGCATTGTGGACCCAAAAAATGCAGCAGATCCGGGGTTGATCTACGATATCAAGCCCGATGATTACATTGCCTACTTGTGCGGTTTATATACGAAGGAGCAAGTTCAGGAGTTTGAAGAAGGACTTCAGTGCTCGAAAAAAATATCCGAAGCTCAATTGAACTATCCTTCATTCTCTGTCAAAATTGGGCCGTCAGACAAAGAGACTATCTCCAGAACCGTCAAAAACGTTGGCTCCCCACAATCGACTTATGAAGTCGTTGTGGAGAACAATTCCAAAATCGACATAACTATCTCTCCATCAAAGCTCCTCTTTTCAAAGGTCAATCAAGAACTGACCTATACTGTCACCTTGATAAATAAGCATTTCGCTAAAACTTATTCCGGGGAGGCTGCCATCATATGAAGAGATGGCATACATACTGTTAGGACTCCACTTTACTTCTAGATATAGTGACCTATACTGTGAAGCATACTATATATTATGAAACTGTCAAGTTTTGGTAAATAAAAGAATCACTTTTCAATATGTCATGTTCAATATACATTTCTATTAAAGAAATCATGTTAAATTAACAAAGCAATCTTTAACCTTATTGTTTGACACCACAAGACTGTAATACAGAAATGACGAGCTTTTCTTTATGAAGTATAAACGTACCTCTCTGTACCCGCAACAAAAGTGCAAAGCTGACCTTCCCTTAGCTTAATAAATCTATTTAATTATATACACGTACATTTAGTATATTATAACATGTCGTCAAATTTGATTTTAAATTCTGAGTTGTCAACTTTAATTAAAAATACATAAATTTCATCTTGTGGATGATCGACGAATATTCATATTATTATGTATCTTTCACGTACGATATCTATATGTATATGATTTCAAATAATAGTACGAGGTTGCATTTTAGTCTCATATATAGTTATAGTGTTGCAGATTAGTTTTCGAAAATGGCTCATTTGTTGGGATATAGTCCTCAATAGTGACAATTGTGCAATTACCCCCTTATAAATTAGTAGAATAATTCTGGAGTTGAGCATCTTTTGTAATGAGTATAAGCATTAATAATAATGCATGGCGTTTATTACAGGCCTAAAATGGAGAAAAAAAACAGTGGATGGTCATTTTTCAAAGCTTCATCCAAATTATCCAATTGATTCAAGCATTGCAATACTAGGAGGAGGTCCAAGTGGTTTATCAGCTGCATATGCATTAGCTAGACTTGGTTACAATAATGTTACCATTCTTGAAAAATATCACATGGTTAGTGGCATGTGTGAATCAGTAGATATTCAAGGTATTTTCATGTTTCCATTTCGATTTTCTAAGTTTCGCGTTACTTTTGTTGTGAAGTAATGTCAAATGAAACTAACATTCTTGTGATTTCTTCTGAATTTCGAATACAGGGCAATTTGATGTTATGAGTTTCTTGATATTTTTGTTTGTCTAGTAGCATTTAGTAACACTAAGATTATATTTGAATTATGCAAATGTGCAGGGAAGATTTATGATCTTGGAGGACAAGTTCTTGCAGGAAATAGTTCTCCTACAATGTTTCACTTGGCTAAGGAAACTGGATCAGAACTAGAAGAAATGGACTCACACAAACTCGCGCTTATCGATAGTTTTACTGGGGAATATAAGGACATGCAAGTTGCAGATGAATATGCATCCCTCATTTCACTAACTTTAGACCTCCGGGTAAAGGACTATATGTTCCCTTTGAGTCATCGAGTAGCTTATGTTTGTTTTCGTTGAAGAAAACGTTCTCTTGTTTATACAGGACAAGGCTAGTAATCTTGGAAGAATAGGAGTTCATGCGCTGAGCGATTTAGCTGCTGATATAGCTCCTGAATTTTTGGAGAGACATAAAATTGCATCTCTTCCTAAATTAGTAGTTTGTGGCTACACTACATCGGGGTATGGATTTGTTGAAGATATGCCTTATGCTTATATCCATGAGTTCATCAAAACGTCAATGGCTGGAAAGATACGCAGGTTTAAGGGAGGATATGGTAACATGTGGAAAAGGCTGAGTGATTCTCTACCTGTCAAAATACTTTGCAACACTGAAGTGTTGAAAGTGATACGTGATTCATCTGGTGTCAAGATCGATGCCAAACCTAGTAACGGAGAAATTCAAACCATGGATTTTGATAAGATCATTATATCGGGGGCATGTCCTTTTCAGACAAGAAAGACTTACAGATCACCATGTGCGGATTTAGCAGGTCCGGTAACCTTTGTATTAATGTACCAGTTCCTTTCGTTTTCAGTGGCCACTGACCAGGTACCTTAGAGCAGGATATGCTAAAATGTTATATTCTTGTTGCCTGCAGATTGTGAAGAAAACACGATCTTGGATGAGAGCAATCGGGAAAAAGAGTTGTTTAGTAAAGTCGTAACAATTGACTATTATACTATTGTTCTGAAGATCAAGGGACTTGAACATATGCCAATAGGATTCTACTATTTTGAGGACTTCATATATAATACGTCTACCATAGGAAATCCAGTCGCAATGCAGAAGTTTTATGCCGATATTGATGTCTTTCTTTTCTGGTCTTATGGGAACTCGCCCCATATCAATGGAGATACTGTCACAAAGCTAGCAATTGTCTGAAACTGGTTTCTGAGGCATCAAAGATGCGCCTCTCAAGCTTGTTGAAGTGTGATGATCCTCTTAATTGAATGTTACATAGAGAAAGTCTATAAATAGTTTCAGCCAGCTCATTTACTGAAAAATTACTAATATAAAACATTTGATTGTGGTTGCATGTCATAGGTAAAGCACACAACATTTTCTCATGTACTTGTTCCCATACATGTTTCAGAAAAACTAAAAAGCTTTGAGGCACTACTTTCAGGATCTCTTGTAGTTGCTCCATGGTGCATGCATTAGTGAGTGTTATAGCAGCATGAAGAAGTGATACCCACGCCTCATCCATTTCAAAAATCACCTTTGGGGAGCTATCACCACTTGCAGTACATACAGATATAACTTTCGATGATAAGCTAGGAACCTGAACAAAACAATTACTGATAATTTATTTTAGTAATGCTTGAAGACCATACAATATCGTACGAATACAACCTTGAAACAAACACATATTCAAATACTAAGTTCAAGAACAATATGTAAGGGAAAGAGCAGAGTATAAAGCAAAACAAAAAAGCTAAAAGAATATAACCCAATTATCGGCGGAATTTTTTCATGCCAGTATTAATTACCGGAACAACATCGGCGGGGTTACACGTGCCTCAATAACTCGGGCTTGGCTCATGATACCATGATAAGAGTCTATGGATTGGTTTTAGAGTGGAACCCCACAGATTCTTAACATGGTATCAGAGCCAGACCCGAATTAATGAGACACGTGTAACCCCGCCGCCAATGTTGTTTCCGGAATATAACGCCGCCAATGTTGTTTCCGGCAAATATTACCGGCGAGGAAAATTCCGCCGACGATCGGGTTACACGTGAGGGGGAGTGTTAAGATGCACTACCACATCGAAAGTCGATGTCCTCCCGGGTCAATATATAAGATCTTGGGCTACTCCCTCTATTGCCAATTGGTTTTAGAGTGGAACCCCATAGACTCTTATCAATTTTAGTTATTTTCGTAAGAATTTCTTCCAGTTTTTGAGTTTGTTATTTTCACCCAATCGATTTCAACAATTCAAATTATGGTATTTTCCTGTTCCCTTCATTTTTCGTGTTCTTAGTGGTTTGGTTATATATTGAGTTTTGATGTGAGTATGGTATTGATGGTATTTGTGCAGGTGTGGTGTTTGACAATATGCATGTGTGGTGTTTGACAATATATATGAAAAAGTTAATTATGTTTGTTATTAGCTTATGAATTTTCTCCAAATAATTAAGGATTTCAAATGAATTATATTAATTGCAGCTTGATTTAGACTATAACTGATGTCTTATTATACACTTGTTCTGTTAGCTTCATTAGTAAGCTAATGACTAAATTGAATAGTTTTTCAAATTGATTTGTTGAATGCTCAGTGTCCACACCATTTGGAGATTAGATGGCAAACTGAAGTTGTTGTAGCATATTTCCGCCGCCATTGATAGCTGATACCAATAGGTAAGTTGAACAATTTCCTACTAAAGAATTAATTGGTAAGAGATTTGGACCTTTTGACATTTCTTTGTATTCAATGTCGATCATTTATATTTTAGATTCACATAATTTACCAAATGACTAATAATTTTGAAAAATGTTGAAACTTTCATGATCCTTTTCCAAATGGTATTTCCATAATAATTTACTTGTCCAAGTTCCTAACAATTAAGTAATAGATTATCTTATCAATAATTGCAATATCAAATGTTGTGATTGTATGGTACAATTTTTGTCCATGAATACATACAGACATACCGTGACATTGTAGTTTTGATATTTATAAAGTAAATGAGATCAATGTTCAACCATTTCAATAATTTTTATAACTTCTTTGAGAACGACATTCATCAACAGAAAGAGAATCAGTTTATTGGTACTTGATATTGAAAGAAAAAGTGAGGTTATATGATGATTAGTGTAATGTGTTCTTAAATATAATAATCTTGATCATGTGGAATTTTAAATGTCAATCATTTCAACCAAGACTGGTCCAGACTCCTGATGAATTGTGCTGTTTCGTTAAGTGATGGCAAGCTTGAAGTTGCAGTTCCTTCTTTCGTACAGTATCTGGAGTACTAGAAGGATTGAATGGTGAAAAAATGCCAGGTATATAACTTAAGTGTACAAATATGTTTTATGTATTCTCTTTCATTTTTATACTAATTTAGTTATGATTTATTACTTAGAAACTACAAGCGCATAACTTATAAATTAGGTAGAACATGTATGAGTACCATACTCCCATCTGATAATGATTTCCCACAGGATGGCATTAACCTGTGCACTCCACCATAAGTTTCCGGTCAGGCCCTTCGCGGAGCCTGCCCGTAAAAGGGTAGTAAAAACAAGTGTCTTAGCAATAGCAATCCCTGATAACTTTGACAGGATCCTGCCCGTGTTCAATGCACAACGGGTCATTCTTATAGAACTGCATAACTGGAATCAAGAATCTAAGACCCTCTTGATCGTCAATGTCAGAGAGGAGCTTGAATGTCCTAGATAACTTCGACAGGATCCTGCCCGTGTTCAATGTCCGGATCCTGCCCGTGTTCAATGCACAACGGTTGCTAAACCGGGCTGTTTAAACTAGTAATCTATAACAAATCAATTGCTATGTGTAAGTGTAATATCTTCAAAACAAACAAATTAATTTGTTTCTCTTTTGGAATATTTTACTACCAATATGCTTTTTGGTGTCGGTTTATATATTGGTCAATGCCATAATAGTTCTTTTTCTCTTTCTAGTTATAGAATATTTTAGACACAATGAAGACATTTGAAATTGAAATTGAAAATGAAATTTTTTGAATAATTTGTAGAATGTCAAGATAAGCTACAATTAATGTCCCGGGCTTACAATTAATGTAAAGAACAAACTAGTCTATAAGGAACTTGAAAGTTCTAAATGTTGGTATATATAAAACGGCAAATGGCTCGAACAATCACCCATGTTTATAGGATGTTTCTAGTCAATCACCTGTGTTTTAAAGTGTTCAATTCCATCACCTATGTTTGAAAATAAATCCCACTTGGTCACTCCGTTAACATTTCCGACAAAATCCCGTTAAGTCGATCACGTGCTTGGCACATGACATTTAGGGAAGGGTATTTTAGTCATTTCATACACTATTATGTTTAGAATGCATCACCCATGTTTATAGGATGTTTCCAGTCGATCACATGTGTTTTAAAGTATTTCATTCCATCACCTGTGTTTTAAAATGTTCCACTCCATCACCTATATCAAATATAGTTATATATTATATATATATATATATGATATATATTATGTATTTAATTATGTATTAACTATAATTACATATTAAATGTAGATATGATATATTATGTATACATATAGTTACATATTAACTATAATTGTATATATTAAATATAATTTTATTTCGTCAAAATTATATCACGATTCTTCAGATTATTCTAATGTTGAAAGCGCGTGTCGGACACGCGATTCGTCGTCCATGACTACGCGGTCAAATCGAGTGCAAATCACGCGTTTCGTCGTCTCAGACTCGCGCGTGACATGGCCTGTGACAGCTGTTACAACCATGCGTCTTGCCTTTTTGCCACGTCTCGACCGTTTCATACTTACCTATTCCATTGTGTTTTTCGATTCATTTTTTACTCCGTTTTTTTGCTTCATCAGCATCCAAAGTTTCCTTCATCAGCACATCCAAAATTTCCTTCATCAGCAATCGAAGAAGAAAATTTCTTCATCAGCAATCGAATCTGCATCAACCTGTAAGTTTCTGTGCCCAATTGTCTGCATGTGTTATTGTTTTTTTCATTCGCCCAATTGTCTGAGCTACCACTCTCACCACTCAAGCGACAACTGAGTGCAATAACAATTACCCCAGGTAACAAATCTCCTTTGCCAGACTGGATAAATATAGCCTCTTCCAACACACGTAGCCCTATTACTCACATGAAATCTCTAATGACAGGCAACACAGGCAAAAGGCAGCTTCTTCAAAACCAGATAATCCAAGATATGGAAAAAGGCACTGATGTCCAGCAGGTTCCTTGAGCCTGAAATAACCTCCCAAGACTTATATCTTCTGTGAAGCTGGAAAAGAATTCTCCAAGACGAGCCAGCTTATGTTTTGTACATTATCAATCTTTTGTAAAGAACTATGCAAACAACCAAGGGTTAACCCAGCCTATCTTCATATTTTGTAACCCACCATCTAGATAATCAAGGCTTCACTCTCATCACCACGTTCATTCAACGGAGCGGTAAAGTTATCAGGGAGTCTCTGCAATAAGCATGTCTCGGGAGAAAAAAAAAAAATTAGTCCCATAGAACATGCAGCTAGCTACGGAACAATAATATGAAATCAAAGTTTAATTAAAAAACCAATAGACATTACCGAACGATGACCACGAACATAGTCAATAACGAAAAAACATCTTCCACCTTTAGAATAACAGAAGAAAAAAACATAAATAATATGATATAACCTATAAAATTTAACTACTAATATGTCTACCAAAAAACGGAAGGGGAAAAAAAAACTTCAATCTAACTTACTTCCTACTACATTCATCTTGCTAATATCACGCAGTTTATGGAAACATCATATGCATATGTGATTTCTAATCACCATATTATATAGGGAAGAAGGTCATAAGTGCTATAATAAAAGCCTCACACCTTAACCGTCCAACTACCCTAAGTGTGCAAAAATGAACAAAAAATCAGAGCAAAAGCCACTAATATCTTAACAAATCAGTTTTATTTAATACTCCAAAGACCCTTCAACTCTCATGCAAAAAGGCACTACAATCATATCAAATCTATTTCATTTATGACTCAAATCTAACCAATACAACACTCCACTTACATATTTCATAACATATCTTGGAATATGATCAAATATTAGCTCAAATAAAAGATTTCACATACATCACTTAAATAAGATTAACATAACAGAACATAAATAAAAAATTTGGTCCTTGTTACATTACTACATGTATGATGTTCTTTTTTTAATTGTAAATAATGTATAAACATTTTTATGAAAATGACAAATTTTATAGTTAGACCCGACCGATGTCTAACCATAATATAGGCCCGGCGATTGCCGGGCCCTTTCAACTAGTTAGTTTCTAGGATAGAAAAATAGTGGTATTAACTTTAAGAAACAAAAATGCTCAAAAAATATAATAAAAATAGTGATATTAACTTAAAAAACAACATAAATGATCAATAAAAGCTTAAATATAATTATATATATACAAACATATATATTAAGTACGAAGTAATTATATAAAATTATAAATAATCAACAAAAAAATTGAATAATAATAAAAATGGAATGAAATAAAATTAATTAGAAAGAAAATAAGTCACATATTAATAACTTTAGTCTTGGCTTCTCCTGGACAAGAACAAGCTGTAGCTTAATTGGCAACTGACCATATTGTATTGTTGAGGTCGGCGGTTCAAATCCCTCACCTCTAACCACATTTTTGAAAAATTATAGTCCCATAACCATGTTTGTCAACTTAGTAGTATGAAATTACAAAAACGTCCTTCAAAATTGGAGTGAAATACCGTAAGTACCCCCAAAAAAGTCACATGTCAATCACATGACATATTTAACGGTAGGCTAATGGAAATCGGTGATGGACTAGAACCTTTTGAAACATAGGTGATGGAATAGACATTTAAAACACAAGTGATTGACTGGAAACATCCTATAAACATGGGTGATGGTTACGGCCATTTGCCGTATATAAAATGTAATATAGCATGAAGGTTTTATTCTTGCGAAGACTAATTTCAAACGGTACACAAGATTCCTATTTTTTGTCTGTATCAATAATTCTGATTTTACGAATGAACAATTCCTCAATATCTTGTTTATTCGCAATAAAATATTTTTCTTTGGACGTCGGTAAAAAAATCTATGTTTTTGGAGGGAGAGATACTACTTCACCAATCGAGTCACAGGTATCTAACATATTCATACCTAACGATTTCCCACAAAGTGATGACGAAGCGTGTAACTTGTACAAATCTTTTCATTTTCCAAGTCGATCCGATCCATCCGTTCATAGAACTATTTACTCGATTGCAGACATTTCCGGAACACCTCTGACAGAGGGACAAATAGTTCATTTTTTTATCCGAAACCAGGCCATTATGAAAAAAAGAAAGGCTTCGGAATATAAGAAATTTCCATTTGCTTCTTCCACCTTCCTTGAGGATTAATCTTCGTAACAAAAATTATTATTAGACGAATTCAAGTTTAGATAACGACTTGTCTTTAACAAACTTCTATTTAGGAGAAAAAGATTTACAATGAAGAAAGCTAAATAGTAACAGGCGTGTAAGTGACGATATAATATTATTGTCAATATTATTGGTAATTTCATAGCTCCAAATAAAGTTTGACAACTACACAAGAAATTAGAAATAAATTAATAAAATACTCCATACTAAATGAAGGAACTTGACTCTAAATGTATGTACATTTAAATTAACACTTCAATGTTGTTAAAACAAACTACTAATAATAACAATGTCTTCTAGTTCATAAAATCGAATTCTTTCACATGCACCCATATGTTTCCTTTTCTTGTATATATTCCAGGTTAATAGTTAGTGTAGCTTGTTACAACAACAAATTTCAAATATACTCCTCTAAACATATTTCTTTTTCGAGTATTTTACTACCAACACACTCCTTACAATTTTGAACACGTAAATTTATGAATTTGGAATTGGTTATTCTTGAAGACTTGAAGTGTATATTACGCTTCTTTCTTGGAAGGTAAAGATTAGTATAAATATTGAACATCTGACTAAATTCAAACATATAGCAAATCAAAGTGAAAGCAAAATAAGAATTTCTTCATTTCAAAACATGTTTCGAGTATCTTTCAGTATTGGGCTACTTTGTACTCTCATATCTATTATTCATGCTCAAAACAACCCAACCATAGAGTTAACCAAATAGCCTAGTAGAAAAGGCTCTTGTTAGTGACCAGAAGATCCTCGGCTCGATACTCTCCATCGCTAATTTACAAAAAAAGAAAAAAAAAACAACGCAACCATGCAAACATATATGGTCCGTGTAAAACAACCGAATACTCTTTTATCCATGCATGATGAAGATCTTGAAAATTATCACAAAATCTTTTTGCCGAAAACTTCGGCAAGCTCTGATGATGAGGGATTATTCTCGGCTCGATTATCCCCTCAACAAGTCGAAGAAATGAAAAAGAAGGTCGGCTTTATTTGGGCTAGGCGAGAGAGGATTTAGTTCTTGTAATCAACTCAGAGTCCAATATTTTTGGGACTATGCGGAAATTAACAAGGAAATAGCAGAGGTGATAAACAGCATTGGAGACACAATGCTTAAGCTACAAATTCAATGTAGAAGATGAAGATAGAAAGAAAATAAAGAAAATAGAATAGAATTGTTTGTTGGAGGCTATTTTCAAGTCTGGTGATGTATGTTGAATTGAGTGAAGATTGAATGATTATGAGATGATTGGGTTTAATTGGGTGCTCATAAGTATGCTTTAACTCCTCTGTTATATTGTATCGCTACTT
Organism: Echium plantagineum; assembly: GCA_003412495.2. Lineage (NCBI taxonomy): Eukaryota > Viridiplantae > Streptophyta > Magnoliopsida > Boraginales > Boraginaceae > Echium > Echium plantagineum. Next base: position 2,753,287 of record CM016568.1, on the reverse strand, counting down.
GCTATGTAGGGGACTTATTTTAATCTAAACCCATAACTCTTGAAAATTATAAAATTGCCCCAAAAATGGCCTTAACGTTAGAAACTAACGGATTCATTAAAATAGGGACCATTTCCGCACCCGCTGTACACTATCAAGGACCATTTGCGCATCGGTCCCACTTACGAGGACCAAAGTGCAACGAACACCCATTTACTGAGACCATTTCAACAATTACCTCTCTAAAATGAAGATAGAAAGAAAACAAAGAAAATGGAATATAGATCTTTTATTGATGATTGACAAATACTACTAGAATACAGACTTTCAGTGACGTCAAAATCCAACACCAAACCGACACCAAACCGACACCAATGACTATCAGTGTCGATTTGGAGTCGGGAAATTTTCGTCACCATCCAGGCGTCGCTAACTAGTAAAACCGACACCAATCCGACTCTGATGCTGCAAACCAAACATGCACACCTTTTCGACTCTAAATCGTCACCAAAACGTTTATTATTCTTCTAATTTCAAATCGACACCATCCGACTCCAAATTGACACCAATTCTCGACACCAATTCGACACTAAATAGACACACTGTTACGTTTTTTTTCAATAAAAAGTTGAGACCATTCCGACACCAATTAGACAATATTATTATCAGATACTGCATATTTAATTTCTTACTCATCTGCAAATTTTCATATCAATAATTTTTTTTTTGTATGCAGAGATTTATATGAAAACTAATATTAGTACTTCAAACTATTCCTCACTCTAATCTTTAAAAACTGCTAAAATTGTCTTAGCTTGGTAGGTACGGGATCGTATAGTCTAACCTTTAAAACGGATAAAAGTTGTCAATAAGGACTATTTTCATAGTTGCAAAACATCAAGAGTAGTACTTCCTTCATTTTTTAGTTGACGTTTTTGTATTTCCATTTCGTTTTCTTAGTTTCAATTTTACAATTTTAATACAATATTTAATGAGTCTTCCTCAAAACCCACTATTTAAAAAAAAAAAGGAATAACAATCTTAACGGGCCTGTCGCCCCCGGCTCAGAAGCATAGCCGGACCCAGGAGTTCAATTCCGATGGTGCAAAACTTTTCTAATTTTTTTTTGACAAAATAGTAAAAAATGATGTTATTCGTTTTGAACCTAGGCCAGAAAGACTCATTTTAAAACCTATAACATTTTCATTATATTAATCAATCAAAACAAGCTCATCCAATACTCTACAATAGGATGAATACTAACCGATTGAATTTTAATCAAATAGCAACTAATTTAAATTTGTATTCGACAACATTGGAATATCCAAATTCAACTCTAATATTTGAATAAAAATATTTATTCGCATCTTCCCCAACTCTCCGAACACTAATAAATATTAATACTCTAAGAGTGTGTTTGGTATGGTGGAATGGAATGAATTAAACAGGAATGGAATCGAATGACATGGTTTGGTACTTAGGAATTGATATTCATTGCATTCCTTAGTTAATCCCATTACCCCATTTGAGGTAATACCCATTACTCCCAAATTGGGCGTAATCATCCATTACTTCGGATGAGGGAATCGAATGTGGAAAAATTGGACAGGGTTACAATATTTATAATTATAACAAATTATTCTAAAATACTACATTTACACAAGCTGTTTTGATTACATTGAGAAATTCGCATTGTTATTATTATTATTATTATTATTATTATTATTATCATATTTATTATTATTATTATTATTATTATTATTATTATTATTATTACTATCATTATCTCTACTACTACTATTATTATTATTATTATTATTATTATTATTATTATATTCATTAATATTATTACTACTATTATTATTATTATTATTATCATTATTATCATATTTATTATTATTATTATTATTACTATTATTATTATATTCATTAGTATTATTACCACTACTACTATTATTATTATTATTATTATTATTATTATTATCATTAATATTATTATTACTACTACTACTAATTTTATTATTAAATAATTATTTTTGGGAAGATAAACAATTGTGTTTAGATAATATAATATTTACTTGAATATATTTAGTGGTACATTATTAGTAATTCAGTTATATTATGATTATTGCTACATCATACCAAACTAAGGAATGTAATGGTTAATGGTAATTGAATTACATTACTACGACCATACCAAACAAAATAATAAGAATCATTTGTTCATTCCTTTCCTTTACTCATTCCATTACTGAAGTCATTCCATTCCTACATCATTCCATTCCAGGCTACCAGACGCACCCTAAACTCAACTCTTACTTTATCCGAACACTAATAAATATTAATACTCAATTCTAATGATAAGTACAATATATTATAACAATGAAAGAAGATCATAATAATAATAATAAAGAAAATGCATTATAGTCCTTAAATTTCAATCTATTTACATTTTTCTTGATATTGGTATATGAAAACGACATATTTTTCAACTTAAACATATATACATATAACATATCTTCATATTCTACATTAATAGGAGAACAAAGTTTGATACTCGAATTTAATTGATGGGGAAATTCGAAAAAATATAAATTCGTTATAAAGAATATGAATATCAATTCTCTTTAAACTTCAATAACAAAAATTAATTATATTCTCTATTGATCTATACATAACAATAAATTTATAGTCCAAATAGGCATACGCATTTTAAAACTTCTTTAAACTTCAATAAAACAAACTTATTATATTCGCTATTGATCTATGAGAAACAATTTATTTACAGTCCAAATAAGCATTATTTATTTTTATAGCCTAAAAGTATGTATTCATCTAATAAATTATGTAAAGAGGGCAAAGTTTGAATATACACATTAAGAGAGGGGGGAAAACTAAAAATATAGATAAATCTTGCATTTACTTAGGAGGGAACAATATAAATTACAGAGGGAGGGATAAAAATAATGCAGAGCCCTTAGCAAGGTTCGAACCTGGGCTTAATGAATGAGAATAGATTCCTCGACCAACTAATCTAAGGTTATCATTGTTAAACTATCCTAGAATTTCAGTTCAATAAACATATCTATAAACATTTTTTTTTTTGAAAAATATGGTGGTGCATTTGCACCACCATGTTATTAGTAAGTCCGGCTATGCTCAGAAGAGACAAGGCGTGATGTTACACACCCCAAGTTCTTTGCTACTAGACATGTGCCCGGGGGCCGTATCCAATATAAAATACCAATATATAAACGTAATTATTGATTATTCATTGTTTTTTCTTTCTGTGACTTAGCGATGAGGGGATTCTCAAACCCAGGATCTTTTGGTCACTAGCAAGATTATTCATTAGTTAAATATATACAGATAAAGTACTATTGTTTCTTAATTGATGTGAAAAGAGCGAGATTGACGATTACAAAAAAAAGTAAAAGTATATTTTCGAGAACTATATATATTACTATTACAATTTCTAAATTTCTAGGACAAGACAATAACCATTTCATTATAAACGTTAAAATGTAACATGATAGTACTAATTAATATTAGGTCTGAAACTGATGAATATTGGGATTATCCCTTTTCTCGAATATTTCAAACTTCTATTAATATGAAAATCAATTCTTTATCATCTTCAAGAATGGTTAGGGGTTTACTAGACCAATATGATGTAGTTGATGATATTGTACGATTGGTGTACCACTACACTTTTTGCAAACTACAAATAAAAAAAGTTGGATAAAATTCCTTAAATACCCCTGGATGGAATGAATTCTAAGCAAAGGTTTAAATAATTATTGAATTAAAGTACAGAATCATAATTTCATGCTATAGTAAACCACTATTCGAATATGTGTATAAATGATCAGTAAAATTATGTTCAAATTTCAGAAAAGAGAGAATCTTAGAGCATTGAAAGGCTTTTTTTCTTTCAATGTTTTGCTAGTAAAAACAATTGGACAACCGACTAGAAATGATGTATTTCTAACAAACTTCCACTTTAGGAGGGAAAATCTCTACAATGAAGAAAGCTAATGAAGAAACAAATTGGACAACCAGTTACATATAATCTATAACAAATCAATTGCTATGTGTAAGTGTAATATCTTCAAAACAAACAAATTAATTTGTTTCTCTTTTGGAATATTTTATTACCAATATGATTTTTGGTGTCGGTTTATATATTGGTTAATGCCATAATAGTTTTTTTTCTCTTTCTAGTTATAAAATATTTTAGACACAATGAAAACATTTGAAATTGAAATTTTTTGAATAAGTTGTAGAATGTCAAGAGCTACAATTAATGTCCCGGGCTTACAATTAATGTAAAGAACAAACTAGTCTATAAGGAACTTGAAAGTTCTAAATGTTGGTATATATAACATGTAATATAGCACGAAGGTTTTATTCTTCCGAAGACTAATTTCAAACGGTACACAAGATTCCTATTTTTGTCCGTATCAATAATTCTGATTTTACGTATGAACAATTCCTCAATATCTAATTCCTCAATATGCACCTAGAGATATTCGAACCCTGTCCTAACTTGTGAAAACAAAGAACTTCGCCAACTACTCTAACTATAATCTTGTTAATATTCATAAATATACCCCCTGGGTTCCGTCCATGGAGATGAGCTCAAATGTTCTATTTTTATTGTTTATTATAATCAAGCAATGTGTATGCTTACAATTGATGTAAAGAACAAACTAGTTTATAAGGAACTTGAAATCTCTAAATGTTGGTATATATAACATATAATATAGCACGAAGGTTTTATTCTTGCGAAGACTAATTTCAAACGGTACACAAGATTCCTATTTTTGTCCGTATCAATAATTCTGATTTTACGTATGAACAATTCCTCAATATCTTGTTTATTCGCAATAAAATATTTTTCTTTGTACGTCGGTAAAAAAAAATATGGTTTTGGAGGGAGAGATACTACTTCACCAATCGAGTCATACCCAACAATTTTCCACAAAGTGGTGACGAAGCGTGTAACTTGTACAAATCTTTTCATTTTCCAAGTCGATCCGATCCATCCGTTCATAGAACTATTTACTCGATTGCAGACATTTTCGGAACACCTCTGACAGAGGGACAAATAGTTCATTTTTTTTATCCGAAACCAGGCCATTATGAAAAAAAGAAAGGCTTCGGAATATAAGAAATTTCCATTTGCTTCTTCCACCTTCCTTGAGGATTAATCTTCGTAACAAAAATTATTATTAGACGAATTCAAGTTTAGATAATGTTAAGATGCACATCCCACATCGAATATCGGTGTCCACCCGGGTCAATATATAAGATCTTGGGCCACTCCCTCTATTGCCAATTGGTTTTAGAGTGGAACCCCATAGACTCTTATCATGGTATCAGAGGCAGCCCGTGTTATTGAGGCACGTGTAACCCCGCCGCCAATGTTGTTTCCGGCATATAACGCCGCCAATGTTGTTTCCGGCAAATATTACCGGCGAGGAAAATTCCGCCGACGATCGGGTTACACGTGAGGGGGCGTGTTAAGATGCACATCCCACATCGAATATCGGTGTCCTCCCGGGTCAATATATAAGATCTTGGGCCACTCCCTCTATTGCCAATTGGTTTTAGAGTGGAACCCCATAGACTCTTATCATGGTATCAGAGCCAGCCCGTGTTATTGAGGCACGTGTAACCCCGCCGCCAATGTTGTTTCCCGCATATAACGCCGCCAATGTTGTTTCCGGCAAATATTATCGGCGAGGAAAATTCCGCCGACGACCGGGTTACACGTGAGGGGAGTGTTAAGATGCACATCCCACATCGGATATCGGTGTCCTCCCGGGTCAATATATAAGATCTTGGACTACTCCCTCTATTGCCAATTGGTTTTAGAGTGGAACCACATAGACTCTTATCAGATAACGACTTGTCTTTAACAAACTTCTATTTAGGAGAAAAAGATTTACAATGAAGAAAGCTAAATAGTAACAGGCGTGTAAGTGACGATATAATATTGTCAATATTATTGGTAATTTCATAGCTCCAAATAAAGTTTGACAACTACACAAGAAATTAGAAATAAATTAATAAAATACTCCATACTAAATGAAGGAACTTGACTCTAAATGTATGTACATTTAAATTAACACTTCAATGTTGTTAAAACAAACTACTAATAATAACAATGTCTTTTAGTTCATAAAATCGAATTCTTTCACATGCACCCATATGTTTCCTTTTCTTGTATATATTCCAGGTTAATAGTTAGTGTAGCTTGTTACAGCAACAAATTTTCAAATATACTCCTCTAAACATATTTCTTTTTCGAGTATTTTACTACCAACACACTCCTTACAATTTGAAACACGTAAATTTATGAATTTGGAGTTGGTTATTCTTGAAGACTTGAAGTGTATATTACGCTTCTTTCTTTCTTGGAAGGTAAAGATTAGTATAAATATTGAACATCTCACTAAATTCAAACATATAGCAAATCAAAGTGAAAGCAAAATAAGAATTTCTTCATTTCAAAACATGTTTCGAGTATCTTTCAGTATTGGGCTACTTTGTACTCTCATATCTCTTATTCATGCTCAAAACAACCCAACCATAGAGTTAATCGAATAGCCTAGTAGAAAAGGCTCTTGTTAGTGACCAGAAGATCCTCGGCTCGATACTCTTCATCGCTAATTTACAAAAAAAAAAAAACAACGCAACCATGCAAACATATATGGTCCGTGTAAAACAACCAAATACTCTTTTATCCATGCATGATGAAGATCTTAAAAATTATCACAAAATTTTTTTGCCGAAAACTTCGGCAAGCTCTGATGATGAGGGATTATTCTTGGCTCGATTATCCCCTCAACAAGTCGAAGAAATGAAAAAGAAGGTCAGCTTGATTTGGGCTAGGCGGAAATTAACAAGGAAATAGCAGAGGAGATAAACAGCATTGGAGACACAATGCTTAAGCTACAAATTCAATGTAGAAGATGAAGATAGAAAGAAAATAGAATAGAGGTATTGATTAAAGAAGTGAATAGCTTGTGTGATGAGGTTAAATAGTTGAATCTTTGCACTCCTAAATCCTAATGTGTATACTTATAATTGTTTGTTGGTGGCTATTTTCAAGTCTGGTGATGTATATTGAATTGAGTGAAGATTGAATGATTATGAGATGATTGGGTTTAATTGGGTGCTCATAAGTATGCTTTAACTCCTCTGTTATATTGTATCGCTACTTGCTATGTAGGGGAGTTATTTCAATCTAAACCCATAACTCTTAAAAATTATAAAATTGTCCCAAAAATGGCCTTAACGTTAAAAACTAGCGGATTCATTAAAATAGGGACCATTTCCGCACCCGCTGTACACTATCAAGGACCATTTGCGCATCGGTCCTACTTACGAGGACCAAAGTGCAACGGACACCCATTTTCAGGGACCATTTCAACAATTACAGCAGTGAGAGTAATACTTAACAAATCAAAGATTTTCCCTTCTTTATATTTTCCACAAAATTTGATATGTTGGTAAAAGCATGTTGGTCTTCAAGAAGAATTGGGTTGTTTTCACATCATGTTGTTTCATTTTTTGTTTCTTTGGAAACCTCCTCTTTTTCTCTTTGTTTTATTCTTTTCCTAGTTAACATGCATTTTCGTGTGAATTTGACTCTTAATACCTTGAAGGACTTTTTTATTTAGATGTTTATCATTATTGTCTTCATTTGACTAACTTTTGCTTTTTTTTTGGAGCAATTATACTTTTCGACTATTTTAGAAAATTTAGTGTCCTCAATATTGGTCTTGTTTAAGTTAAAGCGGCACATCTACTCTTCTCAAATAATTGAATCAAGTTTTTTGTACAACTTTGATCTGAAATTTTTCTTTAATGTATAAACATATATATTGTATTCACATGGATTTTGTTTTGGGTCGAAGTAATCTTATAACAGCTAATAAGATCTATCTAATAAAGAATATGCCAAGGGACTTTCATGTATGTATTAACAACATAGTTATGTTGGATATTTAAATTATTGAATGTCAGTTTATCTTTTAATAGTAAGCATTAGTGTATATGGAAGTAAGACAATTGGCATATACCTTGGAAGAAAATTGTCAAAATGGTCCCAGTAAATATGTGCAAGTTGCATTTTGGTCCCCGATTATATTGGGGCTGCGGAAATGGTCCCTGATATTGGTAAAAAGTAGCATTTTGGTCCCTAACCGTTACTTTTAAACGGAAAAGAGTTAGTTTGGGGCAAAAATGTAAGATCAACACAGTTAAGCCCTAAAAATGCGATTATAACTAATAATGGGGCAAAAATAGAAAGTTAACAACTAATTTATAATAATTGGAGGGAACAATTTTGGAGGGAATTGGGATGGGAGTAGACATAAATTACTTGTTAACTTTCTATTTTTGCCCCATAATTAATTAGTTATAATCGCATTTTTAGGGCTTAACTGTGTTGATCTTACATTTCTGCCCCAACCTAACTCTTTTCCGTTTAAAAGTAACGGTTAGGGACCAAAACGCTACTTTTTTACCAATATCAGGGACCATTTCCGCAGCCCCAATATAATCGGGGACCAAAGTGCAACTTGCACATATTTACTGGGACCATTTTGGCAATTTTCTCTATACCTTGGTAATGAATTCAATGTATTCTTCCAGAAGGCAATTGATGTAATTTTGAGGCGTTTTATTGATCTTGATAATCTAATAGTTCACTTGTCATTGATAATCTAATTTCCATGCATTTCATTCTTCCTCAATATATGTAATTGTGAACACGAAGTGATGTAGAATGATTCACTTGTCATTGATAATCTAATAGCATTAATTACAAAATATTATGAGTCTGAATATGTTAGACTATATACTTTCAGTTTCATATGTTATTGATTGTGCTTTTAAAGGCAAACAGTTCGACGACGACGTTGTAGACGCCTAACATTGTTGTTGTCGAGAGAATACTGAATCTTTTCTTGACGCTCTTAAAGTGTAAGATTTGAGAAGTTCTTTATTTTTCTTTTCAATTCATGTTTCTTTCAATTCACGTTCTTTGCTCGCATCTGCATCACAGTAATTGAATGCATTAGTAAACAAAGAAAAATCATTAATTGATTGAATATAATTATCTACAAGATTTAATACTTTTGACCTCTCCTCATACCATGAAATTCAAATTCTTATGTATATATCTAATTAAAAGGAAATTAACTCAATTATTAAAAGAAAATGTTGAATTTACACTTGTTGGATTTGATGAAGTCGTAGACTCTTATTTAGTCAGATCTCTTTCATGAATTCATTCCAAGGTGATGATAAAAAAGTACTCCCTCCGTCCCTAAAAGATTGTCACATTTTGACTTTTGTGGTCAATTACAATAAAATTTGATCATGAATTCTCATTAAACGATAATAAATAATATAGTCTTGTGGGACCTCGTTAGATTCGTCTCAATATATATTTTTGCAATATCAACTTATTATAATTTTTTCGCATGTAAAGTAAGAGATATTTGTGTTTTAAATCGTGTTTCATTGACCACTAAAAGTCAAATGTGACAATCATTTAGGGATAGAGGGAGTATTTCTTTCTAAAGAAGAAGGCATGACAATGAAATGGTGAAGTGCAATTGTGGCTTGATTTGCCATCCAATTTTAAATTAAAACAAGCAATTTCACTTTCTATGACTAAAACAAGCCATCCATGCCTTCTTCTTCACTCTTTTCTTCAATATGAGAAATAAATTTATACTTCCATAGAAATGAGGAATTAAAATAGTAATGTTGTGTATGGATATAAGTAATACCATAAAAAGAAGTGTTTTGAAGGGAAACGGAGTATTTTAGTCAAAAGATGGATTATTTGGTACCAAAAATAGTTGTAAGAAAGCAAAGTCTTGAAATTACATAAACCGTCAAAATTGGCATAAATTCGCATAAATCCCCCAAAATTACCATAAAATCGCGCGTAAACGTTTAATCGAAGGACCAAATCCGCACCCACTACACCTTATCTGGGAGAAAATGTGCATCTGTGCCGTTTACAGGACCAAAACGCAACATACACCGCCACTTACTTTGACCAAATCAACAATCACCTTTAGAAATTTGTATATAAAATAGAAGACTTATCAGTATATGTTAGGGTTATGGGGTTATGGGTGAATAGCCATAACCCTAACAGTATATACTATTTTATAGTATGAAACTAGGATTTTTTAGCGGAATAGAAATAAACACAAAAATATAAAAAGATGTACCATTACTTTGACAAGATGTATAATCTTTATATATATATATATATATCCAACAATGATACAACAGAGTCCTAGAAACCAAGTAATATGTCAAAATAATAGGCGCCTCAATAATTATTTGTCTTGTCCCAGTTATGAAACTAAGGTGAAGCAACCATGACAACAAGAATTTGAAAACCTAGGTGTTAAGGTTATTTAGCTTTTTGAATATTCCTCCCAAACCATGCTTCGAAATTGGACATATGTAACATAATCGGATTTTATTTTGAAATGAAAAGGGTGACCACCTAAAATAACCGTTGTAAAACCTACTGGAAATTGAAATACTAAACATAAATTTGGCATTAATAATGACAGTTTAAATTTGAAATTTTAGGAATACAACAATCCAAATATGATTAAAAGTCTCATTTGACTTAAAAAAAAAAAATATTGATCGGGGTAGGATTCTATTCTGACTTAGATATTTGTCAAACTGAAATTACTTTAATGTCTCCATTGATTAAGGGTATTTCTGTACGTGGTATTTTTTGGTGCACGTCTATTACATTTTATCAATACTGAGTATATTGATTTGTTATTTTATAATGCATGTTTTGTTAACAATAGTTCATATATGAAATAAAAGTTATTGATTATTCAATGAATGAAGAAGATAATTTTTGGTTCTTGAGAATTGTCGTTGATCCAAGTTTTAAACATGAATGTTATCCTATAACCGAGCCTAATCTTACGATACTAAGCTTAAAGCTTAGTAACTTATATTAAATTATTATCAACTGTTAGATTTACTTTTTTGAACTTAATTCTCATATAATGGTTATTAAGTTGTTTGGGTGCTTTCGTCAATTAGCATCATATTATAGAATCCCTTGCAAAATAAATCCCTTGGAAAATTAAATTATCCAAAAATAAAGTCAATCCTTGAACAATGATGATGAAACACAACATGTATATACAATAGATTAAAATTAGAATTACACACCCAATAGGAAAAATACAATTTAATCAGAGTCAATTCTACACGTGTCATATTTGACGAAATTAACTATGCTAAATAAACTTAATTATCTCAACAAACCCAAATATTTGATGCCATCAATTTATTATCATTGGCCTATCATTTAGTTGTTTTGATATTTGGTAACAATCTTAAAAACTAATATGTTTTAAGCCTTAGGTTGTAAAACAATATAATAAATAATAATTGATGGCATATGACTAATATGCCATTTGGTATTAGCTTCATGCTCGTTTCTAGTTCGAACTATCATTTGTACAAATAAGAATCCCCTTCATTACATGATTTCTTCTTCATATAGATATTTTTGCTATTTACTATATTTATGGAGTTTCTTGTAATACTTCATATATTCTTTTGAGGAAATTTGTATAATTATCTTTCCAAATTGATTTGCATGTTGATGATATCCAAAAATAATTTAAGAAAATATTTACAATTTAGTTGGGGTCTTAATTTTTCTTCATATTTATAGATTAAGAAAAAAAGTTAAGCTCTGTATTATGTGAAACAATTATATATATTATCAGTTTTGTACTATTAGATGAAGGGAAAAAAATAAATTTGACATTAAAGCTTTCAAAGTTAATTTTAAAATATTTTGTTTTTGTTTTTTTAGAATTATTTATCCTATCTATGATGATATTTTAGTTAATTTCTAACGAGATAAAATTACTTAAGTTTAAAGAATTAAAAATAATCGATAAACGTGTAAATCTTAAAAAAATCATCACTTGAGCAACAAACCCTATTTTTACATCATACTCAAAACGTAATTGTACATAATTTTCTTCACACAAAGTAGTTTTTTTTTATCATAAACCGTACTTTTATATCATATAAACATAAGTTAAATGATGATATTTGTGTCATAATAAGAAAAACATAAAAATTAACAGAAGACTACTGTCTATTTACATCTATTTGTTTCCATTATTCTTAGAAGAAGCAAATCAATTGTACATAATCTAGTGAGTTGTAAACAGTAAAACGTAGTGGAATAACTCGATAAAGAGGATTCAAGAAGAAAGAAATCAAGATATGTACGATCGTTTATTTGTTAATAGAAGTTTAGTAGAACAATCATATTTAATACTTGCTAAAGTTGACATGTCTTCTATTATATATTGGCAATTCAATAATCAATTTTGAGACGATTTTAGTTAATAATATTTTTTTAGTTAGTTTTTAGTCTACCAAATCTTCATTTAGAATAAATTGTAGGGCAAATGGCTCCTGACATCACTCACGTTTGGAAAAAAGCCAGTTAGATCACTCATATTTCAGAGACGCCAGTTAGATCACTAATGTTTAAAAAGTCACTCATTTGAGTCACTCCATCAGATCTTTTTAAGGGTATTTCTGTCCAAATACCTTTTTTCCTCTCTGTAATAACACGACCTAACATTGATGGTAAAAGGTGAAATTTTTTATTTAAAATCTTAATGACTTGTTAGGAACTCGCAAAATTTATATTAGACTTGTTAGAGACTTGATAGTGACTCGTTAATAATTATATTAAAATGTTAAACTTGAATAGTAATATTAATATATAGAAGACCGATTAATTAACATAATATATAAATATAAAGGACCGACTAATATATATTAATCCTAAACCTTAGGTAACTACTAAATCGACAATTTTCTTTTATAGATATAGATAATAAGTTACACAAACAAATAAATAATTTATTGTACAAAATTTAGCTTACATGCTTTATTTCCAATAAAGCATCAACAACTTTTGACAAGTTTACAAGGGAACAATTGAATTGACCCCTCAATTCGTTTGTCCTTAATTATTGCGTGTTGTAGGAAAATTTAAGAACATTATTGTACCCTAATTATTCACTATTTAATAGTTTATGCAAACAGTTTTGGGAGCAAAAATTGTTTCTTGATTTCCATTTCAAATTGTTCTCTGGACTTTTTATCAATATATCGGCCATGGCAGGGGCGGACCCAGGAATTTTATATGGGGTATTCATTTTATCAATTAAAAATAAAAATTATAGTTAACGATAATATATAAAATTGTTTAACGATTTTTCAAAAGTTATGACTATTACATTAATAAAATCAAATGTATATTGCTTGCTGCCTCTAATTTGATTTTAATGATTTTGTTGATGGAATAACCGTACATATTTTTGCGTCCAAAATTCGTTTGAATGGATGAGCAATATAGGGAAGGATACACGTGCATTACTTGTTGCGGCCTCTAATTTGCATTGGAGAAGTTGGACATATGTAGTACTCCCTCCGTCCTTAAATGATTGGTACATTTTAACTTTACATGGTGAAATTTTAAAAATTTTGATCAATAACTTTCATTGACCAATAATAAATAATATAGTCATATAATATCTTGTTAGATTCGTCAATGTATATTTTTGAACTATCTACTTTTTGTAATTTTTTCATATGTAGAATATGAGATATTTATGTTTAAAATCGTGTTTTGTTGACCATAACAAGTTAAAAAGTATCAATCATTTAGGAAGGGAGGGAGTATTATATAGTACTAATTTGATTTGGAATATATATATAGTATATAGATTATAGAGTAGTAATATGAATGAGTCATGTGGTGTTGTTGGCCCAGATGACTAGATTTGGGGGAAACAAATCAATGTAAAGCAAATGTATGTGAAATTATGCGCTGGAAAAAATGTAACACTTGCAGGGTTCGAACACTCAACCTTCTTCACATTCTGTGTTAGGGTATTCATGTGAATACCCTTGACACTACCTAGGTCCGCCCATGGGCCATGGTAACTTCAAAATCTCCCCTTTACATATCGACCGTACGTTAACATTCTCTGAAAATATAAAATAAACAAATTTAGTACTCCCTCCTTCGCAAATACTGATTACCATGTGACTTTTTATGATCATCAAACACAATTTAGAATATAAATATTTATAATTCTACACGCTCTATATTTATTAATCCATGAAATGGGAGAATATTAATTCACGAGCATCATTAGCTTATTAACATCAAAAGATTTACTACTAGGCCATCCATTACAAAAACGCATCAGTGCATATATATACGATCTATATTTTTTCAAAACAGAAAAAGGAGGGACTAACTTCACCAAGTGTAAGAGGTCCAATTAAACTCTTATTTATAATTGGCTTATTTTTATTTTGGCCCCTCAACTAAGTCCCTCATACTATATTAAGCCTTAAATTGCCCCCTATACTATGTTTTGTCTTATTTTGCCCTTTGAAATGTCAAGTTTAGAGAAATTTCGTTTTGTAAGAAGGGCCAATTCGGATAGTCACATATATTAAACTTTTGGGACAATAAAAATTGGCCCTTCTTGCAAAATGAAATTTAATCTAAATTTGACATTTCAGGGGCAAAATAAGACAAAACATAGTATAGTATGAAGGACTTGTTTGAAACTTCCGGGATAGTTGAGGGGTCAAAATGAAACTAAGCCTTCATAATTACAAAATATTCATTACAGAAAGTGGGGTGCAGGTCGGGGTTGCTTGGGGTGGGGTAGGAGGCCGTAAGGGCAGGGGTAGAGGTTGGTGGATGTGGGAAAGAAGAATAACCTTACTTCTTACTTATTTATTACTAATCATTAACAAAAATAATTTATATTTTTATCTATTTTCAAATATAACCTAAAATATGTTTTAGATATCTATCGGAATTCCCCTTTTTAATAATGAAACATATAAGAATGTTGAGTCTCTTATTTGAAATATATATACTCCCGACTTTTATTTGAAAAAGTGAGTAGTTCAGAATCTCTATCGAAAGCATTCAAACAGTTTGGGGCCATAAGAAAATATAAAGTTTAATTTAAAAAATCTATATACAATTAACTCAATCTAACAATATATCACATACATAACTACTATTTTTATCGGTTAATAGGGGCGGACCTAGGTGTACGATGACACCCCTTAGGTTATTGGATTTTCTACATATAATAACATATAATAAAGAAATCAAGATGAAAAGCAGGTCAACAGGTTAATATGTTCTCATTTCTAGAGAAGGGCGTGGGTCGATTTTAATTTTTAGGAATTTTTTTAACTTTTAATTGTTTTTTTTGAGATTTTGAGCCTTTATTTTATATAATTTTTTTAAATTGACCGACCACTTTTTTTCATCCTAGTGTCTCCTCGGTGAGCTAATATAAAATTCATGGTAAAAGTTTCAAAGTTTCATCTGAAAAATTGAAATGAAAATTACAATTTAAGGACGAAGTATTTACTATAAAAAGACGTAAAGAGTAAATATTTAATGTGAAAAATAAAGCTTAAGGGCCTGTTTGTTAAAACTCAATGTCTGAATCTGAAGTCTGACAACAAGTGACTGAACACTGAATGTCTGAATCTGAATGAAAACTGAATCTGAATATTGAAATATTTAAGTGTTTGATAAGAGTTCACAAATAAAGACTTAATTTAAGTCGAATTGACAAAATTGCCCCATAGCATGCTTCATTCATAATATAGATTACTAAATAAGTCATTTGTATAAATAATATAATCTAAATTATAAATAGTATAAATATAATAATATGATTCAATAAATATTAAAATTTTATACAAAATAATTAATGTCATTCAATAAATTATAAAATTATAAAGAAGATAAGGTAAATAAATATTAAATATTTAATTAAAAATTATAATATCTAAAATAAAAAAAAGTATAATATAACATATAAATGGCCTAACAAACAAAAAATATGATTATTAGTCATATATATGTATCGACTGTCTCATCATCACTTCTTCATACACACATTATATCAAGATGTACAATAATTAGATTGTTCGCCAATCACATCAATTGGCAACATAAATCACTATCAACAATCACAATCGCAACTAATAAGCAAAATCTATACCCAAATCAATATAAAAATAATATTTTAATAATAATAGTAACAAAAAGATGCAAAAAAATAACTAAAAATTCAGTTCTAACCATAAGATAACATAATCATAATTAGAATAGAGAATTACATTGAAAATATATAATATCAAACATAAATTAAATAGAGATCGAAAAAGAACAATATTATCAATCCGTTTGATAGAAATTTCCTCATCAATAGAAGTAGATAATTTGGAGAAGAAATGTTGAAGAGAAAAGAAACATGTAATCTATAAGGTTAGATTTGGGCAAATTGGCTTTTTGAGAGTATTGTAGGATTCAGTCATTAAGAGGTGAAAAATAAGTAGCAAATTTCCACTTAAAATTTTGTTAAGGATTTCATTCAGATCTGAATTAATTCAGTACTTAAATTTTTTTGTTAACAAACAGACTTAATGAAATAAGTTCTTAATTAATTAATTTTAACTACTTAATGAATTTAACAAACAGACTCTTAGAATCATACCTTTTAATTTATCTGCCTCAGATTGAGTAAGCCTTGCTGAAAACCCTAGCATGACGATTTGATAGGCATAAAGCATTCTACTTTTGGCTTCTTCAACACTTCACGTAAAATATACTATATAAGATCATAAGATGAAAAAATGTGCAAATATACAAAATTCTATATTCGAAACGTTGATATTGGTTAAAGCAACACAAACCTATATCAATTGACCAAAATTAATATGCCAAATATACAGAAGCATTAATATATTACAATGAGTTGCCTTAATTCCGTATAATTCGATGCTATTTTGAAATTATGGTACTATCAATTGATCAAAATTTAATATACTTTCTTATACTAAAATCATGAAAATGTGGTGAATATAGCTCAATAGTCTAGTGGTATCAGTGGCGGATGTGTTTGGTTCAAGCCCGTTCACTCGAACAGGCTCTTTTTTTTTTGAAAAAAAATATTATATATATTTAAAGAAAAAATTAATGTAAAAATTAGAATTAAAATTTATATTTACATATATTTAAGTATTTTGAACAGCCACTTTGAAAATTATGCCAATTTCGAACAGTCACTTTGATATTCCTGGATCCGCCACTGAGTGGTATCCAATCTAACCTTTTATGTAAGAGGTCATGGATTCGAACGTTGTTGAAAATAATTTTGTCTCATATTATATTCTAACTCTCTAGACTCTAGTTAAGAATTTCTATATTAATTGTTTGTAATACCATTATAGTCAGTATTTATCGCTAATTTAACAAAAAAGAAAATCATGAAAATGTGATATAAATTGTAAAGACATAATTACACGCACCTTCCTACAACGCTGGCAAGAACATCAAGATATGACTTCGTCTTGTATTCGTTACCATCTTCAATACTAATAACGTTTGGACGATTCTTCAACTTAACTATATAAGTAACCTAAATGAAAAAATATAACCAAGTAATATTTTAGACTAAGTGGCCATATAACTTTAAAATGGTACATATATATATAAACTAGGACAACATTTATAGTTTATCAATTGCATGATTAGTTATTTTTCATTAATCTATACTTCCTTCCTCCCAAAATAGTTTATGTACTAGCAATTTGCACAACTATTAAGAAATAGTGTAATTTTTAGGGCTGCGATGGGGTCGGTTATATCGGTACCGAACCGACAATATCGATTTTCCTGTGGTGAAGAACTGAAACCGATCCAGAAAGTCGGATAACCGACATTTCGATTTTTATGTTTTCGGATCGGTTTTCGGTTATGGACAGGTTATAGGCCTATCATATTGGGTTGATTTTTAAAGATTTTTTTGGGTTTTCTTGACGTTTTGCTTTTTACATTTGCAATAAGCTCCAAAATAAAACATACATGTTATAAATGTTCAAAATGTAATATATATAAATAACTTCCATAATCCAAAAACATATAGTTATAGGTTCCGAATAGATAATTATAATAATAGGAATTAAATCCGAATATATGATAAGTAATAGTAATGAAGTCCGAAGGCATAAGAATAAAACTCGAATTTCCTAAGCAAGAAGAGACCTTTGTGTTCCTTCTAGCATCTAGTAGTTATTAAGGTTTAATGTGTATTAAATACCTTCCTATTCGGTACTTCCCCAACTTCTCAATATTAATGATTATGTTTATAATTAAATAATAAACATTAACTATTCAATTATTAAAAAAAAAAAGAATTAATTTACATATATCGGACCGGAGCGGTTTTAATCCGAGGTGATGAATGAAAAAAACCGAAACCGATCCAAACCGAGCAAATTATAAACTAAAAAACCGAAACCGAACCAGTCGATTTTAAAACCGAAAAAAAACTGGCGGTTCGGATCGGATACGGTTAAAAACCGAATAAAAACCGAAACCGATCGCAGCCCTAGTAATTTTACAAGGATGCTCATAATTAATGAAATAGTGTAGAAAATAAATGATAACATATATTTAATGAAAAATGCATATTGCTAGATGACTATGAGATCTAATAGGGGCTAAAGAGAAAAATCTATTTAATATTATTGCATCGAAAATTAAAAACTCAATTATTTTCGGACAAAAAAATTGTGTCAAAACGTTAAGTATTTTAGGACAGAGGGAGTATAATATATACTCAATGTAAATGTACAATAAAATTCTATAATGTAACAAAATGTACAAGATATATATTCTATGTACCCATTAATAAAAGGCAAAAGTAATAACTTATATAATTCACATTAATAAAAAGATTTGATGAGATTGTATATATGTATTACCTAAAAGAAGAAGAAAATGTATTTTAAAATGATATAACTTGAATTTTTCATATAGATAAATCTTTTGAACTCTAACTTTCCACATAAATTAGGAGAAACAAATTAAATGCTAGGAATTGACAAAATTATGAGACTTAGTATTATAATTACCAGGGCTGATGATTCATCTGATGAGGAGGCATGATCAACTTCCACAGAGTCAGATTGTGTTTGCTTTTGGGTTGCCATGAAGAAACAAATAGAAATTATGAATTGTTTTTGGAGATTATGTTTGTGGTGGTGATGGATGACTTCTATAAGCATGTATTTATAAGTATACCAAACTGTGTAGTACTCATATTGTATTTACTTTTTCTCATAATCAATCTTTTTGAGGTAACCAATATTACATACTATAATAAGCAATCTTATTTAATAGTCATCAGGAAGCAATTTGGGTAATTTAATGCGAGAAAATTGATGAAATGATCCCGAAAGTGGGTTCAGGTTGCCTTTTGGTTTCCGAAAGTACAAAAGTTGCAAATCAGTCTAACATATTGGTCACCGGTTGCAGATTGGACCAAAATTTAATGGCGTTGTTAAATGTTAACGGCCCAAGCGCCTCGTAAGTTACACACGTTGTTAATAAGTTAGAACTGTAATAATGAATTAGTTTATGAGTGAACTACAATCACCATTGGGGCGTTAAAAATTAACGCCTTGATTAAATTTTGGACCAATCTGTTATCGTTGGCCAATATCGTTGACTGAGTTGTAATTTTTGTACTTTCGAGGACCAAAAGACAACCTCAACCCACTTTCGATGACCATTTCAACCATTTGGTCAATTGAATGAAGGTCAGAAAATAATATAGATGTTTTGAATCATTTAATGAGTTTGTTTGGTATGCTAAATATGAAATAACTTTATCTTACATATTTAATGAGTATATGTTACTAAAAATAGCATAACATCAGTAAATAATGAATATATTAATAAATTCATATTGTAAAATAATCACATAGAAATACAATTGATATTTTAGTTTCATTAATATATTTGAAATAATTAGTATTAATTTCAAAATTTATATTATAACATTATATAAATGTAAATGAATAATTAGTATTAATTTCAGAATTAATTGTGAATTAGTATTACAATATCCTTAATTTTAATAATTACATTAATTTAAAGACATCTTCAAAAAAATCAAACCACTTAATACCATAAATTAAATATGTATATTATATGTACTGCTTAAATGACTAATTACTAAATTACGCATATAATATTAATATATAATAGTTATATATTATAAGTATTGTATTTATATTGATAAAAAATTATTTAAATTTTATTGTTTTATACAAAGTAATGACTATTACCCCCAATTTGAGGGTAATGAGTTAATACTCAAATGTTGAATCTCAAGATAAGCTTTTGATAGACTTGTGGATTGTAATAGACCTAAGGAAGTAAGCTATAAGCTTGCTTTAGAACCTCAAGATAAGTCTACTGACTTATCTCTTTTGTAATCATATGTTTTTAATATAACTATCAAAAAAAAAAATGTTGAATCTCATCAACTAATGAATGCGATATCCCTTTATTGTTAACTATCATACTTATAAATGCAATTAATTTTCATTCATTCTCACCCATTTTATTTCATTTTTGGCTACCAAACAGGGACGGACCTAGAGGGGAGCATGAGGTAGCACGTGCTCCTCTGGTTTTTGACACCTGAAATTACTATTTTACCCCTAATATAAAATTTATACTTTTTCGTTCTTTTTTATTTGTCTTTCTAGCATTTATTTTTTGTTTGTAAATATTTATCTTCCTAGCATATTAATTATAAATTTACATTTTCAATGTACTTTTTGATTATTTTTTTCGTATGAAGTTATTAACAAACCAATTATATAGTTTCAATTGATTGTCATTTGACATTTCCAATATGCTTTTTGGCTACTCTTTATTTTCCTTAATTTATGTTCAAATGGCTAGAAAGACAAATAAAAAAGAACGGGGAGAGTAAAACTTTTATACCCTTAATAATCTAAAACATTACGTACTATATGTTAGTTTGAATTACATTATATAACAAAATGGACTCTTTATTATTAATTCAACTTCCAAGACTTATCTTAACCCTTACTTACGGGTAGGTTTTTTTTTATCTCCACACCATATCAAAATTTTTGATTAATGCTAATGTTTTGTTTCAAATTATGATAAAATTTGTTATTTTGAATAAGTAAGAAAGTTCTATTTAGATTTATATGCATATATTTTTCAAAAGAAACGATTTTGTGACTTGGGTTGATCAATTTGAGTTTTCTTTCTTGTGTGTGCCACAATTATAGTTTTGAATGATCAAGAAAGTTTAATTGTAGAAATTTATTGGTAAATTTGTTATATAAAATGTATTTTTTTTATTCGGCTTTGATCAATTTTGAGTTGCTTTTGAGACCGTTGTCGTTATGATAATCAATATATTCAATTGTGTCAAACAAAACTATCATACAGAGGTTTCCAAGCATGACAAAGCGTTGTTGTCAATTGTAATTTGAATTTTTTTAATATGCTTGTCGTACTTTTTTGTATTGACTTTTAGATTTTTTTAATGATTCCACATTTTAATAATTGTGCTACCTCTTATATTATTTTCTGCGTCCGTCCCTGCTACCAAATGCAATATAAAATTACTATTTCCACTAATAATAAATCTTTTTTGTGGTAACCAAAATTAACATGCCAGATATAGAATAGCAAATTGATCTGTTATGTTGTTTTAAATATTATTACACCAACCAAAAATTGTAATAAATTGTCATTCATATTAATTCTCATATAAATAATTGTGAGTTCTTTTACACTACTAGAATCCACGCTTTTTGCTTTGCCCAAATCCGAAGCCAATTTGAAGAGAAATGAGAAATGACTTTGGAATGGCTTCGTAAAAAATTCGAAGACAAATATCTTGTCGTCTTTTTGAGATCCGAAGCCATTCTGAGTCCAGGAGTCTGACGTCATTCTGAATCAAGTATTGATTTGACATTAGTAAAGAATTGAAGTCAATCCGAAGCCAACATCTGAAGCCAACATCTGAAGCGATTCTTAATCCAACGAAAATAATTTTTGAATTATCACTAATAATTTTTAGCCTTGATTAATTAATCAATTCTGAAGTTTTACTGAAGCCAAATCATTCGAAGTTATTCCGAAGTTTCCCTTTTCAATTTTTTTTTGTAAATTAACAAACTGAATTAGGAATTCCAAGCCTTTCCGAAGCCAATATTTCTGAATCCATTCCGAAGCTTTGGTGTATAGGATAAAAGATTTCTGAAGCCAGCCTGAAGCCCCTTTCTCAAGGACCCGAATCCATTCTGAAGCCACTTTCTATGAGGTCCGAAGCCATTCCGAAGCAATTGTCTATGAAGATCGAAGCTATTCCGAAGCGATTTTCTTCATAGCAGAAATAAAATTTGCAGCTTGGTATTCTGCATTATGCAGAATTCCAGGCTGCAATATTCAAAATTCACACAAAGTGCATTCAACAACCTAAAATGCATGTCCGAAACACAATAACAATCAAAATACAATATGCAAAACACATAACATAATCCAAAATACATTTAAACACAACCTACTCAACCAAAAACACAAAGAAAAAGCAATTAGTTCAAAACAAGCATCCCCCAAACTTGGATACATATTTGATAAAACATAAACATTATCCAAAAAATAAAAACATTATCCAAAAAACAAAAATTTTCCTACAAATAATATAAGAAGGAAAAAAATTAGACAAAGTTAGATAAATAGATAAAAAATTGAAATAATAAAAGAATGCAAATATATAATTACCTTGAATCACGTTTATATGAATTAGCCTACAAAATGAAAAATAAATTAAAGATTAGTATTGAACAAAACTGAAATTAGAAAATATATATGAAGTATGAATTTAGAATGGTTACCTCTTATGAATTAGTCTACAAAATAAAAATAAATTAAACATTAGCATTCAACAAAATTGAAGAAAAAAAAATATATATGAACATATGATTATAGAGAGAATTAAGATAATGGAAGAAAGTTTGATTAAAAAAGACCGAGAATGACTGAAATGGTGTATAAATAGCCATAATTTTGCACTGTCCGAATCCAATCCCAAGCCAAACTTTTTATCGGTAAAATTCGAATCAAATCCAAAGCAACTCTGAATCATTTATTTCGACTTCCGAAGCCAATCTGAATCCACTAAATCCGAAGCCATTCTGAATCCTTTCATTCCGAAGTCATTCTGAATCTAACGTTGCAGCATGCACCAGCAGCAAATAGAATGTTATGAAGCCCCATGTATATCAATAAACAAATAATTCACATCACACAATTCTAATTCATAATTCAATAATAATTCATGGTTCAACAACTTAATGTTAATACATAACAACAACTCAATGTTAATACACAATAATAATTCATATTTTATACATTAAACATTTCTAATTCATAGTTCAAATAATACAAGCATCATCTCCATCTTCTTCTTCTAGACCTAACTCTCATCATCAGAATGATGCAATAGTTCATCCTCAGTTGGCCAAACTTCATTCAAAAGACAAGCCCCATGTCCTCAAGGGCATCCTCCCTACAATTGTAGCATGGACCTTCTTCAACCTTAATGCATGTATGTCTCACTATTTTGTTCTGCCATTTCTACTTCATCATGAAACTCATACACTTCATCAAAATCATACTCTCTAAAATATTTATATGTGTCAATATCGACATCGTCACAGAATGCTTCTTCACCCCCTTGTACTTCTGCACCCCCATGTACTCCACCCCCTGTACTTCTGCACCCACTAGTACTTCCCCCTGTACTTCTTCACCCCATGTACTTCTTCATCCATTTGTACTTCTTCACCCTCATGTGCTACTGCCGACTGTACTTCCATTCCCTCAACTGCCCCTCATATTCCATCCCCTCAACTGCCCCATCACCTTCCATTCCCTCAAATATCGGCTCATCAGCAACCTGTTGGAATATCCCGGGGTTGCAAGACACAATGAACTACGATAGTTCATATGTCTAGAAAACCCTAATTCGTTGATCGTTAGAACTTACACAATAGAACTAGCTCATAGAAGTATATGTTTAAAGATAGTGTGAATATGCTACAACTAACATATAAAAGAGTAGTGCTACAAAGTTATACCTTTGAAGCGTGAGCGGAAGCTATGTCAATCTTTAAGCGCTTATCCCCACACCTTGCTCCTTTGCTTTCCCCTTGAAGAAATGTCTATCACCAAGGTGATATGAAACTACTATGAAATAGTCCACACTAATACCTTAGATAGCAATAAGACACACTTGGACTAGTGTGTGTTATTGAGGAGTATGTAGTCTTTACTACTATAGCAAAAATGTAGAACTAGTTCTACACTCTACACTTAGAGTTTTGCTAGAGGGTTATGGTTGAAGATGAAGTGTGTTTGTTTGTGTTCTTGTGTTCTCTAGCAAGAGATATACAAGACTTAGATTGATGCTCTACCCATTCTATATCATCTTATGATATAGAATGGATGATGAAACACATTATACACTAAACAAACACATTAACCATCCATATGGTTAATGCCTCTTGGTCCATGGAAGATTCTCTTACAAGAGTTCTTCCCAAGACTTACAAAGCCTTCCCAAGGCATAAAGTAGCCACCAAGATGTCAACCATTCATGATGATGGAATTAATTAATCTTAATTAATTAATTAAATCATATCTTATTTAATTAATTCATTAATTAATTAAATCATTGCAATAAATGATAATATATATATATATATATCTCACATATATATATATATATACATAAACCCCAAATGGTGTGTCCGGAACCAATTCCGGGAGCACCATCGGTTCGGTCGGGACACGATCTCGATCGAACCGAAATTCCTCAATATGGATCAAATCCCTTATTCACTTTCGAGTCACTACTCGAAAGTATCTTCGGTAATTGTTACGTGTGTGACCTCATAGCCCGAGTAACGAAGGCATCGGGATTCAACGTATAAGACCGTATACACGAATCCCGAAGATCATCGTGAGAGCCTAGTCTGCCATTCGATGACCCCCGGCATTATCTCGGGTGAGACTACTGATAGTTCAGATAACTATCGGTTGTTGAACCGTATATATAGATGATATAGTTCACGGGCACTAATTGAGGAAATTGACACATCAATTTCCAACACTCCCACTTGCCCTTGGACTATTACCAATGTCTTGGATGTACACTTGCATCCTTGTTACATGATTCCCTTTGTCCTCGGTTTTCGTCATAGGCTAAAGCAAGAAAGCGTGTCGCCAACTCCTATGACATAATTTCTCGGAACACGAGATAGTCTCACTCCTGTTCATAACGGGTGAATTCATAAGTAAGACTCACTCGCCGAGTGGCCAGAAAAACCTTCCCTGTATACCAGGGTGGACAAAGACCCTACCAATGCATCACCGATCATCTCACCACTACATTCACATAAGACCCAACGTACCCCATTACCACCAGTAACGGATGGGTCCGGAAGTAGTCAAAGCCTCATGCTCACGTAGCATGAGAATGATATGCATGTAGGTCTCAGAACCTCTATCATATGGCTCGTGTGAAATATAGGACACAAGATCTCTTCTATAACTTCACAACGGTCACTGTCCAGTACCATGTCAAGACTCTCTTGACAATGAACCCATGTAATGATTTGGACCATCCTTTTGACTTAAGAAACAAAGTCAAACGAATCATTACACACTAGTTTGGTTGTGTCCGTTCCCAAAACGCTGGGACACACCACTAGGGACAATGTAATCACCACAGTTCTTGTCTTGAAAAAGGGGTTCCTTAGCCAATACACTTATTGGCTCCTCTTCAAGAACTCGTGATTACATGGGAATTAAAATATTTATCACACAACTATGATTAAATATTCAATTGTTTATTCAAGTGCTATAAAAGAATAGGCAATCAATAAACAAGAAGTAATACTTTTATCCAACAATAAGAGTTTTACAAAAGTATACTTCATACATATAAATCAAATAAACTGAAATAAAGCTCCCACTAAGACTAAGACCACTCGGACCTAAGTCTAAGTCCAATAGCTGAAGTATGGAACTCATGTTTGGTCTGAGGCAATGGTTTAGTCAAGGGATCAGCTGCGTTGTCGTCTGTATCTACTTTAGATACTTTGATGTCACCTCTCTGGAACATTTCACGGACGAGGTGATACTTCCTGAGGACATGCTTGGACTTATGATGAGCCCTGGGTTCCTTAGCCTGTGCTATGGCTCCAGTGTTATCACATAACAACTCAATTGGACCATCAGCGCTAGGAACTACCCCAAGCTCAGTCATAAACTTCTTAAGCCAACATGCCTCCTTGGCTGCTTCAGAAGCTGCAATGTACTCGGCCTCCGTAGTAGAATCTGCAACTGTGTCCTGCTTGGAACTCTTCCAACAGATGGCTCCACCGTTCAGGCAGAATACAAACACGGTTTGAGAACGAAAATCGTCTCGATCGGTTTGGAAACTGGCATCGGTGAAACCTTTTGCAATCAACTCCTCATCTCCGCCATATACCAGAAACATATCCTTAGTCCTTCTCAAGTACTTAAGGATAGATTTCACAGCGGTCCAATGGCTGTTGCCTGGATTCGCTTGATATCGGCTGGTCAGACTCAGAGCGTACGATAAGTCTAGTCTAGTGCACAACATGGCATACATGATAGATCCTATGGCTGAAGCATACGGGACTCTACTCATGTTCTCCTTCTCGACGTCAGTGGTGGGGCACTGACTTTTGCTGAGAATAGTGCCAGTTGTCATAGGCAGTATTCCCTTTTTGGAATCGATCATATCGAATCGTCTCAGAACCTTATCAATATAAGTGTCCTGTCTCAGGCCAATCAACCTATTGGCTCGATCCCGATATATCTTGATTCCAAGGATATACTGCGCCTCTCCTAAGTCCTTCATCGAGAAACACTTACACAACCATATCTTGACTGACTCAAGGAGTGGTTTGTTGTTTCCAATGATCAGTATGTCATCTACATACAGGACTATAAATGCAATGTGGCTCCCACTTACCTTCTTGTATACACAAGCATCCTCCTCATTCTGAATGAAGCCAAATTCTTTAATTGCTTCATTGAATCGGAGGTTCCAACTGCGAGAAGCTTGCTTGAGTCCATAAATGGATCTCTGAAGCTTACATACCTTCTTAGGTCCTTTTGGACATGTAAAGCCTGGAGGTTGTGTCATGTACACATCCTCCTCAAGGTTTCCATTAAGGAAAGCGGTCTTTACATCCATTTGCCATATCTCATAGTCATAATATGCGGCAATGGCTAAGAGGATCCGAATAGACTTGAACATGACTACCGGTGAGTAGGTTTCATCATAGTCAATACCATGAATTTGTTTGAAACCCTTCGCCACTAGTCTAGCCTTATAAACATGGACATTTCCATCTTTATCAAGCTTTTTCTTAAAGACCCACTTACACTCGATAGGTCTAGCACCTTCGGGTAAGTGAACCAATGTCCAGACATCATTCTAGTACATAGAGTCTATCTCGGATTTCATGGCTTCAAGCCATGACTCGCTATCTGGCCCTTTCATTGCGGCTCCATAAGTATAAGGCTCGTCGTCTTCTATCAAGAAGGATTCCCCATACCATCTATCGGGAACATGACGAGTCCTACTGGATTTCCTAAGGGTCGGTACTTCTTCAGGAGTTTCATCTACCGTGGATCTAGGGTCCAAGATAGGATCCATCATGAATGGAGGATCTACTTCCTGAAGTGAGCCTGCCGAGTTCGTTAACTCGACTTGCTCATTTGATGAGACACTTGGGTTCAATAACCCATCTCTCTCATTCAATGAGTTTCTTGAGTTCGACAACTCAACTTGCTCATTAAACGTGTCGAATGAGTTCATTAACTCATTCGGCTCATCATCTTGAACTTCTTCAAGTTGTACCGTATTTCTGACATTTCCTGATAAGAACTCTTTCTCAAGGAAATGTGCTGTCCTAGCCACGAAAATCTTATTTTCTGGCTTAAGGTAGAAATAATACCCTTTGGTTTCCTTTGGATAACCAATGAAATGGCACAAGTCAGCCTTTGGGCCTAGCTTGTCTACGTTCAATTTCTTGACGTAGGCCAAGCAACCCCAAACCCTGAGGAAGCTAATCTTGGGACGTTTCCCAAATCACATCTCATATGGTACTTTCTCAGCTGACTTGGTTGGACAATTATTTAAGGTAAGTGCGGCAGTTTGCAACGCGTAACCCCAGAAGCTGACATGTAGGTCGGTTCGACTCATCATGGATCGCAAACTGTCTAACAGAGTGCGATTCCTCCTTTCGGACACACCATTATGCTGTGGTGTTCCGGCCGGTGTGAGTTGTGAAACAATTCCACAATCTCAAAAATGAGCGTCAAACTCGTGGCTCATATATTCGCCTCCTCGATCGGATCGAAGAGTCTTAATAGTCTTGCCGAGTTGATTCTCTACTTCATTTTGGAATTCTTTGAACTTTTCAAAGGCTTCACTCTTCATTAGATAGACATAGCCATAACGGCTAAAGTCATCCGTGAAGGTAATGAAGTAGGGAAAACCACCTCTTGCAGGAGTGTTCATTGGACCACATACATCGGTATGTATTATCCCCAATAAATCACTTGCCCTTTCACTCGTTCCAGTGAAAGGTGATTTGGTCATCTTGCCCAAAAGGCATGATTCGCATTGGTCATATGATTCAAAATCAAGTGACTCAATAATTCCACTTTCGTGGAGTTTCTTGATGCGATTTCATTTATATGACCAAGTCTGCAATGCCATAGGTAGGTAGGATTCAAGTCGTTAGGCTTGTTCCTTTTAATATTTACGTTATATACCTCATGGTCCTCATCTAGTATGAAAATACCATTTTGGTTTGAAGCTTTTGCATAAAGTAAACCATCACGATTAATAGAACATATATTCCTTTCCATAAGGATGGTAAAACCATCATTGTTCAAAACAGATATGGAAATAATATTTCTAGAAATAGTAGGCATACAATATACATTATTTAAAACTAAGACCATCCCGGATGGTAGTTTTAAATCTATCTTGCCCACGGCAACTGCAGCAACCTTTGCTCTATTGCCTACCCGCAAGTCCACCTCTCCCTTCCGAAGGGCTCTACTGTCATGTAGTACCTGCATATTTCGACAAATATGAGAACCACATCCTGAGTCAAGTACCCAAGTAGAGTTATTGGAGGTGATGAAAGCTTCAATAACGAATATACCTGTCGGAAGAGTCCCACTCTTCTTATCTTCGAGGTACTTCTTGCAGTTCCTCTTCCAGTGACCAGGTGTATTACAATAATGACACTGGTCAGTCCCCTTAGGACCTTTACCCGGAGTTTTGGAAGTCTGGGCCTTGACTGTTCCAGTCTTGGCCTTTCCCTTCCATTTCCCCTTGTCTTTCTTAAAGGCCTTCTTGTTCTGAATCATCAGAACAGAGGGAGTAGGGGTAGAGCTCTTCCCACCCTTCAACGCAGTATCAGCCGTGCTGATCATGTTATGCAACTCCGACAACGACTTATCGAAGTCATGCATGTTGAAGTTCATGACAAAGTTAGCAAACTTGTCAGGAAGGGAACGGAGGATTATGTCAACAGTCAAATCCTTGGAAAACTGAGTTCCCAAAGACTCAAGTCTCTCGATGATCCCAATCATCTTGAGAACATGAGGACTGGCCTGTTGACCATTGGATAGTTTGCAATCCATGAGGGCATAAACAGCTTCGTACCGCTCATTTCTTGCCCGCTTCTGGAATATCTCTTCCAGTCTGCAGTACATGTCATATGCTGCCACATTTTCGAACTGAATCTGAAGATTCGGTTCCATGTTGGCCAGCATGAGACATTGGACATCCAATGCATCGTCCACGTGTACATCATATGCACCACGTTCTAGCTCATCGGCATCCTCATGGGGTGGAGGAGGAAGTTCTTCCTTAAGAACATATTCGACTCTCTCGTGCTTGAGAACGATTCTCAAGTTACGAGACCAGTCGTTGAAGTTATTGCCATTGAGTTTACACTTCTCAAGTGTAGATCGGAGTGAGTTTGAAGTTGATTTCTTAGCAGTTGCCATCTAAAACATGCGAGTATGAAACGACGTTCAGTTTAATTTATATGTAAAACATACGATACAAGTATAGCATGCTTGAAACAATAATACGAGTACGAACAACCCCTCGAAGTGTACAAGTATACCAAGACCCCACGGACTTGGGTATGAGCGGCACACGCAATCATCCTCATAGTCCAATCCATGGGTAAGTTCTACTAGACTATCATATATCAATCATCCAATGATTATATATGACTCTTGGCGTCTATCACTAGTCGTTTTAAGACACTATAGACTTCCTTTGCCAAACGGGCCGGTTCGATGGGCTAACCTGTAGCCACGTTTTAAGCAACCTTAGTTCACCATAAAGGGATGGATTACATTTGCCGGTTCGATGGGCTAACCTGTAGCGCATGTAATCCCATTGCCTCCTATTCCTATGAATCAAAGTGCCCATCTAGGGATGATCCACCCGAAACGTAGGAAAGTTTGACAACTTTGAACTTAGGTTTGGCAAACACTTAATTATTACGTGGAGGGGTTTAGATTAAACATGTAATCCACATTTCATGCATATGACATAAGGTATACATATACTTCAAGAAAATATATGTAAGCATGAAACATGGCATGAATAATAAACACTTTAAAGGGACGTGATATGGCCTAAAAGACATTAAATAAAAACTAGTCTAACTAGTTCTAAACTAAGTCCTTGGTCTCCGTCTTCTTGGACATCGCCATACTCCAAGTCCGTCTCTTCATGTCTTGTTACATAATCAACTTTCGCATTAAATGGCACATGCGCCGCGAAAAGGAAATAACAATACAAGAATGTAAAACGACACATGCGTCGTATTTCAGTATCAAGGACAGTACGCAGACTGTATTTCGAATAAATACTAGGCCATATCAAATCCCCATTCCATTCAGACTACAGTTTATATATGCATAACACATTATACATAAATCACATAAACATGCTAGGAATGGAATAAAACACACAAGCAACACACAACTCACACACATACTCACATTCAAATAATGTGAACATAGTCATACATGCATATCATAACCTTTAATTGTCCAACAACTAACTTAGCCAATTTTCGGAAGTTTTACCATAAGTTCAACATTTTGAACTAATAACCCGATTACATTCAAAGAGACTTAGCATAAGTTTAAGGTTTGAAATTCATAATAACTCAAACCTCAAACTTCCTTTCTATACTCAATTAATCAATTTAATTAGTACCGATAGGATAAAATCAAAATGCTCCCACTTACCTCCACAAGACTCGCCATAAGACGATCTTATGTTGGAAGAGCTAGATTTTGACATACATGCTAATTTTAAACTATTTTAAACTTCTCAAAGAATGTTTTGGACTTATAAGATTATTTCCAAAACAATCTCTAAATCACCCATAACACACCGAAAACGTCCATAATCATCAAATGACTTTGGACTTAATCGATTTGTTTTGTTTCGAAATCATCAAATGACTTTGGACGTGCATGGACGCGTCCAGGGGGGACGAACCAGGCTTCGGGCCAAGGCGTCCCGTATCCAGGGAAAGCCAAGGATGCGCGTTCCAGTGGAGCCGTGTCCTTGGCTTACCTGGACTCACGCGAAACTTAGGTTTTGTCGGGGAGGGTTTTCCGAATGCGAAAATCGGCTACGGTTCATATATCGACATATATACTATATGGTACTACTTTAAACACTTCTAGAACATGTTAAACGTGTAATATAGCTCTGATACCATGTTGGAATATCCCGGGGTTGCAAGACACAATGAACTACGATAGTTCATATGTCTAGAAAACCCTAATTCGTTGATCGTTAGAACTTACACAATAGAACTAGCTCATAGAAGTATATGTTTAAAGATAGTGTGAATATGCTACAACTAACATATAAAAGAGTAGTGCTACAAAGTTATACCTTTGAAGCGTGAGCGGAAGCTATGTCAATCTTTAAGCGCTTATCCCCACACCTTGCTCCTTTGCTTTCCCCTTGAAGAAATGTCTATCACCAAGGTGATATGAAACTACTATGAAATAGTCCACACTAATACCTTAGATAGCAATAAGACACACTTGGACTAGTGTGTGTTATTGAGGAGTATGTAGTCTTTACTACTATAGCAAAAATGTAGAACTAGTTCTACACTCTACACTTAGAGTTTTGCTAGAGGGTTATGGTTGAAGATGAAGTGTGTTTGTTTGTGTTCTTGTGTTCTCTAGCAAGAGATATACAAGACTTAGATTGATGCTCTACCCATTCTATATCATCTTATGATATAGAATGGATGATGAAACACATTATACACTAAACAAACACATTAACCATCCATATGGTTAATGCCTCTTGGTCCATGGAAGATTCTCTTACAAGAGTTCTTCCCAAGACTTACAAAGCCTTCCCAAGGCATAAAGTAGCCACCAAGATGTCAACCATTCATGATGATGGAATTAATTAATCTTAATTAATTAATTAAATCATATCTTATTTAATTAATTCATTAATTAATTAAATCATTGCAATAAATGATAATATATATATATATATCTCACATATATATATATATATACATAAACCCCAAATGGTGTGTCCGGAACCAATTCCGGGAGCACCATCGGTTCGGTCGGGACACGATCTCGATCGAACCGAAATTCCTCAATATGGATCAAATCCCTTATTCACTTTCGGGTCACTACTCGAAAGTATCTTCGGTAATTGTTACGTGTGTGACCTCATAGCCCGAGTAACGAAGGCATCGGGATTCAACGTATAAGACCGTATACACGAATCCCGAAGATCATCGTGGGAGCCTAGTCTGCCATTCGATGACCCCCGGCATTATCTCGGGTGAGACTACTGATAGTTCAGATAACTATCGGTTGTTGAACCGTATATATAGATGATATAGTTCACGGGCACTAATTGAGGAAATTGACACATCAATTTCCAACACAACCTTCTCAACAACCTCCTCACCTTCCTTCCCCTCAACTGCCCCCTCATCTCTGACCCCACTAGTTTCTTGTGGAGGTAGTTCTTCCAAAGTAGCTTTAGGCCACGTCCTTCTAATTTCACTATAAATCTCTTCCAACAACAAACTCCTTGTAAAGTCAAAGCTAGGGTGGGTTATTGTAATACCCGGCCCAACGTGGGCGATGTGATATGTTTGATATGATTTGATTGGTACTACTCATACCATCAAGATGCATCTTCTTTTCGGTAGCCCAACTCATAAGAACTCCAAAGTTAAGCATGCTTGACCTGGAGTAATTCTGGGATGGGTGATCCACTGGGAAATGCCTCATTGAGCACGTGAGTGAGGACAAAACGTGCTGGAAAGACTCGTGGTGATTTGTGAGGCCAGTCCATCAAATCAATAACGTTCTGACCCGGTTTCTGGGTTGGGACATTACAGTTATATAATACCTATTTCTCTAATACCCTTCACCCACCTAATCATATCATCTACATCTTCTTGTGTCTTTATTTGAACCAATCCATCAGTCAACGAAGCTCCTGGCTTCTTGTACCAAAAAATACATATGCCTTTCATTCTAATGTCTCCCAGGCACCTATACAATCACCATAACGTCATAGAAGGCTGACAATAATCAAGAAACTTAACCCATCTGCCGGAATACATACGCTGCCCACCAAATTTTTGAAATTTTTCATTGCCCCTTAGCTTTATGTTGTTAGTAACCAACAAATCGAGAAATTAAAAAAACCCTACTATAATTGAAGCAAAATTGAACATTAATTACCGTAATCTGGAGGCAAACGATTAGGCTCTCCTTCTTCTCTCCAGTATCGCAGTATTTCTTCAGCCATAATCACGTTATACCAGAAATCGAACTTTTGGTGAGAAGATTGATGAAGTGGTTTTGGTTTTTGGCGGGGTTTGAGTATAATGAAGAGTCGGTTTGATTTTGAGTCGGAGTTGGAAATATATTAATGAAGATTGATGAAGTGAGTTAAGGTTAACTAAAGGCGCGTTTGTGTTTAAAGGGGTAAATATGTCTTTTTAATTTTTTGCCGATTAATTGAAAAAAACGGGTTAAAGAGGTCCATGGAGAACCTCTGATACAACCCGTAGAATATGGAGCAATATGAAACGAACTTTAAAATATAGGGGGCAAACACTAAACTAACCTTCTTTTTACTTAAATGTATTTTATTTCGAAGCTGCTCTTTTGTTTTTACTTGTATGACTCAATTTTAGTTACAGTATATACTCAAATGTATTTTATTTCGAAGCTGCTCTTTTGTTTTTACTTGTATGACTCAATTTTAGTTACAGTGTATAACATATTTCATTCGTTTAGGTAATTTCCATTTGATTATATTTCTTGTTAAGTTTGTCCTTTTATAGACCCTAAGGCAATTCATGATGTATTTCTTTTTGTTTTTTTAAAAACTCACCCACCATCCCTTTACAATGAGAATCGAATTCAGGACTTCTAAGTCACTGGAAGACCTCCTAATCACTAGGTCATTCGATATTATCAATTGATGATGTATTTTTTTCTTTTTGTAAATTAGCAATGAATTGAGTTTCGAACCTAGGACTTTTTGGTCATTAGCAAGAACTTTTCCATTAGGCTTTGAAGAAGAAACTTATGCTGTACATACAATTCTCTGAAAACTCTATTAGTCACTTTACATATTCCACCAAATATCATATGCTTTGAACTTAAACAAATTGGCAAAAGGAAGAATAACTAAATGAAGTTGCAAAAGCCCACATCAAAGCTCCATTAGAAAAACTTTCTCAAGGAAACTAAGAAATGTGTGAGAGTATAGCTCGGGATCACCATTTTCTTTCTTACTTTGAGCAACTTATTCCTTTTTCTTCTCATTGTCAACAGCTCTTTTGTTGCTTCTTGTCTATAAATAAGAACCTTTGGTTTCATTGAAACACTCCAAAATACAGAAAAATGATTCCTAATATCTCTTCTTCATCCTATTCTGTTCTTGGGTAAAGTATTGTGCAGTTCCAAAATCGCTTACCACGAGTGGACGTGTTAGGCGATTGTTGTGTTAACCTTGGGGAGCTTCCGACGATACCGATTACCACCAAGGTCGTGTCGATAAAGCTTTTAAGGCAGTGACTCTGCTATACCACGGCACAACTTGTTTAAACCGATAAGTTTCATAATTTATTTGCATTTCAGTTTGTGATCTATCATTGTTTCATTTCATTACTGTCATAGACTCATAGTAGCTTATCATTGTTATCACCTAGGCCAAAAGAATAACACAAACAAGAACAATTTGGCATATAGGCAAAAAGGATGTCAAAAATGATACATGTAAAAGCACTAGGCAAGGGAAATGGGCGTCGTATAAACATTTACCAAGGGAGGCATTTTCCAGAATTTCATATTTGAATTATGAAACAAATTCTAGAAAAAAAAATATACTATCAATTTTATGATGAAAATCCCCATAATGACCAGTTCGGGGGACAAGTAGACCAATTCTAAAAGTACGGGGGCAAACTGACCACTTCTTCCAAGTTCAGGGGGGCAAAAGAATTTTAGCCTATTGAAATCCATTAGGTTGATGTGCAGAAAGCCAGAAAGGTACGTACTCGACGACAGAAGGACCGCAGATTTGGTTGTAGTTGGTCTCGAGTTCTTTGAGCACTGGAAACTGAAAGAATGTATATTCAAGCAGAGCTCTGTGGTGGTTGTGAACTCATGCTTTGCTGCAGCTGTTGTTCTGACAATTCCCGATGAATATTATCTGTCCTCAATGTTTCGAGTAAAGCCTGAATTGAAATGGAACGATCTTGTTGCATTTCCGGATTACAGACATATCTTCTGCAGAGTGGGCAGTTTGAATGAGCTTGAAACCAAGTGTCGACGCAAGCAACATGGAAGACATGAGAGCAATTAGGTAAGCTTTTCAACCATTCACCTTCTTTGTATTCACCCAAACAAACTGCACATTCTAAGTTGCTCGGGAGACCATCATTCTCTTTCCCCTTGAACTGAGTAATTGGGAGTGAGTGCATGATATATGAATCGAGGCCTAGGCTTTGACGACTAAGTACTGCAGAATTGTCTGTTTGATCATTCAATAGTTGCCTTGGACCTGTGTCTGCACCGAAAAAAGCTCTTGCGCAAAATATACTGCTGTAGTGTTGTAGTATTTTCAAGAAACTGCACAACAGTATCATGATGCAAACACTTCCTACTAAAGCAAACACCAATAAATTCCAATGTGAAGGTTTAGGGGTTGGAGGGGCTATTGGAGCAATAGACATGCTATTTCAAAAAATTTCAATCAATATGCAATCGATATCGTTGATGTTTGCGTGTAAACATATTCTTCAGAAACAAAACAAGCAATATATTAGTCTAGGATGATGAGATATACTAACTTTTTGTCCTGTTATCACAAATTTGACTTTTGGAGACCGCCAAGACGAGGCCTGCAACTCTAAATTGTTCGTTAATCTGCAGGAAAAAACAGCATCTGTCCTACGTGCTGTCCTTACATGATCAAAATGCGCAAGATTGATTGATGATCCACCAACCGAAGAAATGATAAGTTTTTAAGGTGGAGCGGGATGTTTCGAGCCATGCCAAGGCATTGTTTAAGTATTTCCATTCCTGCACTTGTGCGGCCTCCATCAGTTATTATATGTCCGAATGATGCAATTCAATGCCTAGAATTTAGAATATCCTGTTAGACATTTTAAACGCCTAAGCCGCAGCAGAACAAGCTTTACAAGATCTGATGAGGAATACGAGTTTTACTCGATTGTGAGGCAGTATTTTGGGATCAAGGTGTGGTAACACACATGATGTGCCTTTGAAGTCTAACAACTAACAAGCATGATATAGTCTCTTGTATCAATCGACTTTTTATGGTAAGCTTGTTGTTTCTCGAAAGAAAAGAGAACTCGGTTCTATGTTGAAGTCCACTCGACTCAAGATACATAAGAAACGAAAGAAAACTACGCAACACCAAACCGTATGATCGATGCTATATGTACAAGTCGTCAGAGGCTCAGAGCTTCCTTAAGATTTATTCTCATAGCTCATAAGCATTACTCAAATATGGTCTCTATAACACATTAAATGAATCAAATCGACCATAAGAAACTATTGTTTGAGTAATAATTATCATCCCATATTGAGGTACTCAATGTTATATTAGTTGTTCTTGATGTAGATGAGAAACTGCCTCCATATTCTTCATCAAAATTATGACAAACTGGGTTGATAATTTTGTGTTCTTCGCGCAACTCAATCTGTTTCCATATGTCATCCATTGAATAAACATTGGGGCATTGCTCTGTGTCAGTATTAGTGTCACTGGACATGTCGTCGAGCCCTAGGATGTCGTGGAAGTTTCGTTCCTTTGTACCGATGACGGGAATCGAGTCCACCCCTGCGGAGGATGATGCATTACTTGAGAGTGAGGTGGAAGAAGATGGTACATTTGCCTTCTTCTTGCCTTGAGCTTCCTTCCTCATGTGAGTCCTCCAATAATTTTTTATGTCATTATCAGTCCTTCCAGGCACTTTTCGAGCAATTTTCGACCATCTGCAAATTTTCATCCATTAATAGGACTTAAATCTAGTTGTAAAAGGACATCTATATCAGGTAGCTACATACATTCAATTTGGCATGTATTCATTCTAATATTAGTCACTATTAACACCAATAATTGTAGAAATGATTACGGTAACTTTTGGTCCATCTAGGTAGCACGAAGCACAAATGATTCATGTAAGTGTATATCGTGTACAAAAATGATCCATAAATTAATATATCCGCTACATATAATGTTTTCAAAATTCAAATTCAAGTCTATTTTGGAGACCATTTGTCCACATGATAAACACCTACGGGATCTTCCATTTGAGATACTTTCGAAAAAGTGGAAAGAAAATATATTTGAAAATCATTTGAGCATTACCATTTACGGGGATCAGACTGTAACTATCATCAATGATCATTACCTTACTTTAATAATTCGACCACTACCTCTCACTCCTAATCTGTTATACACAGCCAAGACACTGAAATTTTGGTGTGAAATAAATGACTATTTTACCTCTCCTATTTGGAAGTGTAGCGATAAGAAAGTTAATTTTGGGACATAATTGTAATTGTACCTCCAAATCAAACACTATTATGATGTATGTATAGTATTACCCCTCTCACTCTTGTATCAAAATTTTGAAAAATCATTTGAGCATCATTATCATTTACGTGAGCAACCGTATCATCCACTTACTTCAACAATTCGACCACTACCCCTCACGGGCAACACTATACACGCTAGAATAGTATTTTTCTTGAATGTAAAATGATTATTGTGCCCCAAATAGGGGGGACAAAAAAGTCATTTGACGCCAAATTTTTACTATTCTGATGTGTATAACATATCAAACCTCAACTCTTATATCAAGAATTTGAAAAACCATTTGCGCATCATTACAACTAACCTGTTTCCGAATTTCGAGTGGAGTTGAAGCACAAGGGCCTCTTCTTGGGGAGACAACTTGCCTCGTTTGAGAGAAGGGTGCATGTAATTCACCCAACGTAACCTGCAACTCTTACCTGTTCTTTTCAAACCTATTCAACACAAATAACAACAAAAGACATTTGGTTATTAGACATATCCTATTTCCTTTCTTGTAATAGGATCCCAAATAAGCCTACCAATTTTTTTACTTTTTATTTATTTTTGTCTCCCCTCCACCTTCAAACCTGACACCTTTGCTATGAAATCCCATCTGCGATCTCCAAATAGGTTAACGTAAAAACCCAATTGAACATCTTCTTGTTCTGTCCAAGGTCCTTTTCTTGTTTCTTCTTGGTTCACCATTTTTAGAGATCTAAATAATAAACTTCTTGATTCTCTTTTTTTGTGTGTATAAAGATGCTTATCTTCTAGTAATGCCCTCGATTATTGTTTCTTGGATGGAATCTTTGAGTATTCTTTGTGATATTTATAATAGTAGATGTTTTTGCCTTGTGCTGCCTCTATTTTTTTTATGAGTGTTTTGACTTTTCACAGTCATCGAGAGCCGAAAAGATATACGAAGTTGATATTTCAGAAATATAGTTATATAGATTGAAACGAATCTAACAAGATCCAACATGACTATTATTTCTTATCGAGAAATTATAATTCATGATCAAAGTTTAACTTCAAAAATAGAAAATGATCTGATAGAAAACCGGAGGGAGTATTAGTTTATTTGTATATATTACCATTAAGTGTATAGGTTTCACTTTCAAACCAAATTAAAATAAATGGAGTAGTCTATAATATTATGTATCAACCGGGGAGGCTATCGACTTCTGATGTAAGATGTCCATTTCAACACCTCCTTTCACGTATAACCCGATCGTCTCCAAATTTTATCTTGTCAAAATTACTTGTCGAAACAAAATCGACGAGGTTACACGTGTTTTATTCACTTGAGATTGACTCTAATACCATGTTTAATGTCTATAAAGTTCGCAACAATAAAAAATGTATCCAAGATCTTATTTTAACCCGCAAGATGACTTTCAAGTGGAACGGGTATCTCAATGGTTAGCGATAAGGGTACTAATTCATTATCGTTATAAGTCGAAGGAAAACATTGGAAGAATGCCCTCCTTCTCCATTTTTGTTTAATTTCTACCTCTTTCCTAATTTTCTTGCTTAAAATTCTCCTATTTTTCTTCTTCTTCTTTTAAGAACACCACCACCAACCACCAACCACCACCAACTATCAAAACCCTCCCCCCACCTCCACGTAACAGCCAACAGCCCTGCCCCAACACAGTTCGGCTCTCCTCCCCCATCATGAAAACGAAATAGCGATTTAGGATTTTTTAGGGGAGGAGGTCGCGATTTGGGCTTTTGGGGGAAGGGGTGGCGATTTTGTGCTATTTGAGGGGAGGGGTCGCACGTGGGCGGATCTAGCTTATATATAATAAGGGTATTCACATAATTACCGTAACACTTGTCAAAACTCTCACAGTCGTAATAACTTAAGTTAGTAGAGGCAAGTTCACATGTTCGAATCCTGTGGCTGCCACTCTATTTTTCGTTCAATTTCTTACTCCTCTATATAGCCAAGACTCTTACAATAGTCCAATATATTGATTACTCTATTATTGATTTATAAATAATTATGATATTAATTATATTTGATTACTTGCTCAATTAATAAGCCGTAGAACGTAGAAAAATTAATTTAGGATTCTATTATTTTGATATTAATGTCTTAGTTATTTTATTACATATATACTATAATTATTTATAAAATTAACTTACTTGATGATTAGTTGTTAATTATATGTATTTTCCTTTTGAGATACATAATTAACTAAATAATGTGCAATCTGAATATTCACATAATATTCATAACCTTCAAAAAATCGTTGAACAATTTTATTATTTTATATAGTCATCCAATATATATATTTACTACTCTATTATTGGTTTATAAATAATTAGTATATTAATAATATTTGATTTTTTAGCTCAATTAATAAGCCAAATTAATTTAGGATTCTATTATTCTAATATTAATGTCTTAGTTATTTTATTAGATACATAATAGAGTTATTTATATAATTAACTTACTTGATGTTAGTAGTTAATTATAAATATATATAAAAGTATTTTAAGCTAAAAGAGAGATTTGAGAATTCAAGTGTAACTAAATAATGTACAATATGCATATTAATGTAAAATTTATAACCTTTGAAAAATCGTTAAACAATTATATATTGTTGTTAACTATAATTTTTATATTTGAATGATGAAATGAATACCCATATAAAATCCTGGATACGCCCTTGGGGTTGCAATTTAATTTTTTTTGAAGATTGGTGGTGGTTATGGGTTGGTGGTGATTGTGGTGTTGGTGGATTGATGGAGAAGAAGAAGAAAAAATTAACGAAGGTACAAAATAAGGGGTTTCACAGTAAAATAAGAAGTTTGTGAGAGGAAATATTCAACCAAATAAATTAGAGAAAGGATAAAAGTTAAAAAATAAATTAGAGAAAGGGTAAAAGTTAAAAAAAATGAAGAGAAAATCTTCAACTTTTCTTCACCTCTTATTTGAATTCCTATATTATGAAGGACATCATAGGGCTCAATTGGTCGTCTGAGGTCGATAAGCATCACTTTCTTGATTTCAGTATTACGAATATTTCAAGTCAAGCCCGCCGCGGAGTTGACTCTAATTTTGAGGGACTCACCCTTTGAAAGATTGGTACTTCTATGTACATAATATTGAGTATTGATTATTATTTTGACTTTAAGTATAAAGTTATTGGGAGTGGGTGATATGGAGGAATGGAAATGACGCACGCCATTATTTGAGTCTTGAGATAAGAGGGATGATATGTTCATGTAACTTTCTTAAATTCATATCCACTTTCAAATTATATTATATTAATATATTAAGCATTACTACTACTTTTAGGGGTCCTTCGAGAGTGTGGATCATATATTTTATTCATGATACCAAATATTATTACATACTGTTAGTTGGTGATTTAAAATTTATAATCTTTCTTTTTGAATAGTTATGTAGGCATAATTTTTATTGATGTACAAAGTACTAGTAAGATATTATGTGTGTTGTACGTGGTAATAGTTTTTATTGAAAAATAATATGAATTGTTTTTGTCCTATTTTATATGAGAGGTTTGCCTCTTTTATTAGTCGTGCTCAGAGTTAGTTTATGAATGTGTTGTTGGATTTTATTACGAGTTTTACATATCAAATTATGTAAAATCGTATAAACGATCGAATATAATGTTCTAAAATCACATTTAACTATGAGTTAGTGTGTATACCTTTGAAGCGTGTTTGAGCTTGCAGCGGAAGAGCAACAATCGTTCCCCTCTCTAGTTGGTCCACACCAATGCAATGTTGACACAAAGAATGAACCAAGAGAACTATTTCTCTTGGTGTTATCGGCCAAGTGAGGTAGGAGAAGAGAGTATTTTTCTTTTCAATTGTCTTACAAGTGAAAATATGATAATGAGAAGATTGTTGTTATGTTTTGTCACCAAATGGTGTTTATATAGCATTAACACAAAACATAACCTCCCTCTAAATTTATTCACCACTTAATACTATGTTGAATAGAAAAAGATGTTATCATCATTTGTGGTTAATCACATTAAAACAAAGTGTAACATGTGCTGTTATCGGTCCGGGTATTGACTTTACCGAGAACCGGCCCGATACAGTATCAGGTAGATCCGGACCGATCCGAAAACTGTTTCGGTCCGAAAATCAGATCCGGAACCGAAACCGATAGTTATCGGGCGGGTACCCGGACCGACCCGAATATGAAATTGAACAACATTGCCCTAAATCGATTTTCAAAATCGAAATTTGAGAAACAAAACCAAGAAAAAACAGATAAGAATGAACATTTTAACAATCAAAATACAAACAAATAATAATCAAAAATCGTATTTACATAGAAATTGATATCAATTTTATCAATAAAACTAAATCGAAATAATTCCAATCAACAAATGCTCAGATTTGTCAATCATCACTGCATTTAAAAGCAAACGAAATCGTAACATACTAATCAAGATCGAGATCGAGAAAGTACAAGGCAAGATCGAGTTAAAGAAGGAGAAGATGGAGGACAAAATCATCACCAATCAACAATAATATGCACAAAACGCCTCAGATTTATCAATAAATCATCATTGACATGTTGAAATCGATCTAAAGAAAGAGAAGATGAAGAGAATTTAGAGAGGGGGAGACTGATTCTAGAATTCCAGATGGGAGGCGGACATAATAAGGGCAAGGGGGTGGGGGTTTCATTTATACTAATTGTTCACGGATCTTGGACCGGATCCATATCGGATCTCGGTCCAAAAAAGAGAACCAGGACCGGACCGCGACAGTACTGGATGGATACTCGGTCCAGTTATTTCCAGACCGGTTCTCGGGTGGTTTTCGGATTAACCGGCCCAGTCACACCACTAATCCCACCTATTAAACCACGCTTATTACAATAATAAGTGTGTTTGAATTCAAAAGTCAAAATGACTTTTCTCATTCATTTTGGTCGCCTCCTTCATTCTTTGACGTTTACACTTAAACCCCGGAAGTTTCAATCGTCTTGAAAATCAAATGCATTGTATTTGTGTGACCTTCTAGGATCGAAATGATGTTAGCCATATGTTAATAAAATATCGACAAGTATTTCACTAACATATAGATCATGATCGGGCCCTAGTAAAACCATCATGATCCTAATGCATTTCGAATTGATTCCCAGCAAGTACATTATTGTCAAACATAATATACGTATGAACTTGACTTTAAATAAGTAATCACTACGAACAATCAAATTGTTCAACAGACACTTATTATGACGTGTAACACCTGATAATTCTAACACCCCCACTTGCCCTTGGACGATTACTTGTAAAGTGATTCCTTCGCATCGCGATTCTTACAGTCAAGCTATGGTAAGATATGTGTCCTCATACTCTTGCACCTATATTGTTTCGGATACATAGACTTAATGTGATACCCAGTACTATTACTGGAGATGGCCATCTTAATCACCATTAATCTACCGAGATCTCATGAATCAATCGACATAACCGGTTTGTGTGAATCCCCTCTGATGTACAGCAATGTACCAACATGTTCCAAGTATGCCCAACATATGCCTTTATAGCCTCCCTTCTACAGGAGACGTTTGACACAATCAAAGCACGCAAGTCTCATGCTAATGCATTCCCGCCATACAGGTCTAAGAATCACCATTTAACATAAGTTCGATGAGATTTACTTAGGACACAGATATGTCATCTTCTAAGTTTTCTCATGGCGGTCGAATCCAGTATCATAGTTTGGACTAGTTCCAAGATATATACCCATGTACATGACTAGAGTACATCTACTCCCTTTCTTATCTAAGAAACGTGACCAAGACAATCA
Source organism: Echium plantagineum (assembly GCA_003412495.2). NCBI lineage: Eukaryota > Viridiplantae > Streptophyta > Magnoliopsida > Boraginales > Boraginaceae > Echium > Echium plantagineum. The sequence goes on along the minus strand of CM016568.1, from coordinate 2,709,197 downwards.
TGTACATACTGATCATTACAATGTTCGATTCCAATCAGTGAACATTTGATCAGGGACAAGTTATCCCCTTGCTTCTAGGCTTAGTAGAGGGTCTCTCATTTGGGATCCTCAACCCCAAAGACCTCTCTAGAAGACATGGACAACAATGGAATCAAAACAAAGATATATGTATGAAAAGATAGTCAAACTATAAACATACATATATTTGAATCAATTATTCAACATAGTCTTAGTAAGACTAAACTATGACAAAATACAGAAAATATAGTTCACACTAAACCTAACGAGTCCGGTTTCGGTGCATCAATAATTCGGTGCATCAGGTACCCATTTAAAGGTTTTACGTAGGTACTGTACCCACTTGAAACTTCATCATTGGTACTTGCACCCAAATTGTACTATAACAATGATGAAGTTTCAAGTGGGTACAGTACCCACGTGAAATCTTTAAATGGGTACCTGATGCATGGAAGTATTGATGCACCCAATCTTTTCACAAACCTAACACCATCCAACATATATCTAAGTCTAGCACTTGATACATGCTTGTCATGTTTGCCGTGAAGCAACGGTTGTGGTACTTGTGATTGAAAGGAAATGTCTTTGGCCATGAAAGGAAATGTCTTGGAGCAGTTCCTATAAGGCTAACCTCATCAGAAGGTTGTGGTACTTGTGATTGAAACTCCGTCTCAACTGGCACCTCAAACTGTACCCTGACAAAATCCTCTAGTAGTGGCACGCCATGAAAAATCTCTTTAGGTCCATTATGCAAATTCGAATTCCAACATGTCTTCGTGGGAAATCCAAATATAAGTAACATTTATGGGACCCTGCATCATCAATATGATTAGAATATTTACATGTAATAGGACTCAACAATTGTGACGTACCATTGATCTTTTAGAAATTGTTTTATAGAAACTGAAGTCTAAGTAGTGCCCTATCAAGTAGTACGAGCAAGTAGATATATGTCAATTTATGATGATAAGAAATATTAACATGTATAGTTATATAGTTTTTCACGAAAGGAAAATATAAAATAATATTGGCTACTAAATTTCAAATATATAAAACATATACCTCGGGAAGATCTACAGGTGCATCATCATTGTCGTCATCATAACAATCAATTTCGTCATCATATCGAAGTTATCCATGTGACTGGACCCTCCAGAAGGCATCGTACAGTACCCATTAGCCTTCATTTCCTTTACTTCTTTGGATAGATTGTTGTAATTTCTCTTCAGCTTTTCCAATTCGAACACCTCGGATATAGCCGATAAAGATCTTTTTGTGACACCCCATCCAATCCCTATCAAACGATCATTGAATTCTTTATTCATAGCTCGAATAAATAACTCATTTCCCCAATATTTATTAGTTCGTTTTCTTCCAAATTTTTTGTTATGCTAATCTAATAAGTCAACAAAACACCAAATAAACAAATTATCAAACTAGATACATACATTTGCGTAGAGTATAATTGAAGCCATGGTAACATTATTAATTATATATATACAATTTCTTATAGAAATCTGAAAGTAGAAGTTTACACCATTGAGTGCACTTTATTGAAGATGAAAAGAATGCAATTAGTAGCTCGAAAATAAACTTGGAATCGCTTTCGTCCGTAGTATAAGACAGAACATTCTTTCCCCAATTAAAAGCCAATTAGTATAACAACTATTGGCATACAAAAACGTAACCCATCTAAACCCTATTTAGCAAAAATCCAAAATCAACCAATAACAACAAATTCAATAACTTTATCTAGTTCATCGTGTATACATATACATCTAATCATAATATCATCTCACATTCATATGTACTCTGTCCGTCCCTAAAAGATTGTCACATTTTGACTTTTGCTAGTCAAACATTCCAAAATTTGATTATGAATTCTCATTAAATGATAAGAAATAATATAGTCTTGTGAGACCTTGTTAGATTCGTCTCAATATATATTTTTGAAATATTAACTTTTTTATAATTTTTTCACATGTAGAATGATAGATATTTATGTTTTAAATCGTGTTTTGTTGACCACTAAAAGTCAAAATGTGACAATCTTTTAGGGACGGAGGGAGTAATATGTAACGGAACAAAATATCGAACTTATTAGCTAATGAAGACATATTAAAAACAGTAATAAGACTATTACAAATAAAATATATTACCACATCCTCAAGCATTTGCAATGAAGTAGTATCTTTAATCTCCTTATTAATTAATTAGCATCCATCCTTGAACATCTCTTAGTATGTTCACGAGTCACAACAGGATCAACAATATATATGGATAAGATCTTTGAAATCTTCAAATGAAAACTGGGCTTTTCTGATCAACAAGGGGAACAATAATCCATAATTTATTTTATATTTACTTTAACTCATTTTATTAATAATTCATTTGTATTATCATGAGTTCTATAAAGTTAATCGAAAACTAAATTATGAATACAATAAGTCAATTCGGACAGACTAATAGATTGTGCACAATCGTCTAGTAATAACAGTAAAGTAGGTTGTTAGAGGTTGATTAATAGCTTTATTAGATCGACTACCATAATCGTATTTAATCAGGATACTTAAATGAAGTGCGAAATCGAATAGAGTTGTCATATTTTATATTTGAACTCCTTATTTTCGTATAAATAAACGAAATATGAATATCTTAATTCATATTAAATACCCTGTTCAAAATCTAGATGAGAAATTGAACACATTCTTACATATATAATCAAATATCGTTGAATTTCAATTTTTATAACACTCTTCGAATTTATATTCGATTATTTGAATACTAAAATCCACTTCGAATTCAATTTCAATATTAAAATTGAGTATAAATTAGATTCGATATTGTTCCACCAATATTTGAATTCAGTTCGATATTCGACGCATGAAGATTCATATTTTTCATATTAATTAATAAATTATATATAAATTTTCGAATCGAATATTCTGATTGAATTCGATAGTCTTCGACGCACGTATGAAGATTCATCTGCGATTGTCAAAAAACACTAGTCGATCACCCTAGTTATATTTAAACTCCTTATTTTCATATAAATAAACAAAATATGAATATCTTAATTCGGATTAAATACTCAGTTCAAAATCTAGATGAAAAATTGAACACCTTCTTACATATTATATAACCAAATATCGTTGAATTTCAACTTTTATAACGCTCTTCGAATTTATATTCGATTTGAATACTAAGATCCACTTCAGATTCAATTTCAATATTAAAATTGAGTTCAAACTTGGTTGGATATTGTTCCACTAATATTTGAATTCAGTTCGATATTCGATGTATGAAGATTCATTATCACCGAACCTCCTTATCACCAAATCACCAAGACTTTTCAAAACTAAAGTCCATTTTATTTCATCATCAACATCTTCTGTTCATCTTAAATCAAACTCATTTCATTCATATCTCAATGTATTACAAATAATAAGTATTATTATAAATCAAGAATATATATTTTGAAATATTGCTCAAAGATATAATTTTGTTGTGCTTTATCAATAATATAATTTTGAAGATATATATATTATTCAAGGTGTTAAAATAACAAGATTTATTATAATATATTAATTGTTTATCATATCTATATATTAATGTTATATTATAAAATATAAGTAGAACAAATATAATTTTGTTGTAATTTTTAAACAATATCGTCATTGTAAGTTATTATGAAATAACATTATTTTATTGTAATTTATAATTCAAACTTAATTGACATTGATAAACATATCCTTAAATCATTATTAATTACAACTCAATAATAAGGTTTTATTACGAGACACCAATATAATAATTATAATATTTCATTAATAGTTTTATTATAATTGTTATTCTGATTTATTGTGCAATAAGTTTATTTGAAATATTACACTTCAAATTAGAGTAGAGATAAACGATTTCACAAATAAATTAAACTTCTCTTTCATTATCATACTAATAATTTTTGGGCTGGTATAACAATTCATATCACAACTATTGTATGAGCAATTACCTCCCACAACCTTTTGTTTCCCTCCCTTCCTCCCAAAAACATAAACTCACAAAATTTTCCAAATCAATTTGCCTAGGTTGCGATCTGTTTCGGTTTTTATTCGGTTTTTAACCGACCCGATCTGAAGCGCAGGTCTTTTTCGGTTTTAAAACCGACCGGTTCGGTTTCGGCTTTTTTAGTTTATAATTTGCTCGGCTCGGATCGGTTTCGGTTTTTTGATTCATCACCTCGGATTAAAATCGATCCGGTCCGATATATGTAAATTAATTTTTTTTTTAATCAAATTGTTAATGTTTATTATTTTATTCTAAACCTAATCATTAATATTGAGAGGTTGGGGAAGTACTGAGTAGGAAGAAAATTTAATACACATTAAACCTTAACAACTACTAGAAGCTAGAAGGATTAAATGGATGCATCAGTAATCCAATATATATTACTGAAGTAGCAGCAGGGATCAAGTTCAGTCGGAGTGCGTCATTCTGTTTAAAATACATTGAGGCTATGTCTTGGACGGGTATAATTCCAAGGCTCTACTTTCCAAGGCCCTAACCGAACCAATGAATCGGAGTGCGTCATTCAGTTGGAATGAATATCCAACCTTAGATTCACTGGTTCGCTATATAATAATGAAAAATTGAATTGTTGTTTAGAACCGAACCAATGAATCTGAGGTTGAGTATTCCTTCCAACATTGAATTTATTGGTTCGGTTGGGGCCTTAGAAAGTAGGGACTTGGAATTAGTTTTTACCGTCTTGGACTGAAGATGAAGAAGAGAAATTTAAGATCCTTTTCAGTAAATATAAGTTAGATGATGCAATTACCAAAGATATCTGTGCAAGGCCTTACGTACACCTTGATCCTTTTCACGACAATGGTTGATGTAGTGCTGATACGAACAGATATTGAGCAGAGAACCTCAATTCTATATTTAGATTTCTTATTATTGTCATCAAGTTATTTTTATGCGTTTGCACTCATTTGAGTTGAGTTTCTGCTCAAGAACATTTATGGTTTATCAATATATAAGATCATATATATGCATAAAAGTATAAGATGAATATTAATATATTTTTTGTCAAATAGTAATAAACAACCCGAACACCAAATTTATTCACTATTGTCCAATATATAATCATCACCTTTGTATTCATAACCGAAACGAATATCATGATGAAGTTCAAATCAGAGTTGGATTTGCCAGGTCCCAATTACGAATACAGATTCGTCAAATACGAACCCGAATAATTCAAAAAAGATTAGGTTCGTGTCCATCTTAGTATCTAGCCTTTTAGCAACAACGCTTTATTAAGCGCAATTTAACATGTTTACCTAAATAACGCTTCTAAGGTGCACCTGCTTAAATAACACATATTAGCAATAACGCTTTAGAAAGTGTTACTGAACATGTTTACTTAAATAGCGCTTGTGAGGTGAACTTTCTTAAATAACACGTTTAAGCAATAACGTTGTACAAATATTGAACATGTTTACTTCAATAACGCATGTGAGGTGCACCTTCTTAAATAACACATTTAAGCAATAACGCTTTACGAAAGTGTTATTCAACATGTTTACTTAAATAGCGCCTGTGAGGTGCACATACTTACGAACCACTTTTTAACAATAATGCTTTATTAAGCGTTATTAAACTTGTTTACTTGAATAACAAGTAAACAAATATAGGTGTGTCTATTCAAGAGATTTGTGACTATTCAAATATAGGTGGAGTTGAAGTTTTGGCGCTCCCAAAGCTTGGTTCTGTTTACTAAGTATCTAAGTTTTTTAAAGTCTCCTTTAATTTCATATTATCTTTACATGTTATATATTGGAAAATCGTCTTCAAGCAAAACAAGTTTGTTCAAGTATCTACAATTTGTTTTATCCATCAAATTATATTAGCCGAAAGACATTGTTCAAATATTTTCAACTCTGAAGGTGTGTTAATTATAAATTATTTCCCGTTGATGAATTTTTTGATTAAAAATCGTTGACTATTAAATAATACCCCTTTGTTTTTTTAACCTATTGTTTTGACTCTACAGATTTTAAATAATATGTTAAAAAAACATTGGGAGTATATGGGTAATAGCATAAGATGAATAATATATGGGTAAAAGCATAAGATGAATATTAATACATTTTTCGTCAAATAGTAATAGATAACCCGAACACCAAATATATTCACGATTGTAGAATATATAATAATCACTTTCATATTCAAACCGAAAAAATATCATGATGAAGTTCGAAATGGGGATTCGCCGTGTCCCAAATATGAATATAGATTCGTCAAATATGAACCCGAATAATTCGAAAAAGATTAGGTTCACTTAAATAGCATTTGCCAGGTGCACCTGCTTAAATAACACATATTAGCAATAACACTTTACAAAGTGTTATTGAACATATTTACTTAAATAGCGTTTGTGAGGTGCAACTGCTTAAATAACACATTCAAGCAATAACGTTTTACAAAGTGTTAGTGAACATGTTTACTTAAATAACGCTTGTAAGGTGCACAGGCTTACATACCATTTTTTATGAATAACGTTTATAAAACCGTTATTGCACTTACTTACTACAATAGCATATGTGAGATGCGTTATATTAGTTGTTTACTTAGATAATGCTTTTGTTTTATGCGCTATTTAAGCTATTTTCCATTTTTTTCATTTTTTTAATTAGGAAGTTCTCATGCGCTATACAATAACCCCACTTCAATAGCACATAAATCATATACGCTATGCAAGAACGTCACTCAATAGCTCATCAAAATAGCGTTATCTAAGCACCGTTTCCTAAGCTCAAATTTGTAGTAATGCATCCTTTGTCATCATGTAGTGTTTGATGAGTAAGATTTTCCTTTTATTAAGATTCATAAATGTATTCAAAATGAGTATAATCATAAATATTAAGATTAATAAATATTTTCTATATACTTACTAATCCAGTAAATAATATAGGCTTATTTTTATTTTAGACCCTCAACTATCAAGTAAGTTTTAAATTGGACCCTGATACTATCATAAACCTCAAATTGCTCCCTATACTACGTTTTGTCTCATTTTTCCCCCTCAAATGCCAATTTTAGATTTAATTTCGTTATAAAAGAATGGCAAATTCAGATTATCACGTATATCAAACTTTTGGGGCACTTTTACAAATAAGTAATGATAGTATCAGGGTCTAATTTAAAACTTACGTGATAGTTCAGGGTCCAATTTGAAACTTACGTGATTGTTCAGGGTCCAAAATGAAAATAAGTCTGGGGATTTATTTTTAATCTAATAAGTTTTGTTATTTGTGAACTGCGCCCAAAAGTCTAATATATGTGCTATTTCGATTTTGCCCTTATTTTAAAATGAAATTACATCACATTTGGCGTTTTAGGGGGTAAAATGAGACAAACCATAGTATAGGGTCCAATATGAGGCTTAGGATAGTATTAGGGTCCAATTTAAAATTTTCATCATAATTCAGGGTCCAAAATGAAAATAAGCCAATAATATATATAAGACCACACGTTGAGCCAATAATAGAAATGTGTCAATAATTAATGCTAGTACTATACATATACCAACTGTAAATAACCTTCAATAGATACCAATAACTATTTCTATCATATTGTAAATAAAGAATCTAAAGGATAAAAAGAATAAAGTAATATAAATAAATATTTAATATATCCATAAACTCATTTTTTAAAATGACCACATAAAATAATATTAATGCAATTATATTAATTATATGTTTAAAAAAAAGTATCACTAAAAATAAAATATGTTATAATCTTATAAATTTGTAAAATAATAATATAATATATAAATCTTAAAATTAGTATTACGATATGCAATATTTTAAAATATTATTACATACTTATATTATTTTAAGGTAATTGATTTAATTCCATTTTAAACTATTTTAGTATAACATATTTGACTAACATTATATATATTTTTGTTCAAAATTTATCAACAAAATATTTCCTACATCAATTTTTACATAATATATATATATATATTATATATGTTGGTTTGAATGGGAAAATTAAAAATGCATATTTAATATTAATATATTTGATACAAAAATCGTAATGATGATATACTATATTTAAAGTATAACAATGTAGTATTATAATTAATATATATATATATATAATAATAATAAATTATGTGAGACCTAATCTTATGTTATAAATAACCTCCAATTTGCACCAAGCATCTATATCTTATTGTTAAACAAAACTAAAGGAAAACATAGTTCTTAAGTCGAATATGGAGGAGTTCAAAATCGTACAAGTAGGAAAAATTGTTTTGTTAATGTTATTATTTGTCTCAATTGAACATACAACAGCTAGCTGTTTGACGGAGTGTTTCAAGGCTTGTAGTGTAACACCAAATCCTTTTTGTTATCGAGAATGTGCTAAAAGATGCCATGGGGCAACTAGTGATGATGATACTGCTCTCAAAATTGAGCATTGTTTGATTAGTTGTACCAGTCAGAGCTATGCAGAAGGTAAATTATAAAATCCTAATAAAATATGTACCATATTCTCGATTTATTCACATATTGCTCAAATGGAAGGATAAAACTAGTGGGATATCCAAAATATAGATTTTAGTAGTACTTCTAGTTTCTTAAGCATTTTAAAATTTCATACACGTAAACATGCCTTAGATTTTAGTCCTTCCATTTCATATCAAATGGTACAAAATAATAAAACATGCAATTGTTTTGTTTTCGCAGGGGTAGATGGTCTAAATTCATGTCTGCAACACTGCTAGAACGACTGCCAAGTTAAAGTAGTGAAACACAAAGAAAAATGAAAAAAACAAATGAAATGAGAAATAATTGAGTATTACAAATAAGTTGTTTGATATTTGGTAGATGGAATGAAGATTTAATGAATAAGTCGTTAGATTTTCCTAAATCTTTTTACATATACCCAACATGTATGTGGTAACTCTATGTATTTTTTACTTAACTCATACTTTGTGTACTCCGATCATGAATTCTTTCAAATTATAAATGCTTCAATCATCTCATATAGTTTTCATTTTTTTTTCATTTTAAAATAATGTATCTCCAACTCCATTAACGCTTTATGAGAAGATAAAATATTAACAAAACATTACTTGACAGAAAGTTAAACTAGTCGATCTATATTAACACCAGAAGACAACTGCATATATATATATATGTACAATGGTATTTTGGTAGTAATATTCCATTTCATTTGAAAAAATAACCGAAGTTCACCCACTACATAAAAATTACTTCCCTTAGATAATTCACCCATTTTACTTCGTCATTACCAAATAGATATCAAAATAATTCTACAAATACTTGTAATATTGTTTTAGCTCAGATATCACAAATGAATTCATATATTCTGCCCAATCACTCACTACTATATAAATGTGCTTAGATAACGCTCGTTTTTTGTCTTTGAAAGCGCATTTTTGAGCTATCTAAGCTCCCACTATGGTAGTTTACATAGCTGCAAAAAAAGAGCTATCGAAGGCCATGTACTTATATATCGCTTCATAGTTATATAGTGCTGAGACAAGGGCTATGTTAGTCATGTACTTAGATAGCGCTCCATAAAGGGCTATGCTAGTCATGTATTTAGATATCTCTTCGTACTTATACAATGCTCCAAAAAGGGATATGCGAGTCGCATGTTAAATTCTATTGGTCATTTAAATAGCTGAGCAATAAGCGTTATCTAAGTAATATGATTGATCTTGAATAACTCCTAAAGAAGTGTTATGAGAGAAGTTATATTGAACTTAGATAGCTTGTATTTATGTTATATCTAAGTCATTAATTTATTTTTTATTTATAAAGTATTATACCAAATTCTTATGCTAAACACAATATTAGAAAAAATAGTGACGAAACTAATTGATAATAAATACACAACTTTGATAAATGACTTTCTCATTCATTTAAAATATAATTTAAGTACTCAATAAAATAATTGTTGATATGCTATCAAATATATATGTTTGTAACATAATACCAACTAATATGTTAAACTACACAAATAATCAAAATGTTTGGCTTCAACTTTTCATTTTCTCCTTGAGAAATGGGTCGAACAAGTATTTTGACCAGTCGATCACTGAATACACCAATTTTGAGGAGAATAAAATTTGACGTGGTGGCTATGAACAATCTCCAAGTACAAAGTTAAAATATATATTTAGATGATGTAAGATTTTTAAAAATATTAAAGTAAAATAATTCAAGTAATTATAAGCAATTTATTTACCACATCTTATTATAACAAATAACTTTTAATGGTGTAAAATATTTAGCTATATGGTAAGAGCGTGAAGTGCATCACCACCTCTTACTATTCCATAGCTATTCATTAGAGAAATGCTACTTCAAAACTTGAACTGACCCGACAACCCTACAAAATATTATTATTGAGAGCCTATAAAAAGGTGATCATCTTATTATGTTTTACATACAATTGAAAACAATAAAGTATCTTGCCATTGTCTTCTATTTTATGTTATATTCATAATAGGATGCTATTTTTTACCCTATTTCATTGATTGATACTCCCTCTATTTCACTATACTTGATTGTTTATCAATTTTTAACTTTTCAAAATAATTGATTGTTTATAGTTCCAATGCAACTTTAAAGTTATCTTCTCCTTTTTACCCCTTCAATAAAGTAATAATACTTCAAAATACTTTTTACTTTTTCAGGACATATTAGTAAACTTTTTTCTTTCCTTAATAAAGTGTTTTTTTATCCAAAGAATCTAGTATAGTGGAACAGAGGGAGTATTATTTCGCCAAACTTATGTTGAAGTAATATTATTTTCTTATTAATAAATATTTAAAATTAAATCTCTCTCTATCTCTCTATCTCTCTCTCTCCACCCCTCCACATGGGATCCACTATACACACCATATTAATCTCTTTAGATGAGAAACAATTATTTTGTCCCCAAATAACTTCCTCATCTATTGCACTTCTAAATAGAGGGACATAACGATTATTGCATTCCTGACTCAGCCCCACACATGTGTATTATTCCACTCAAGTATACACACATTCAATTACTCCTTCCGTTTTTTTTAGGAGAGGGATTTGGTGCCAACTAAATTTGGTGCTAGTAGGGCCAACTATTCGCGGGCCTCAGTCCATTTGTTTGGGATGCTTAGTGAACCTGTCCCATTAAATGTATAGTAAAGACCAAACAACTCACTTCATAATTCACGTCCCAATGACCCATTCCATACCACTCCCTTCTCTCCTCCGTCGTCGACTCCAGTCTCCTAGCCACCTCTATCATCGACTATAGCGCTACTCGCTCCTCCCTCTCCACTCCATTTTATTATTTCGACGGTGACTTTTCTGTAACTTCTTCTCTCGCCTGAATATTTTGACATTTTTTGACTATTTCATTACAGCATCATTCATATCTATTTCTATTTCTATTTATACTTGAAATTGAACGCAGTATTTCACAATTTCGGTCATTTTTGTTCTTGTTATCTTTAAATTTAAATCAATTTAACAATTTTTTCGTCTTTGGTTTCGCATTGTACTATTTGAGCTTGATTGGTTTCATACTATTACTTGAATTTTTATTTTACATACTTTCTCCATTACTTCTTTGCAATAGTTTCCACTTCAATCATAAACTATCTTCATGGATCCTTCACAAAATTAGAATTTTTTCCCACACTACAACTTCACTAACCACGCCCAAAATCCAAATATGCGACCTCCAAACCCAAACACTCAACGTCTAGAACATTTACAAAATGAAGGGATGCAGCCTAATTTTGGTATGCATTATGCCACCAAATTATGGGATGCAATACCCATATAATCATCGTTATATACGCCTTATGGATATTGTAACGCCCCGCCCCCGAACACCGGGTCTGAACGTTATTTGATTTGATGGACTGGCCTCACAAACCACCACGGGTCTTTCCAGCACGTTTTGTCCTCGCTCACGTGCTCACTTGGACACTTCCCAGTGGGTCACCCATCCCAGAATTGCCCCAGATCAAGCACGCTTAACTCTGGAGTTCTTATGAGTTGGGCTACCGAAAAGAAGATGCATCTTGATGATATGAGTAGTACCAATCAAATCATATCAAACCTATCACATCGCCCACTTTGGGCCGGGTATTACAATCTCCCCCACTTAAACACTCAACGTCCTCGTTGAACCACATCCACTCCACATCCAGGACCGTACCATCCGTGTGAGACTCTAGAGGTGGCTCCTACGGCCTCAAGAGGTCACTACCGTCCTCGACGTAGCACTTTGCGCCGCTTAGCACTTAGATCTCACATTTCGGACGGCCCCACTCTGATACCATTTGTAACGCCCCGCCCCCGAACACCGGGTCGGAACGTTATTTGATTTGATGGACTGGCCTCACAAACCACCACGGGTCTTTCCAGCACGTTTTGTCCTCGCTCACGTGCTCACTTGGACACTTCCCAGTGGGTCACCCATCCCAGAATTGCCCCAGGTCAAGCACGCTTAACTCTGGAGTTCTTATGAGTTGGGCTACCGAAAAGAAGATGCATCTTGATGATATGAGTAGTACCAATCAAATCATATCAAACCTATCACATCGCCCACTTTGGACCGGGCATTACAGATATCAACATGTTCCTAGAAACAATTATGTTTTGGCCCCTATGAATTATCCAAACACTAAACAAACTAATGAGTCAAAAATACCTCATTTCAGTAGTGAATTAACTGATATCCTAGAATTTTTAGCGCAAATATCTCTAGCAAATGTTGATGGGAATACCCCTAGTACTTTTGTTGCTCCAACCCAAAAGTACAAAAAAATAAATAAACTTATGACCCTTGGAGCATGTAAGAGAACAAAGCTTTACTAAATGGTTATTTCCATGTTAGTGTTGATGGTGAATTGGGGATGGGCCAAAAGGGTGACACTTTTTGAGAAAAAATTGTAGACTATTTCAATGAGAGCTTCGAAGGTGAGAAAAACATGACCCTAGTGCAGTGGAAACACATGTATTGCCTCAATTTAAAGTGCATGTCCAAGGCCGATCTGAATCAAATATTTATATTAGACCGAACTACATGATTAGGCGCAACATATTCAGTTGAAGACTGATCTCGTTGAGCACATATGGAATAAGTTTGGAACAACCCTTTGAGAAAATTATCTTTCAAGTTCGATAATGTTTAGTGTGTGCTTTATACTGTTTGTTTTTCAAGTTTTCAATAATTTATATATGTTTTGATTTACCAAGCGATTAATAATATTGTGTGTTGTTTTCACCAAATGTTCATTTTTTTTTAATTATTAATTTTTTAATTATATTTAATTAATTAATTACAATTAAATTATATTTTATTTGTTATATTATAAAAGTTAATTACTCCTATTATAAAGATCATAATTTTAATAATAACATATGCAAATGACAACTTATCTTTTGATTATTCTTCCATGTAAAGTTTTAGACAATAACTCCCCCCTTAAGATACTTTATCGAAAGGATCGGATTTACAGTGATATTAGAGTTTTTTGGTTGTTTGTGTTACCCATTATTTCCTTCTACTATCATTAATTAATTGCAGCCTAGGTCCACCCGATGTATTTCTTTGGGCTACCTACCTAATCATAGTGGCTACAAATGTTATGATTTATAAAAGTATAAAATCATCCTTTATCATCATGTAGTGTTTGATGAGCAAAAGTTTCCTTTTATTAAGATTCATAAATGTATTCAAAATAAGTATAATTATAAATATTAAAATTAATAAATATTTTCTATATACTTACTAATCCAGTAAAAAATATATATAAGACCACACGTTGAGCCAATAATAGAAATGTATCAATAATTAATGCTAGTACCATACATATACCAACCACAAATAACCTTCAATATATACCAATAACTATCTCTATCATATTGTAAATAAACAATCTAAAGGCTAAAAAGAATAAAATAATATAAATAAATATTTAATATATTCATAAACTAATTTTTTAAAATGACCACATAAAATATTATTAATGCATTTATATTAATTATATGTTTCAAAAAAAGTATTATTAAAAATAAAATATGTTATAATCTTATAAATTTGTAAAATAATACTATAATATATAAATCTTAAAATTAGTATTACGATATGCAATATTTTAAAATAATATTATTACATACTTATATTATTTTAAGGTAATTGATTTAATTCCATTTTAAACTATTTTAGTATAACATATTTGAGCAACATCAATATATATTTTTATTCGAAATTTATCAATCAAATATTGCATACATCAACTTTTACATAATATATTTGTATATGTTAGTTGAATGGGAAAATTAAAAAAGACATATTTAATATTAATATATTTGATACAAAAAACTTAATAATGATATACTATATCTAAAGTATAACAATTTAGTATTATAATTAATATATCAATAATAATAATAAAAAATTATGTGAGACATAATCTTATGTTATAAATAACCTCCAATTTGCGCCAAGCATCTATATTTTATTGTTAAACAAAACTAAAGGAAAACATAGTTCTTAAGTCGAATATGGAGGCGTTCAAAATCGTACAAGTAGGCAAAATTGTTTTGTTAATGTTATTATTTGTCTCAATTGAACATACAACAGCTAACTGTTTGACGGAGTGTTTCAAGGCTTGTAGTGTAACACCAAATCCTTTTTGTTATCGAGAATGTGCTAAAAGATGCCATGGGGCAGCTAGTGATGATGATACTGCTCTCAAAATTGAGCATTGTTTGCTTAGTTGTACCAGCCAGAGATACGCAGAAGGTAAATTACAAAATCCTAATATATATGTACCATATTCTCGATTTATTCACATGTTACTCAAATGGAAGGATGAAACTAGTGGGATATTCAAAATATAGATTTTAGTAGTACTACTAGTTTCTTAAGCATTTTAAAATTTCATACACGTAAACATGCCTTATATTTTAGTCCTTCAATTTCATATCAAATGGTACAAAATAATAAAACATGCAATTGTTTTGTTTTTGCAGGGATAGATGGGCTAAATTCATGTGTGGAACACTGCTAGAACGAGTGCCAAGTTAAAGTAGTGAAACACAAAGAAAAACAAAAAAAAATTGAAATAAGAAATAATTGAGTATTACAAATAAGTTGTTTGATACTTGGTAGATGGATTGAAGATAATGAATAAATCGTTAGATTTCCCTAAATCTTCTTACGTATATCCAGCATGTATGTGGTAACTCATCTATGTACTTTTTACTTAACTCATACTTTGTGTACTCCGACCCTGAATTCTTTCAGATTATAAATTCTTCAATCATCTCATATAGTTTTTAATTTATTTTTCATTTTAAAATAATGTATGTCCAACTCCATTAACGCTTTATGAGAAGATAAAATAATAATAAAACATTACTTGACAAAAAGTTAAACTAGTCGACCTATATTAACACCAGAAGACAACCGGATATATATATATATGTACCATAATATTTTGGTAGTAATATTCCATTTTATTTGAAAAATAACCGAAATTCACCCACTACATAAAAATTACATCCGTTAGATAATTCACCCATTTTACTTCAGTATTACCAAATAGATATCAAAATAATTCTAGAAATACTTATAATATTGTTTTAGCTCAAATATCACAAACGAATTCATATATTCTGCCCGATCACTCACTACTATAGAAATGTGCTTAGATAACCCTTGTTTTTTGTCTTTGAAAGCGTATTTTTGAGCTATCTAAACTCCCTCTATGGTAGTTTACATAGCTGCAAAAAAGAGCTATCAAAGGTCATATACTTATATAACGCTTCATACTTATATAGCGCTCAGACAAGGGCTATGTTAGTCATGTACTTAGATAGCCTCTATAAAAGGCTATGCTAGTCATGTATTTAGATATCTCTTCGTACTTATACAACGCTTCAAAAAGGGATATGCGAGTCCTATGTTAAAGTTTATTAGTCGTTTAAATAGCTGATCAATAACCGTTATCTAAGTAATATGATTGATCTTGGATAGCTCTTAAGGAAGTGTTATTAGAGAGGTTATATTGAACTTAGATAGCTTGTATTTATGTGCTATCTAAATCATTAATTTATTTTTTATTTATAAAGTATTATACCAAATTCTTATGCTAAATACAATATTTGACAAAATAATTACAAAACTAATTGATAATAAATACACAACATTGATAAATGACTTTCTCATTCATTCAAAATATAATTTAAGCATTCAATAGAATAATTGTTGATATGCTATCAAATATATATGTTTGTAACATAATACCAACTAATATTTTAAAATTACACAAATAATCAAAATATTTGGCTTCAACTTTTCATTTTCTACAAGTACAAAGTTAAAATATATATTTAGATGATGTAAGATTTTTAAAAATATTCAAGTAAAATAATTCAAGTAATTATAAGCAATTTATTACCACATCTATTATGTCAAATAACTTTCAATGGTGTAAAGTATTTACCTGTATGATGAGAGCGTGAATTGCATCATCACCTCCTATTATTCCATAGCTATTCAGTAGAGAAATGCTACTTCAAAAGTTGCACGGACCCGACAACCCTAAAAATATCATTATTTAAAGCCTATAAAAAGGTGTTCATCTATTATGTTCTACATACAATTGAAAACAATGAAGTATCTTGCTATTGTCTTCTATTCTATGTTTATATTCATAATAGGATGCTATTTTTACCCTATTTCATTGATTGATACTCCCTCTATTTCACTATACTTGATTGTTTATAAATTTTTTATTGTTTATAGTTCCAATGCAACTTTAAGGTTATTTTCTCCTTTTTACTCCTTCAATAAAGTAATAGTACTTCAAAATACTTTTTACTTTTTCAAGACATATTAGTAAACTCTTCCCTTTTCTTAATAAAGTGTTTTTTTTGTCCAAACAATCTTGTATAGTGGAACAGAGGAAGTAATATTATTTTCTTATTAATAAATATTTAAAATTAAATCTCTCTATCTCTCTCCACCCCTCCACACATGATCCATTATACACACCATATTGATCTCTTTAGGTGTTAAACAGTTATTTTGTCCCCAATTGAACTTTCTCATCTATACACACATTCAAATACTCATTCCGCTTTTTTTAGGAGAGAGATTTGGTGCCAACTAAATTTGGTGCAAATAGTGCCAACTATTCGTGGGCCTCAGTCCATTTGTTTGGGACGCTTAGTGAACCAGTCCCATTAAATGTATAGTATAGACCAAATAACTCATTTCATAATTCACGTCCAAATAACCCATTCCATACCACTCCCTCCTCTCCTCCGTCGTTGACTCCAGTCGCCTAGCCACCTCTATCATCGACTCTAGCGCTGCTCGTTCCTCCCTCTCCACTCATTTTATTGTTTCGACGAAGACTTTTCTATAACTTCTTCTCTCGCCTGAATATTTTGACATTTTTTTACTATTTCATTAGGGTCATTGATATCTATTTCTATTTCTTTTTATACTTGAAATTGAACGCAGTATTTCACAATTTTGGTCATTTTTGTTCTTTCTATCTTTAAATTTAAATCAATTTAACAATGTTTTTCGTCTTTGGTTTCGCATTGTACTATTTGAGCTTGATTGATTTCATACTATTACTTGAATTTTTATTGTAATACTTTCTCCATTACTTCTTTGCAATAGTTTCCACTTCAATCATAAACTATCTTCATGGATCCTTCACAAAATTGGAATTTTTTCCCACACTACAACTTCACTAACCACGCCCAAAATCCAAATATCCGACCTCCAAACCCAAACACTCAACTTCTAGAACATTTACAAAATGAAGGGATGCAGCCTAATTTTGGTATGCATTATGCCACCAAATTATGGCATGCAATATCCATATAATCATCGTTATATACGCCTTATGGATATTAACCTGTTCCCAGAAACAACTATGTTTTGACCATTATGAATTATCTAAACACTGAACAAACTAATGAGTAAAATATACCTCATTTTCAGTAGTGGATTTACTGATTATTGGTTATATTAGATTAGCTTGTACTATAATTTAGGTAGTTTGACTGATAACCGTTGGACTATAATTTATGTAGTTTGACTGATCACGGTTAGACTATAATTTAGGTAGTTTGACTGATAACATTGTACTAAATGTAGTTTGACTGATAACCGCTATACTATAATTTAGGTAGTTATTAGCCATAATTACGGGTCCTTGTACAAATGTAACACCATCCATTTCATGTGATATATATACCGAGCCACCTCCTATATCAGGGAGTGAGGCCATTTGATAATTGTTAATTGTCATCAGTTGTGTTCAGATTCAATATTGTATCAGACGGTTTTTCCGCTGCGGTCTTGATTCCTATCGATGCTGCTACTTCTTTAGGTGAACCTCTCCACTCGACCCCATTGTCAACGCCATTGTCAAGCTCCTTCTTCCCCAATTCTTCTCCTTTTCAGCCCCATTCCACGCCACCTTACCCTGATTTTCCTATCCCCCCTTTCACCACCATTTTGCACCACCCTACTGCTACATACTCGACTATTGCACCACCATCTCCACCACCTCCTCCTCTCACACCACTATATAATGTCCACAATTACATCTCTATAAAGCTCACAATTCGAACCATCTTCATTGGGTTACACAGATGGAACCCTTTCTTGTTGGTAATCAGGTTTATGGCTACGTCGATGGTAGTATCCCTTGTCCACCATCGCTTCTACCATCTCCTTCTGGTATATTTGTTCAGAATCCAGCCTATGCTCTCTGGATTCAACAGGATAGCCTCATCAAAAGCTTGCTGATTTAATCTCTGTCCGAGGAAACCTTGCCAATTGTTGTTGGTAAACGCACGACCCATGATATCTGGTGTGCCCTTGAAACATCGCTGGCATATCCATCCTTTTCTACCCAACTTTTTTTTTAATTTTTATTAATAACATTGTAACCATTACATTCATCAATTCAACATAAATTCGGAACTTCAAAGGAAGAGGCGACTTGCTTTCAAACTAGTGAGCGATTAAGATCGCTCGAACCTCTTTCTTTTTACTAGCAAGAGGACTCGAACCCGAGACCTCTGCTAGTGGTGTCAGCATCCTTTGCCACTAGGACAAATTGTCTTGACTTTGCCACTAGGACAAATTGTCTTGACTTTTGTCCTAGTGGCAAGCATGCTGACACCACTAGCAGAGGTCTCGGGTTCGAGTCCTCTTGCTAGCAAAAAGAAAGAGGTTCGAGCGATCTTAATCGCTCACTAGTTTTAAAGCTAGTTGCCCCTTTCTTTGAAGTTACGAATTTATATTGAATTGATGAATGTAATGGTTAGCAATATTAAAAAAAAAAAAAAATAGGTAGAATATATATCAATGTTGTCCATGAGCTTACCATTGATAAATCCTTTTAAGACAAAGTTGACGGACTGGACAAATGCATTAACAATTAGTTACCTTTAATATAAGGGTATTTATGTCGATTGAATTATTTTTATCACCAAAATATTCTTTTTATTAAATTTTTATTCCCACTGATTCTCCTAGCTCAAAATTATGGTACACAACCAACAATAAATTATATTCTCCGTGATTCTCCCTAATTGTCTTCCCCACAATTTTAAAAAATTCTCTCCCCTAACTCATCCTAATCACACCATTAGGACAAACTATAGAACCGCGCCAGCGGCAGTTTGAGAGTTTTATCCCAGGCTAAGTGCGCAGCTTAGACAGACCTACATACACTCTGGTCCCGAGGATCATACGGTGATTTACTCCCTTTCAAGCTGTAGGTTCGACGTGAGGGGACGCTTAATGTGAGCGTATCACATTTTTGCTCCAATTAGGACAAACTATAATTTCACCCCAAACAAATCCGAGAAATACCTAATCAATTGAAAAAGAAAAAATCATCCCCTTATATCAATTCTACAATATCTCATCTCAAATTGTTCGACAAGGAAATTTATAACACTATTTGATTCTTAATTTTTAACATATGAAATAAGATTTCATCAAATAAATAAAGAATTTCTAATGATTGAATAATTTATCATTTATCACGAATGTTATGTATCTATAAATAATGAAAGACAAGGTTAATTCAGCGTCTTCTACAACCAATATTCTCAAGAAAGTGTTGCTCAATTGTTCAATTCAGGTTACGTTTCTACTAATTTAAATTTATTATACTCGATTTCGTAAAGGTTATCCAATTTTGACTTTGATGGTTGACTTTTTAAAGTTTGAACCCCATCTTTTGATATATGTTTATATCAATGCTTATGTTTTAGTGTTTTATTATTAAGGTGATAGTTTGTGTCTCAATTAAGCCTAAGTGATAATTTTGATTCAGTGCTCGATTTGTGACTTTGATGGTTGACTTTTTAAGGTTTGAACTCTCAGTGTTGTTATGTATGTTTATATCAAATGCTTGAGTTCTAGTGTATTTTTCTACTAACGTGATAGATTTGAGATGGATTGAAGTTATGTGTCTCGATTAGGCCGAAGTGATAATTCTGATTCAGATCGAAGTTGTTTGTCCATTAAGGTTGCAGAGTTTGTTAATTTCGATCATTGAGAACAATGTGGACATATGATAGGGATGCAGGGAGTATGTTGTTATAGTCCCCAAAGAGAAATAAGTTTTGTTCAAAATCGGTTGCATCAGAAGTACTGGGCATAGGGAAAATGTCAAAATGTAGTTTCACTTTATGTAAGTTCGATTCGCGTTTGGGGATGGCGTAGATATTGCTAGGGTTTAGAAAAATTAAAACACAATATTTTCAGGTATATTAGTAGAATTCAATTTTTTTAACTATTCTTTGAACCTAATTTTGTCTTACAAATTGTTATATTTCTTGTTGCTTTAGGAGGCATAAAGAATGACATTATTTGTATAATATAACATTGCTTGATAATTTTGTTTTACAAATTCTTATTTCTTGTTGCTTGAGGAAGCATAAAGAACGACATTGTTTGTCTAAAGCAATATTACATTATAACAATGTAATAATATTATTTTCCCGCCAAATTTTTTATTACCATGAAAGAAGGCTAAGTTTGTTTCTTAAGGGGAAGTTGTTGAGGCAGAGGGTGCTTGGTGTACTGTGAGTTGAAAAACTAACTGTTAGTGGAAAAGAAAAAAGAAGTAAACTGTGATCAATACTACTTTTACAGTTTTACTTACCTCTTTTTACGTTTTACTGTATGGATGATGTTATATCTTGTACCAGGTTTGATTTGCTTTTCATGTGTGCATCTATCCTTACGGTGGTGCCTGAACTGAGAACACATTCCTTTTCTGATGTGTGAACAAATTAAAATTCGTAATCATAACAAGACAAACAGCAATTACTCGGAATTTTCGGTTTTGAAATTATTTTCAAACTGCACAAATCTAGTGAAAAATAGCACCAAGACTGTTTGTTGTTCCTTTTTTCGTGCAGCTAGTTTCTTGTAGTAATTGAACTACTGTTAAGCCATACTACTGACTTTCTCTCTTCAGGCCAAAGCTTATGGTAATTGTGTTGCTTCAAAAATCCCTGAAGTTGAACGTGACATGTGTATGAAGGAATTCGGTATATTACGAAATTGCATGCAGAAGGTGATATTCACAGAAACTAATTTCCTAACATTTTGCTAATTAATGAAAAGTTGATGGTCATACTACCTTAGTGATCAGATGATTCCATTAACTAATTTCCATCCGCTTCGACATTATCCTTTCCATTTCTTTAGCCATGGACTAAGCTTTTAATGAAATTTGATTGTGTAGCTTAGAAGCAAGGTCTGAATAACCCCGGTAGTTAGCAGTTCAAGTCGCTAATACGCAAAAGGTGTGAACTTCTATTTTATTTTAGTAATGTACAGTGTTAGTGATTTTGGTTTTCAGCTTCTTCCAGAGTTTTGTTTTGCTACTAATATGGTTGCTGCTGCTTCGCTATAGGTTTCTGGCCTCGCTGTAATTATTGCTTCACAAATTTTTAGTTCAGGGTTCAAATATTGCGAAAAGGATGTCTGCAAAATCTTCTTCCCAGCCCTCGGTCTTCAGTGAATCTGATGCTCTGTCACATGTGTATATTCAGTTTCCACCTTTGAGATGCAGAATTCCTGGATTGAGAAAGCTCTTTTACGATGATGGAAACAAGCTACTACTTGCACTGACCTCTGACCAAGTAATATAACAAGGACACATAGAATAAGCCAACAATAACAGGCATTGATGCCTCTAAATAGGCTCCCACCTAAGCAGGGTACTGAAGTGGGGTGGGGTCGGATTGTACGCAGCGTACCCTGTGATAACAGGGAGGCTGTTTATGAGTAGGAGCAAGATGAATTGCGAAGACTAGTCAATACTTCACAAATGATAAGAAGCTTAGATAGTGTAATGAACTATTTTGATTTACTCCATTATATTCTAAGAGTCGAAGAATAATATATATTGACTCTATAGTAGATGAAACATTAACACACCAAGGAAAATGGTCATTTTTGTAGAATAACACAAATTCATTCATTGTGGTCTAAGTTAATCTGTATTAACAATACCATGTAGGTCTTTTCATGGAAACTTTCCCCTTTCAATCCTCACATAGATCCTGTATCCGATCCAGTAAGTGAAGGCCCAGTGGTGTCTATGCGTTATTCCTTCAATTCTGAGCTCTTAGCTATTCAGAGATCTAGTCAGGAACTTCATATCTGGAATAGAAAATATGGAGAAACATTTAGTCAGAAATGCAGGTCGGAATCTGAGAGTATCTTGGGTTTTTTTTGGACTGATTGTCGTACGTGCGATCTTGTAATCGTGAAAACCAGGTGAGCCCTTCTGAGGTCATTTCATACTTGCATTAATCTCAGAATTTACCTTCATTTATCAAGCCAAGATCAAAAACAATTTGGAAGCACTGTAATTCGAACACAAGCTGTATATATAGATAAATGATTTTCCTTTGACCTGTTTCAGCATATGACGAATTTATTAACTTATGACTCTAACTTGAGTGTTCTGCACAATTTGCTATATGTATATGGTTACTATCTGACCTTTCAGCATATAAAACACTACAAAGGTAACTGGTTTCAAGTAATATTAATGGTTACACCTATGATCTGTCATCAGTGTCTACAACTCTACGTGCATCTTCTTTTTAATGATTTTTACTGTTTACTATTTTTAATAGTTTTATATTGTAGTATTGAACATTTGAAACAATTAAAATCTACAGTGGCCTAGAGTTGTTCTCTTACAACAATGAGTTGAAGTCACTCAACCTGGTCGAAACCAAGAAATTGAATGTTAGTTGGTATATTTACACCCATGAAAGCAGGCTGGTGCTTCTCGCGTCAGGGATGCAATGTAAGAGTTTGACAGGATTTCAGGTATTATGTCGAATATTTACCTCACCTATTTTTTCATTTTTTTTTTGCGCCAGTATGTATCTTTTAAGGGTATGTACTGAAGTATCTCTATCTACAGCTTAGTTTCTCTCTGCATTAGTTTAATGCTTATAATGTTTGCTCTGCTAAGCTTTCAACTGTCGGGATAATTCGGTTACCAAGGTTCGAGATGGCAATGGCAAAATGCGAGACAAACAGTAAACCTGTCCTTGCTGCCGAGGATGTTCATATTTGCACTGTGTGAGTTTTTTCTGGATTCATCTTTCTCCCTTTTTTTTTTCTTTCGAAGAGTTTCTGGATAATTGTATCTTTCCTTATCTTGTTACTAATCTCTTTGTTCCATTTTCCTTTTTTCAGTTATGGTAGGATCTATTGCTTGCAAGTAGACAGGGTATCCATGCTACTCCACTCATATAGATTTTATCGGGATGCCGTGGTGCAACAGGTGAACTATTGGTCAAATTAATGCCTGTTATTTCCCCCTGCAGTTGAATCAGATATTCAAACTATTTTCAAAATTTTAGCATATATATTTGTCAATTTTAAATACTCAGAAGCTAATATTAATTGTATTTTTTATAATAAGAGTTGAGTCACAGTTGGCGCTCCTATGAGATTACTTTATGGTGTCTATGGATAATGTACAATGAAAGCTTTAGTGCCAATATATTATTGCAGGAGATACATCCTTATAAGCTACCTTTTACTTTTTTTCAGAAAAACAAAGATTCACCAGACTCCATATAGTCTTCATGAAACTGAGTAATTTTGTCTAACTATACATCAGTGTTAGTGTTCTCTTGTTTATCTGTCAGAGTTGATGGTAGTCCCTTACTTGTCTAAGATGATAGATTCTCCTTGAATACTTTTTAGTCATTTAGTCACTGAGGCATTTGTATGAAAAGATGGGACCTTTAAGGAGGAGCTTCTATATACGTAGGTCTGCAATTTACCATTTAAAATTCTTGTTACCGTGTTCTAACAAAGTCTATCATGGTTTCCAGGGTTCTTTTCCAATTTACTCTAGCAAAATTGCCATTAGCGTTGTTGATAATATATTGCTCATTCACCAAGTGGCCGCAAAAGTGGTAATTATCTATGATATATTCGCTGATTCTTGTGCACCACTATCGGCTCCACTCCCTCTATTGTTTAGAGGGTCAAATAGAAGTCACAGAACCAGATCTCAAACATTGGGCCGAAGTGCCGAATCCTCAGGTTCAAATTATTTGAGTGACACAGAAGCAATCATATACGGAGACGACTGGACTTTTCTAGTTCCGGATCTTGTATGTGATGTTGCTAATGCACTTTTGTGGAAAATACATATAGATCTCGAGGCAAGTAGTTTTGGTTTACCAGTGCTTGTATCGTTCACTATTGTTTTCGTACTGTGTTCTGTGTTTTAAGATCCATCTATCTTCAGGCTATTTCTGCCAGTAGCTCAGAACTTGCATCCGTTCTTGAATTCTTGCAGCGACGAAGGTTGGAAGCAAATAAGGTACCACACTACATTCATTTACCCCATGATCCTGTAGATGCATTTTTCTCCACATTTCCTGTATAGATTTTCATTCTATGAGTATGAAGTAGAATGAACAAGATTATTTTCAGATTGCTGAGAAATGTAGCATACATGACCAACGCTATTGTGACTACGAGTCAACTTAAGTGACACCAAACACTCACTTGAACTAAGTTGTTGGTTATTTAAACTTGTTGTGTGAGATCAGAATAATGATCAGTCTTATTGGTCCAGGCAAAACAATTATGCATGAACATCACACGAACTGCTATATTGGAAAGAAGGCCTGTAGCCATGGTTGCTAGGGGTATTTCTGTTCTGATTACCTCCTATTCGAACTCCCTAAAATCAGGTAGCTACTACAGAGGAGGAAAAGTTGATAAAACTCCACATTCCAGTTCTTCAAATGTACGTAATGATATGGTGGATGAATCAACGATCCGGGGGCAGACATCTAAATTTATAAATCGAGAAACTACAGGTCCCTTAGAGAGGGAATCTAGTCATAGGTCTATCTTTTCGGCTTCAGACTCTGAGGAAAACATTAGTTTCAAACCCGAAGAATTGAACATTAATAGTCATGAAACATCAACTGATAAAACTGATGGAGAAAGCTGGGCAGGAGCTGAAGCTCATGCGTCATCTGCCCAGTTTCTAGTTTCTGAAGCAGGCAGTAGTCCACTCAATGCAACTGCGCCTGATCAACAAGAGTCTCAAGTGGCTTCAGCTACTGTGTCACCAGATGATTTATACAGTTCTGTTTTCATTCCAATTGAGGAAGAAATGGCAGAAGATGCATCTTATTTACTTGCGATTATAATTGAGTTGCTACGCAGGTATTTTTTTATCCATCTGTTTTGATTTTACTTAGTGTTTTACTTCATCTCATCCTGGTTATATTCACTTGAGTTTAACTCAATTATTTTTCCCTGGTACATATGGTAGATGTGGAATTATGGTCAAGTAACAGGTCATTGTTTGATAAGTAGATACCAAATTCTAGTTTTATTTGTATCAGAGGTCTTGCCATTTCCTAACTGGCTTACATTAGAGTTCTGTCAACATCTCTCTTCATCATCGGTTAGTAGAGTACTATGCATGGTTTGTTTTTCCATCTGTTAAATTTTTATAATAACAGCTTTCTGATATGTGACCTTGCGGACTATGTTGGCTGATGAACTTGATCTTAGGAGTTCATGATAGTCACTATAACTCTTACCTCCTGGACCTGGTTACGTTTTGCAAGCACGGCTACTAATGCATGTGTAGAGTATGTTCTGCTGATTTTGTATGATGGTTGTGATAGTTCACAGTATGCTTGGACTTGGATATTTTTACATTTAGTTATAGTAAAGGAGTTCTATAGAATGCTTGGAACTGTGGAAACTACATGCATGTAGAATTGTGCAGAATACAAGTGGTGTTTAACAGTTATTCCTCCATTTTGCAGTGCTAGCGCAGAAAAAATAAGAATTCGTTCGAACATTTATGTTCTGATGATTCAGCTTCTAGCCCGAAGTGAATGTTATGCTGAACTGGGATTGTATGTCACAAACAAGGTTACAACATTATCTGAAGTATTTTTACATACAAAAATGATGTATCTGGCATCTTATGTGCTAATTTGTCACTAAACTCCCGTGTTGATGTACATTTTTTGCAGATTCTTGAGCCTTCCAAAGAAGTAGCTCTACAATTAATAGAATCTGGCGAGAAGAATTCCCCGACAAGGAAGTTAGGATTAAATATGCTTAGACAACTTTTGCTCCATCATGATTATGTTCTGCTCTTAGTGCAGGATGGATATTATCTTGAAGCTTTACGTTATGCAAGAAAATATAAGGTAATGCTTACTCTTTAGCTGAGGTGTTGTAAGATTTTTCAGTCTCTGAATGAGGCTTCAATATTCTCCTTTAAGTTGGTTCTTCTTACAGCTTGTTAAATGTAGAAAAATAGAATAGGATGTTCAGAAAATGAGCATAAAATGAATTGGTAGAGATCTTAAACCCATACATGTGAGCTACGCGGACGTTTAGGAATAGAATGAAATGTGTAGATGGTCCATATATCAAAAAACACATTAAGCTATTTTGTTTAAGCCTCAAAAGATAAGTATCTTTCGACTCTTATCCCCACTATGAAGGTTATTTGTTAGCCTATACATAAGCCGTTTAGAAAGAGTTTTGAAAGGATTACCATAAAAAAACTGAAGTGGGGAGGAAAAAGGAAATTAGGAACCGATCTGAGTGTGATTCAAATGCTCGGTATATGCTGATGGTTTCTTATGATGACATGCATGTGCAATAATGAACAATGTTGCGAACATAGTACTGATCGATTTTAGAACCGCCCCTTAGGGAACTGGAGAAGCATGACTATAGAAAATTCAGTTAACCTAGAAGTTTTTGAAAGAAGTCATAAATTTCTAACAAGCTTTTCAACTTGGAAATGATAATTGCTCCTATCTGATATATGTACTTTACGTTAATCAGTTTTTGTTACAAGTTATTCTAAACTTTTCTGCAGGTGAACACGGTCCAACCCTCTATGTTTCTTGAGTCAGTTTATGCATCAAATGATTCACAGCACCTTGCTGCTATTCTAAGATTCTTTTCTGATTTCATCCCTGGGTTTAAGAGTTCTTCTGAAAGTAACGCATACACAAAACTTCTTGCTGAGATGAACTCATCAATTATAGCTTGAGGGTTAATGGGTTGCCGGTGCAGTGTACTTGGACAATCAATTTCTTTAAGTATCTAGTATTCAATTCATGTAGAATCAGTTAATATAAGTGAATTGATGCGCACCAACGGCCCTCTTGTACGTTTTAATGTTTTAAAATTTGAGAGCTCATTATTGTTTTTGTATCTCTCTATGGTCGTTGAATGTTACTAGGAGCGCAATGTAACTCCAAGAGTCATGTATCTTGATCATTTCTGTAGTATAATCAGGTTCTGCTAACGGGACTGCAGCTGCAGTTGTCACTGTTGTAGTTCTAGTTGTGTAGGCTCGAATTATTGTAGACTGGTCTTACTTCTTGTGGCAGACTGATCATAGTCCTTCCCTGTGCTGTCAAAAGGCGTAACTCAGGTTTTTGAACAAATTGAAACGGATGATTGGATCGAACCTTGCAGGTTTTGAGCTCCATCTGATACATCTGCATTCGAGCGGAACTTTATTTGCCCAACCCGTTATGATAAGTGATGGCTAGAATGCCTTCTATTTCGTTTATAGTTGCAACGTATTACCTCTGAACTCGTTTTTCTTTCCGTTGTCTTTTCGTCGTCAAATGATTGGTATGCTAAAAAAAAAAAAGCTTCACTTCTACAAGTTTGCTTTTATGTGTAATAGTAAACATAACTCACACTACAATGGCATCCAAGCCCCAAGGTTTCCAATCAAAATAGTATTGGGAAATTTCAACATGAGAAATTTCTCTCTGTAATATACTTACCAAATGAATCCAAACGATATTGGAAAGAATACGGAAGTCAAATTCATTCGTTCGGTCATTTCACTGTATTTAAATATTATGAATCCAACATACAAAGTTCATTCGAGATATTCAATTGAGTGACAATATTATTTTTTGGATTATGTATTTAAACATTGTTTTGTCCGTTCGATTGGTTTACTTTTTTTTCACAATATTTTCTAAGGTTTTGTTTATTTATATAAAAAAAGAATTATTATCTACATTTTATAATACAAGAAGCATGAAATTACCAATTATTTTTTCACTAAATTTTGAAGTCCTGCATTCATAAGCTTTAACTGAAACGTGAAACTGATCTTTTAAAACCTTTTATAATAATAACATTTACATCCTTCTTGATTAGTTTTCACCAAAATCAGTCTTCACCAAAATCAGTTACGTATGTACTTCGCTTTTTTATCTACGAACTCTTTCACCTCTTTACATTTATACATCCTACCTTTCGTAGTAATCTAATGTTTGATAGGTTCGTATACATCCTAGCTATTATCATCGTTATTGTCGTGGATACTAGATTATCATCATAAGAAAGTACTATATTATCATCATCATCATCGCCTTCGCCTTCGCCGTCACCGAAAAATAGATTATCGAGCAAAGCTGATGTTGCCCATAAAAAAAGTAGTACAAGAAAATGACTAAATTGTGTCATTAAGACGTAGGTATGATAATATTTGTGGCCACTTCTTAATGACCCCATTTAAGGGTATGTAGGTTTCCTTTGCCATATGCAGTCATAGCAGGACCTAAGGATAACATGGTGGTGCAATATGTTCGTGCAATTGCATCATCAAATTTTTCATAAAGGAAACAACAAAAATCGTTTATAAATGATGTTGAATAAAAGCATATGCATAAATTTGACAACATGAAATGTTGCTCAAATGATAGTTGTGATGGCTTAACTTGTTGATGTCCCGATTTCGAAATTGGTAAAAGATACGTGTAATATTTTCCTTCTTCGTTTCTTTCCTGTATAGTTTGTTTTGTATTTTTTAATTTGGTCTCTCCTAATTTTTGTTTTCAAACTTTGCCTCATCCTCCTGATTTAGTAGATAAATACATATATTGACTATAAAATATCTATTTACATTGTAAAATGTGTTACTTTCATAGACTAATAACATTTGTAATTGTTATTTGTAATTGAAATTTAATAAGATCAAAACTGATCTTCTTTGAATTGATTCTATTATTTTTAAAATCTCCCTACTCCTAGTTCTCCTTTTCTTTTCCTCAATACATTTGCTCTATGTTTTTTAATTTTGTCCCCATTCCCTAATCTTCATTTTTGAACTTTTCTCTCCCCGAATGTAGATAATGAATGCATACCTCGACTATGTTATAAGTATATCTATTTGAGTAATTTAAATTTTAAATAGATATACTTATAGCATAGTCGAGGTGTGCATTTATTATCTAAATTCGGGGAAAGAAAAGTTGAAAAATGAAGATTGGGAAACGGCGACAAAATTAAAAATATAGAGCAAATCCATTTGAGGAAAAGAAAAGGAGACTAGGAGTAGTGTGATTTTGAAAATAATATAATCAATTCAAAGTTTAAAAATAAAAATTAGGAGGAATCAAATTATAAAAAAAACAAACAAACCATTTAGGGAGGAAAAGGACGTCGAAAAGACAGCATGTGTCTTCTACCAGTTTCAAAGACGTGACATCAACAACTTAAGCCATCATCACTACCATTTGAGCAACATTTCGATTTGTGAAATTTATGCCTAAGCTCTTATTTCAGAGCATTTACAAAGGATTCTTTTTTTTTCCTTTTATGAAAAATCTGGTTGTGCAATTGCACCAGATGTTAGCCTTAGGTCCGGCTACAAATTGATACCTCTATAGAAAGAGTTAATTGCAGCAATGGTACTCCCTGAAATTGTACATGTGGTTCAAATTTGGTCCATTTCTTAATGGAATCGTTACTTCCAAACGAATTTTGATACTTATGGGATATTTTTGGGGTCAAAATAAAAAATCAAAAATATTGTGGACCGTGCAACGTTGGTACCCGCCAGAAGTGATCACATGGGCAAAAAATGATATTTTTTCTCTCCAAAAACCATCCTCTTCCTTACTATATATACCCATATATCTTTCTACGGATTCTCGACCTCACGTTTTGGTTGAAACTTGCATTAGATGTCTGGAAAAAATGTATATTTTGGATTCTTGATGTGCAACAGGTTGTTCAACATCAGGAACGTCATTGGGAGGCTGTTCAGCATTTTCTTTCCTCTTTTGCAAAAAAAAAAGACAGTATTAGTAGTCACTTGAAACCAAAAAAAATAAAACTAAGACAATAAAATGAGAATAGATTCATACGCAAGCCCTATTATTGTGACCTTGTTCTTTGCAGACCTTGCAAAGATACTTCCTGACCTTACAAAGCTTTACCTTGTCATTGTCTTCAGCCTCTAATTTACTCTTCTCAAACTTTGAATTATGTCAGCTTTAGTAATTGGCAATGGTGGAGGAAGTGGTGGAACCAGCTTGTGGCTAGAAATCTGGTCCAGACATAGGCTGGATGGAATGGCCATAAACAGCTTTATACGTTGCAATTGAATAGAAATCATGCACATACTCCTCTACATTTTCACCATTGAATCTCAAGGCTACACAAGCATGTTTACAAGGTATTCCATTAGTTGTCATTTTCTGTAGGTGCATTGTTTTTTGTCTAAGTCCACTGCACACTAATTTGCAGCTGAAACAGAGTACACTTGGAACCTACTTCTATCACACTTCATTGACATATAACCAGGCACCAGCAGCCTCCTTAACATTATGTAGCAATCTAGCTTTAGGCTTTGGACACAATCTGCCTTTCCATTTTTCTGCCTTCTCTCTATTTACTTGCATCCTCATCATAATCAAATCCTTAACCATGTCCGTCATTGTAATCACAGGTTTGTCCCTAGCATCCAATTTAAAAGCATTGAACACCTCACACATGCTGTTCAACAAAACATCACATTTTATAGTTATATTGAAGAAAGCCCTACTCCACATTTTTAGATCTCTATCCCCAAACCATTAAAAACTTTTGTATCAATTTTCTTCATTTTCTCCATTGCATATTTGAAATAATGAGGTGTGGTGGCTATTGCACAATTCATTATGATACTTTTAATGTTTGTCCTCGCCCTTTTGAAATTTTCATGCAAATGCCTAACACATAACCTATGCTCAACATTAGATGACACAGTTTTAAAAGCTTCAAGTATACCTTTATGCTTGTCAAACATAAAGGTCCATTCACTTTGATCATCTGCATTATCCCTAATATCCTCATATAGGTGGTTTAAGAACCATTCCTAACTAATCTTATTTTCCATTTCTACTAATCCATATGCAATTGGGAAGATGTTTTAATTTGGATCAATACCAATTGAAACCAACAGTTGTCCTCCCCTTTTTTCAAATAACAGCCATCCACACCAACAATTTTTCTACATCCACAATTGAAACCAGCCCTACATGCAGTCCAACACATATACCACCTCTGAAATACTTGTTTTCCATCTTCATTTTCAACTGTTTTGACATAACATTTGGTTCCTTCATTAGTGTTCATAACATATGTGCAGAAATTCCATAATCTCTTAAACTGTTCTTCCTCATTACTATGTGTAACTTTTAATGCTGTCGTCTTTGCTCTGCAACCTTGTCATCTACTCACATGTTGTCCAAGCTTAAAGTTCATTTCCTTCCTAAAATCAGATGGCCTATAATTAGGGGATTTTCTAAATTTTTTGACATAATACTTACCCAATCAAGTTGATGTCAAGATGCCACATCTACTCACATATATCATAGACTGGAATGTAGGTGTGATCCAGATGCCATTTCCTGATCTGCATACCTATCTCACCACTTAACCTCTTTGCATACATAAACCATTTGCAGTCAACATCCTTACAAACTACCCTAAACCTTTCCTTATCATTCTTTACATATTTGATAGCTCTAGCATTCTTGATATTGTAAGTGTCAATGACAACCTTTAATTCCTCCCTAGAGTTAAACAATATTCATATAGCAAACTTAGGCTGTCTTAAATATGTTTTTGGATTGATATGTATCTAGCCTTGAAGGATCACCTTCTACATCACTTGATTTCTTATCACTCCATAAACCATCACTATCATATGCCAAATCAGGATCTTCATCATTTTCTCTAAACTACTCATGTACCTGATTTGAAAATAGTTCAGTATGAGAAAATGGCCCTTGTTCATCAACTTTTACATCAACATTCCTATCAAACAAACTATCATAATTTTCCATGTCATACTCCTCATATAGAAAGTCATCAGATTCATCACTGTCACTGTCCTCACTACCACTATCAGAATTTCTACCTACTTCCATGTAAGTTGAACCCCTAATCCCGGCATCATCCAAATCATCTTCATCTCCAACATTATCCTGCCTAATCTCTCCAGATTCAACCTTTGCCCTCAACATCTCATCCAAGTCACCATGTTCCACAAATATTTCTACTCTTTTCCACTCTTAAAAAACTTCAACAACCCTAGCACATCGATCTCCTTACTAAGTAACCTACAACCCTTATCCAACACATCTTTATACTTATGATAAAACTTAACTCTATCCCTATTACATAATGGCATGCATTCACTAACACATTGTCTTAGAACATCTAGACTAAGGCAATTTCCATCTATAAAGTCAAAATAATCCATTGCCCCTCCAACATAACGTGTATAAGGACTTCTTAGCAAAGCCATACCATGGTGCAATTGAATTGTGAGGAAGTGAGCTTCGTTTTCACCTTCTGAAAAAGAACAAAATAAAAGAACTTAGTTAGTACTTCTTAATTTGAGAGAATCAGAAAAGCTAAATTAAATTGGGCTTGTAAACCCTAATTTGATTTAAGGGGAAAAACCCTAAATTTGTTTAACCGATTAGGGGAAAACCCATAATTTGTTTAAGGGGTAAAACCCTAAATCGATTTGGGAAATAAAAAGCCCTAAACCGATTTGGGAAATAAAAAAGCCTAATCGATTTTGGGGCAAAAACCCATAATCGATTTTGGGGCAAATAACAAAACATAATCAATTTTAGGGGAAACAAATAACCCTAATCGATTTGATAGACAAAAAACCCTGATCGATTTGGGGACATGAAACAAAAATCGATTTGGGAAATCGATTAGGGTTTGGCAATAAAATCGATTATTATAAAATAATAAAATATTTTGGGAAAATCGATTAGGGTTTACCACAAACAGCCAAAAAACACACAATGTTAAAAAAAAATGAACTTTCCACAACAACTTCTACTAAAAGAGATTAACAAACAAAAAACGATTTGGGAAAATGTATCAAAAGAGATAAAACATTCTTCTTCTTTTTTTATGTTTTTCATAAAATTAACAAACAACACCTTTAAATTTTTGGATTCACCATATAAACGGGCTTCTATAGAACCAAATGTACGCCGTAAAATCATTGTCAAACCCAATAATTTATCTAGCTTCTTAGTTGATCGGTTTTGGTTGCATAAATTTCTCAGCTTTGTTGTTTTCATAAGAGACAGAGAGATACCTTTGTTTAGTGTTGTGACTTTTGAGATATCAATTAAGTGTTTCAAATATTCTTCTCTTTACTTGTGTTTAGGTTATTTTTTAATTGTATGAAACTTAGGTGTCTAATTATTAATTATTGTTTGGTCATAATTTTCATTTTGACCCCAAAAATATCTCCATAAATATCAAAATCCATTTAAAACTAACAATTTCATTAAAAAAAAGGACCAAATTTGAACCATATGTACACTTTTAGGAACTATCACTGCAACACTACCATTTATTGGGACAAAACTATAACTTGAACCCATTTACTGAGACCATTACTGCAATTAACTCT
This sequence comes from Echium plantagineum, assembly GCA_003412495.2. Taxonomy (NCBI): domain Eukaryota; kingdom Viridiplantae; phylum Streptophyta; class Magnoliopsida; order Boraginales; family Boraginaceae; genus Echium; species Echium plantagineum. The sequence continues at coordinate 2,674,777 of CM016568.1, read as the reverse complement.
TTATAGAAATAATGACATATTCATGACAAGGAAATACTATTGGCTCCAAGCCTACAAAGATCCCCTTTCCCTTACAAGTCATGAGTTTAATTCTCCCCACCAACGCCTACCTACCGTAACTTATATGAATAGCGTAGTTTACATACTAATATGTTAGTCCCAGGTCCATCCACTATGCACCCAACGAGCACCCAATGGGGATCCTTGTTACAAAAAGAAGACAAAAAAGCTTAGTAATGCCATATCTATAAACCGTTCCACTAATATGCAATCACCAAAATATGCCCAAGTACCCAAGTTTACTGCACATTATTTTTCAGGCAAATTAGGGTTACAATCATAACACCCCATAAATTAAACAAATGTTCGAATAGTAGTTTGTTGAACACGATTTAAGAGAAATTCCAAAGAATATTTCGATGCTAGCATGTATTGCAATTTGAACAGACTTTACATACGAAAATAAAAGTTAAATTAAATCAGCTCTAGAAACAACGCCTCTTGTTTGCTAGTGAGCCCTAACTCATTCAAAGTCAGGCTGCTTTCTCCATCGCTGAATGCACGTCTAGGATATGGTATCACCTGATCAAATATGAACACATCAATAGATGACCATGAATCCATGATAACAAAGTTATGAATAGCATTTAGTGGTCCGGTCTGTAAAGGTGAAGATCCGAAAATCTGTAATATACGAAGAGTAGCACTAAATGCTATTACACCACTATTTACCACTATCCACGACTACAAAATTATTATATTCCATATCGTAGGGCATTCGAAATAATAGATTAAGTGAGTTTAATGTAATACGGCAAGAGCTCCATCTTTAGAGAAAAAGAGTTCGAATTAAAGAAAATGCACCAGCCCTCATGAAAATAAGTACTCAACATGTCAATATATATTTATTTTTCACATTAACTGGGGACTCATATTCTTTATGTTAGTAAGCCAATGAGAACTGGTAATAAAATAGGGTTCTAATTTTTACACGTGTACTTCATTTTCTCAATTTTACCCCTCACTTTACTAAAAAAATTTACAAAAAGTGTTAAAAGTGGAGTGTGGTTATTTAATTTGGAGTGTAAAAATCGAAAGTCATAAAATATTAGATACAAAATGAACTAAATGGATTCAAGTTTTTCCTTCGGCCACAAAACAAAGTTTCGAACTACAAAAAGTACTTAATCACCTTTCATTCGGATGGGTATTACTATTAATCATTGTTAATGGAATATGGATTGCTGGAAGTGCCAACCACCTCCATCAACAGTCAGTAAAATCAATAACATCAGTTTATGATCATTTCACTTCTTTTTCATTGTGCATGTATTCAATGTTTATGTTGAGGGAGACGAGATTGATCAACATCAACTGCCTTCATACCTCCAAAAGAGGCTCCTCTCAAGCAGGGATAAGGAGAGTAGGATGTATACAGTTTCATAGCCTAACGAAAAAAAATAATGGACTGGAAAAGCGCTAGACTAATTTTTTTCAGGTTCATGCCAAATCTAGGGATAGTTGATTCCACTTGACTCGATAAGGACATTAGAACATGATTGGACATTAAAGTAGTAAAAAGTATATTAAAAGGTTGGTAAAGGTTGTCGAAAAAGGAATAAAAGAAAAATCCTAGTATGGACAAATGTTTCCGAAAGAAAGTAGAATTGCATTTCATAGGACAAACTTAATGATACCTCTATAGAAACAGAAGCAGATTCGTGGCACTAATATAATGCACAAATGCACGAGTTTAGAAGAATTACCACTCTGTAAGTTCCAGGCTTAATCACTCTGCCAACATCAATGAAGTCGAAAAGACTCTACAAAACAATTACATCATTCATTAAGAACAAATCCACCAGAACAATAGTAATTATGGAGTCCCCAAGATATTATACCTGTAGTTTGTCCGATTTGAGAAATCTTCGGCCCCTCCTACTACCATCAGGCATCCTGACAAGAAGAGTCACTGCATTTTCATCATTTGATGCTGGCTCCTGAGGAAGTGAAGCTTCTTTTGCTGCCAGTTGCCTCTCACTTTCCTGAAAATGAACCTAATAATTTCCACAATACTGCTAACATGATAAAAGAGAACACATTCATGCCCATAAAACAAGAACAATTCCAGATATCCAATTTCTCATAAACCAAAATTAATCTGATTTGTAACAATTTAAATTGGAAAGAGAACATTGAAAAAGAACATTCTCGCCATGTAATCAATCTATGACGAAGACACCCTAACGCTGAAATATTTGGAGTTACGAAAAAGTAATATCCAAACCATTGAAAAGTACAAGATCGTTTTGCGCAAATTCTTTTTCATGTAAAACAATAGAAAAAATTGCTTTGATAGATACCCATTCACAAGAAAAACACTATATTTCCCATTTAAATTCTAGAAAAGAGCATATTATATAGCTTCAGCCAATAGTCAACCTCTAGGAATCTGAACAGAGAATAACTGAACAAATTCAACAGCACAAATACAAGATATCCAGTCCAGATATCAAAGCAGGTGTAACAGTGCATTTCGCCATCTGTTTTTGAACCTTCTCTTTAAAATTCAAAGAGGACGTTCACGTATGAACCTCGATGAATGTAGTATATCGTTTCAGGAGTACCTAATTACTATAGATCGAACCTATCCCATTTTTTGTAGTACTACGGTTGGCGGTTCCGGGCGAAAGGTTTCCCTAATCGGTAATCTCCGATCTACGCTTAATTTTCAACTCCTTGGAACATTTCGCCAATTGCTACGCCCACCATTTTTAATAGAAGCCATTAAGCGAATAGCGTTCACCTTTCTTTGCAATCAGACAACTACAGATAGCTGAACCACATGAGTAACATTTATTACTGCACAAGACTACAGAATCTTACATTTATAAGGTGTTTCAAGGTGCATTCAAGTCCAATGGGAGATGCTGAAAGGTAATTGCACAGAGAAGTAAGACTTGGTGTATATGATGTTAATACGGCCGAGACTAGCAGATGATTAAGACGCAACTACACCAAATCTAAGAAAACAAAATAAGCAAACATTCTAACAAGCGATGGTAGCCACTACTGCACAGTTTCATAATAAATACACTAAATGATACCTGCTCTTCCTCTATTTTACGCAGCAACTCCTCCTCCTTTCTTCTCCCTTCTGCAAGTGCTTCCTCTTCGTCTTCTTTTGCCTTCAATTCCTTCTCTCTATCAGCTTGCAGTGATGCAAAATATTCATCATCCTGCATGCATTAAAATTGGTAATGTTAGTACTTCAGCCAAAACCTTGTAAAATTTGCATGTCTACACAAACCTGTTGTTCCCGTAATAAACGTTGAGCAGTAAGAGATGGTGATGGGGGTCGAGGATCAGGTCGGGAATATGATCCATTACGCATAAACTGGTGAGGAGCATATGGAACTCGATAAGTACTCCCTTCTGGAACCCCACCAAACATGGCGGCCTCAAGCATGACAGCTTCATCATGTTCGACTGATGAAATACCTCCCCACTTCAACATAACAAAGACAACCAAAGCAATAAGAATACATGAGAGGCGTCACCTCAGTGAAGGTTTCAAAGATGACAGACCAAGAGGTAAAATACCTCATCAGAGTGAAAGTCTCTCCCATTCTGTTGCATGACCCTAGGACTTGTAGGTGGGCTAAGAGTAACTTCGTCACTTCCATTGATAGCCTCAACAGATTCAGGAGACGTGCGCCTTCTCCTTTGCCTAACAAGTGGTTGCTCTTCCACATCTTCAACTTCATCATGTATAGATGAGCTACCCACCTCCAACGTAGATTTCCTTCATATGTATAATCAGTATACAAATTTTAGAGAACACGTCGATAAATGGATGACCATACTAGCTAGATTAGACTACATATTCTTAGGAAGTTATGAACATCTTCTGATTTAGAATAGAGTATATTACACGATTGGTAAACAATAACATAAGTCCGGAATTTTCTACCCTATAGTAGTGAAGAACATTTAATGCCTAATAAGTGCAGAGTTTTTGGTTAAAAATTGGGTCATATTTGGTAAATATATGCATTTTATTGAAGATGACATCTTGGGTTGCACATAAGCACCATTTCACCATATCAGGCACTTATCGGTACATCAACTATGGGGTTTTAACACCTAATAAAACTCATATTATATTCTGCAGAATTAGAACTACCACACAACGAATCTACTTCCTCCTCTTAATAGACAAACTACAGCCTACATGTCATGCTAACAACAATATGCACTCATCAATCTTCATTTTAGCCATTCCATGTTTATTTCAACTTAGAAGTTTAGACATGGAGACAGACAGAATATAAATGGATACAGCCCTCGCAATCTTAAATTACTTTAGCAAGTCGGCCCATTACATCATGAAGAAGTTGTACCTTCCACTAGCAGATGCCATTTTCTGCAGTTCGTCTTCTTTAGCAGACTTACAAGATCTAGGTTTTGGTCTTACATCTCCTCCCTCCAGTTCACGCAAAGCTGTTTCTTGCTCTGCTGTCTGGAATAACTTCAGGTTAGAAAGCTAGAAAATTAATTATAGAGGTAGAGACTAAAACAAACAACCAGACCTTGAGCGATAAGGAAACTGCATGTGCGATTTCAGGATCCTCTGCAGCAAAGAGACTTTCTCGAGGCATGGAGTCGCTCTGATTCTGCATGATGTATAGCAATTGAAAGTACTGAACTGGATCAAGGTTTATTATGTGAAAATTTTAGGACATGCACTACGTACATCAAGTTTCTCACACATTTCAGCATCTTTTCTGGAAGCCTCAATGGCTGCACGTATCATTTCTTCTTCTATAGCATAGCTATGATCCGGGACGACACCCGCAACATCTGGTCTTGAATGCGTAGTTGGATCAGTTGAAACATATTCATCATCATCATCGTCATCGTCATCAATTGTTACAATCGGTTGGACTTCTGGACCATGAGATTGAACAGGTTCAGTAACCTCCTCAATGGCAGGAGCAGCGCCAGACAGACCGGCACTATCAATCCCATCTCTAACCTCAATTGGGATCTCCCTCACTTCTCTTGGGTGAGAAACAAAAGGTTCACGACTTCTCATATCGACTTCGCCATTAATAAATCTTCTGGTGAAATTTGGATCCAAGATAGAAAATGGATTCAGAATCCCACTAGAAGATAAATGTGTCGAAGGATGCGTATAGACCTCACTTTGAAATCTATCATCTACATCCATTGCATCATCAATAGAAGCAGCAACAGCTGGTTCATGTATTCTGGATAGTTAAAAGAATAATAAAGTATTAGGATTACTATAACACAGAATCCTTGACAATCTGACTTCTTACATATTGTACGACATTTCAAGCTCAAGGATTCGACAAACATAACAGAGAAAGAACCTGGTTCCATCTTCTTCAGCAAAATATGCATTAACAGCTTGATTAAGATCGCCACCATGCTCCTGACAACAACATTCAAAATCAATTAGATTCATCACATACAAGACAAGCGAAAGGGTCACAACTACTACAAACTGAAAAAAATACGTAAAAGCATCAAGAGAACTACTTAACTAAAATAATTCACAATCATAGTTACACAAGATCAATCATGATAAATGTTCCAGTAACTTTGAGCATAAGGCAATAATACTACTAAATGATATTCTTTTAAACTCTTCTATACAGGAAATATGCTTGTATTTAGCGGGGTTTTGACATATCTTTTTTTCAAGCTCAGACGTTCTCTAAAAAGATCCAAACTAGATATTGCTCTCCACTGGAAACTTGCGTCTTATCGCAAACTTCTCACTCATCACAATTTAAAGTGCATTATAGAAAAACATTGTATTTTGGCTCTTTGAGTAACACGTAAGCCCCGTTTGTGGGTTTAATAAATAAATAAATAAAACTATACAAAGTAATGAGTCTGGATCCTCTGTTACTTCGTGCAACACTCCTTGTTACACCGTGTTAAAATCATTCAACGTGTTGTCCTATTTATTTTTAATTAACTTTCAAAAACAACCAAGAGGTTTCACAAGAGAATATCGAATGACCCAGTGGTCAGGAGGTCTTCCCGTGACTTAGAGGTCCTAGGTTCGATTCTCATTGTAAGGGGTGGTGGGTGGGTTTTTTTTTTTTTTTTTTAAAAACGAAGAGGTTTCACAATCTAAACAGAAGGTAACAGGAAAGTGTCACACAACATCCTCTTACTTAAATTTTCATTTTTTTTCCAAACGCTAAATATCTAAACAATATCTATAATATCCAATATATTCGAGGATATTTTCCTCCAAAAACCCTATTAAAAAATTTTATATTCTTACAATTTTCCTTCCAATTTCTTAAAACCGATGGCACAAAAAATTCTAACGATCACCAAATAGCTTCCAAATTTCATAAACTGATAATTGCTTATGAACCCAATCCATTTTTCATCACTAATAAATACAAAACGAACTACCAAAATGTACTGAACATAACTTTACATAAAACAATCAGTAAAATAGTTCACAAAAAAAGTGAAAACAGGTAATTGATTGAGAACAATTAAACTATAAGAAATTAATAATAATAGGTTTTTAATTAATAAAATAGTTAAATTAATTAAGCGAAAAAATAAAAATCATTACTTGGAGTTTAACAATTGCAGTTGCTTCAGGGACGCCAGTGATGCTCATGAATGTCTCGATTGCTTCTTCATCACGCGTTGCCATTTTTGCTGATTTAATCTGAATATAACTAACCTCAAATTATATAAAAGAAAAATAATTGATCTAATTTTAAGGATTAATATATTTGTAGAAAAACTATGTTTCATGTGTTTTGGTGTGCGAGTAAAAACTACATAAATATATACTTCCCTGGGGTGGGGTGTAGGGGGGGGGGGGGGGGGTGGGGAGGTTAAATTTGTCAATAATGAGAAACGGCTACCTTGGGCTGAATTGTAAATAGTGTTTTCTATATGTGAACCTAAAAAGGGTAACACGAGTTTTTTTGTAGAACCTAAGTTAATGGGGTTAGGAAAATCTAACTTTAAATTTAGATCATTAAATATTGATAGTTATTATACTCCCTCCATCCCAATTTATTTGTCCACTTTCTCTTTTGGGAGTCAAACTTTCAAAATTTTGATCATGAATTTCTATTAGCCTATAAGAAATAATATAGTCATATGAGATGTTGTTAGGTTCGATTCAATGTATATTTTTGAAATATCAAACTTTTATAGTTTTTGCACTTGTAGAATTCGAGATATTTACGTTTTAAGTCGTGTCTCGACGATCGTGAAACTCAAAACAAGCCAAACAAAATGGGAAGGAGGGAGTAGTAATTTTGTTGAGTGATTATAGGGATTAGATATTGGTGATTATTGTATAGTATCTAAGTACAACTCAGGAAAATATTATACTATACGCATCAAAATAGTGTTTTTTAATATGAAATGACGATTTTATCTCCAATTTTAATTATTTTCTTATTATACTTACAAATAGAGAGGGAACAAATAGTCATTTCACACCAGATAGGTGTCATAAGAGATCAGGACCTGTAAAGGTACTATTTTAGTTTCTATTTATTTCTATGTAGCCACCTGTACATTTTTTATCATTTCAGAATGACATTTATAGTACTCTATCTTTCAAATAGGCATGTGGAGTATATTTTTGATATATGAGCTTTTGATTTTAGCACCTTTTTTTTTTTGTAAATTAGCGATGAGGTGAGTTTCGTATCCATGATCTTCTGGTCATTGACAATAGCCTTTTTTACTAGGCTATTCGATTGACTCTTTGACTTTAGCACTTAAACTTTAATTTCCAGAAACACTTAAGGGCATAATAGGAATTTTAATTATATTACTCCTTCCGTCCCTAAAAGATTGTTACATTTCAATTTTTATTGGTCAAGTATTACAAAATTTGATCATGAATTCTCATTAAACGACAAGATATACGAAGTAATATAATCTTGTGGGATCTTGTTAGATTCGTCTCAATATATATTTTTGAAATATCAACTTTTAATAATTTTTTCAAATGTAGAATAAAAGATATTTACGTTTTAAACAGACTATGAAAAGTCAAAATATGACAATCTTTTAGTGAATGAGGGAGTATATTTTATGAATCATTTTAAAATAACAAATATTTTATTCGTCCTTAAGTATACTTACGAGATTGAAATTAAGGTATCAAAATTATAGCCTACTTGAAAATTAAAATAGATGCTAATTTAAAAAATAAAGAAAATTGAGATAACTAAATGAAAAAAAGCCACCATTTGACCCCTTCACTAAGTTTGGAACATTACAGAAGGGCCAGGCACATTCCAATTATTCAAAGTACTATTTTACCCCTTCTCCAACCTGACCAAGTTACCCTTTCCACACTATTTACGGTTTTAGTCACAAAAACAAAAGGTCACTACAGAACTGCTTCCCAAAGTTAGATATTCACATTGCAATAACAATAACCCATGGCTTTGATCGAGTAGTTATCGATTCAGTCTCCACAATCACAATTAGAAGTTCTGGGTATGCCTTTGTCCCTTAGTAGTGTGGATTTTACCATCTCCGTTAGTATAGGAATTGTTTTCAGTATGATATCGTTTGATAAAAAAACATTGCAATAATAACAATAATAGGTAAGATATGGCTAGCATGGCTCAGCAGATAAAAAAATAAGAGTGTTTGGAATTTGCATTTTTATCTTTTCATGCAATGTGAGTTCGACTATCATAATAGCGAACCTTGTGTTGAAGTAGTTAACAAGAAGCTCTAAACCCTGATTAGGTGAGACACATCACGTGATTTAACTCCTTCACACCATTCATCTACTCTAGGGCACACTGCGTGGGGCAATTAGTATTGACGATTTCACACTTAACAAATAGATAAATTGATCAGTTTGCCTTTAATTAAAACTTCTCAAAACAATATATTTAACCTCTGATTGTTAAATCCATTAAACACTTAAACTTCATTAACTAAATACTTATTTTAAGTATGTTTGTTAATGAATTACTAGTTAAACGACCCCGTCATGTGACGGGTTTAAATTTCAACAACAAGAAACGAGATCTCGTGGTAAAGTATGAAAACTAATTTGGAAACAGATTATTAAATTGTCGTGACCTTGGCAATGTTGTAACTATTATTCTATTATGGTAGGAGTAAAATTTATTATAACTCTTTTTTATTATCTTATAAAGGGAGAAAGCGCATGTACATCCATCGTTTTATCAAAGAATATAGGTGTGTGAGCTAAAACTATTTATGGACGATGTAGGATAGCCAGTGTATATAAAACAATATAAGAACCGTATTTGTCATTCAAAAAAATATCATCTCGAGAGACTTCTTTTATGATACAGTAAAACTTCACAATGAATTAATTTCTATAGTTAAAAGATGATTTTCAACCTACATTTCTTGAAAAATTAATAAATTAACTAAGCAAAGATGATTTAAGAACATTGAAAAATCACTCTTTAAGTTGATCTTGTAATGCAATGAGGTTCAACATCAATTAGCATTTTGACTACTTCTTTCATAGTAGACCTCAAATTAGGAAATTTTGAAGTGCAAACTGTAGCAACCTTCAAAACCTTAATCATGTCCTCCTGAATATCTTCAAACACCACCTTTTGATCAAGAATTTTGAGGGTCTCTTCTTTGTTGTTTAGATGTGTTGTCACCCAGTACAGGGGCGAAACCAGGATGAAAATCAAGGGGGGCGAATTTTGGGGAAAAAAATTAAGGGGGGGCGAAAATAAATAAAAAATGGTTAAAAGTACCGAAAAATTGTTAAAAATGAAGCTAACCAGGCTTGAACCCATGACCTCTACCTTTTGGAGGAAGGAACTAACCAACTAAGCTACACATACACTTGGTTTGTTAACATTTTTTATTATATATATATCACAAAAATTCAAAAAAATCGTATATAAAATAAACGATACCGAAAAACTTAGGGGGGACGAGCGCCCCCCCTCGTCCCCCCCTAATTTCGCCCCTGACCCAGTAGACAATATCCTTTCCTTCTCCATAGGCTTCCTAGACTGACTTTCTCCCTTGCCCCCTTGCGTTGCTGGTTTGAGTCGAGTTTAGACTCAAATATGGAATGCAATTCCAATGGCGGAAATCGTTGAATAATCGCTTATTTAAGAGGCATGTTGTCTCCTTCGAGCTCCCTTTTAATATGGTAGTGCGAGCAAGAGGCACTCAGTTGCGGAGGTGCACCTTGCTTGAGTGTTGCGACCTTGAACAAGCATGTGGCGGCCTTGAATCAAGCGTATGTTGCCAAGTTGCGACCTCGAAGTTATGAAGTGAAGCTGAATTGCGTCCTCGAAGCTGCGAAGTGAAGCTGAATTGCGTCCTCGAAGCTGCGAAGTGAAGCTGTGTTGCGAAGTGAAGACTGGGAAGACCTGTGGCAATCAGATTGGTTGCCATTCTCATATTCCCCATTCACAATATCAACAGAAAATGCGACCCCAAGCAGATGATAAGCGAAGATATTGAAGCTGCTGCGACTCGAGGTATACAGATGTACATGAGACCTTGAGAATTATTACTGCGTAATAATGAGAATTATTACTGGTGTGACTGTTGACGGTTGGCTTCCAAAAGTTTCAAACATTTAAAGTGTGGCTTTTGGCTTCTAAACGTTTCAGACATTTTAAGCTCTATTTGTTATGCCAAAAAGGTAGTCCGAAATCAAACCAGACCACCCAAGACCCCAAGGCCCCAAGGCCCCGCTCCCGGACTAATGCATTATATATTAACCCGTGTCAAGTCTGATAGTAGTCTCAATCAAGCCTCGTTCCTGCAGGCGTGGAGGCTTTGGCATAATATTAGTAACAATATTACTCATGCTTCATAACTCCTTCTTTAGAAGGTGAGCGATTCACATTTAGTTGAGTAATGTGGGACCACATTTACAATAGAAGCTTACAAATTTTGTATTCAATCACTATTTCCAACAAATGATAAGTTAAAGAGTCTTATTTCTTAGCACTTCTAGTTTTTTTTCTGTTTCCCATTTGCTCTCCACTCTCCAGATAAAGCTTATTAGTAGCATATAACTGGCCAATGAATTCATTCTGGTAATAAAATTTATTTTCTAATATGTAGTTGTTACTGTTGAGGATATTAGTTTTCAGATCGTTGAATCAATCGCCACCACCCTAGTAAATTATTCAATTTAATATAGCTACAGTCTACGTAGATATCAACAATTCTTTGATATATATAATGGGAGAATGCATGTAGAACAGTAAAATTTCGTCTATGGAACGCGTGTGACACACGCGTGTCATCTATTCAGTTTCGGCGCGTGAACTGCATTGAGAGCTTGTACTCTATGCAACAAAAGTTGTACGCACGATAGTGATACGCGTGTCTTCGTCTTTGTGCATCAAGCGATTGTACCTTGCGCATAATAGCTTGTACATTCATCTGCGATTTCACAAGCATTTCGTCCCGACCGCACTTCGCATCAACAGCGCCTCACCACGCTCCTCCGCCGCCCATACCAGCTTCGTCTTCATTTGTGGGTATGTTTTGATTTTCAATTTATATTCATCAATTTAAAGCAATCAACAAATAACTTACTACCAATTGGATTTAGGGTTATCGATCATCTCAATTTCCCAATCAACTCGCAGGCACTTCAAATTTTAGGGGTTTTTTAATATTAATTTTGTGATACCGAGTCATATTTAGGTGGTTTGTAATTTCATCAATAATTGATCTCATAGTTACTGGAAAATTCCCTTACGTGATCTTTTGTGCTCCATCATCTCGATCTTCGGACTACCCTGGTGATGTAAGGTAGTACAACAGTAATGTGGGTCCTCAATAGTCAATAGGCTACTTTATAATGATTTATGAGAAAGTAGATTGGTACCTATTACAATTAGTTGCAGTATAGTATAGACTAACTTCTCGGATTAGGTAATTATGATAAATCATTATAATGATGTTGGCATTTTGTGAAGTTGATTATTGGCAACATCGTATTTTCATCTTCCATTAACAGAGAAGCTGGGATGAATTAGAATGGTGAAGGTTCTTTTGTTTTCACTTCAAGCTCTGCTCCATATGATTGCTTTGACAATGGATCATGGGATGAGGTCTAATGTTTTCTACTATTGCATTGATTTTCGTTAAACTAGAGCTGAAGTTTGTCCCGTTTAAAATTGAACCCTTATTGGATCACTAAAATTATCATGTAATTCATCATATAATGAGGATTGACTTATTACCTCATAAATGTATACAAGATTGGAAGAAATCAGAGCTCCATCCCCTTCTTCATCTTCATTACATGTTATTTTTCCTAATTTGAAGAGGTTGAATTTTTCTCTTTGCGAGTCTTTGGATGAAAGGGAAGATATAAGCCAAGAAGAAGAGGAGAACATCAATCTGCCGGTTCTGCCACGCCTTACACATATTACAATATCAATTTCCTATTATCTGAAAGGACTACCACATCGCTTATTGCGGAAGGCGTCATTACTTGAGACTATAGGCCAAGGGAGAAAAAGTTATAGTCGCCATGAAGTTCTTTCTAGGCCGCACAACGAGCATTGGTGGAATGACGACTAATAGTTGGCAAGATGTAAAAGCATCTAAGCAAGCATTGGTGCAAGTACAGTTTGTTCTTGGTGATCCCAGGTATTTTGAGGTACGGATTTCGTTTTATAGTTGCATGATCCTTCAATAAATTGATGGAGATTCAAAATCTTAAATGTAAGTGTACATGTTTGAATAAATAGTGAATCATTTAAACAAATTTTGACGTACAAGTACAATTTGTTTTTCATCTCTGTTCTCAAGAGTATGTGCTTATAAAAGTTTCTCATCAATAAAGTATTCTACACCAGGGACTTCGAATATCTCATCTATTGGTGCATCCACTATGTTTCTTTTATGCTGTAATTCTGGTGTGTATGTTCTGTCCGAATCTGACACAGTAGAAGCACCTAAGTCCATCTTATTATTCAGTTCATGTGCATCCTTTAAGCCTTCCACCTTCGACCAAATTGAATTAGACAAAGAGCTTCTATTATGTGCAATAATCTCTTCTTCAGCTCGATCATCACTAACATTTCCATTCAGCAAGTTATAGCTATTTGCAACAGATGTGACCTGATGTAGTGCATACTTTGCTTCGGATATGATGTACGACACCTGTTTCTTCCTTAAGATAGGTTGCCATTGTGTGTTCAATGCCGGAGGCTTTGCTTTGTGATGTTCAATACATTCTGAGATGAAGAACATAGTGCAGCATGTGGAATCAGATTGCTCTCAGAATAGCACCTGTTTTCTCGTCCACAAAATCAACCTTGACGGAGTCCATAAGGGGTTTAGATACATTTAGTTCAACACAAACTATAGCTGAATTGAACATGGATATATTCAAATTTCTAGAGTCAATTTTAATTGAATTGCCGATGTTCCCCACGCCTATTCAATCTTTATATACTAGCATTGATAATCTTTCCACTTATATGAATATTTTGAAACGCCATATGCAATTAACTTTGCCAAATAGTTAGTCCCGGGCATTAAATAAACAAGCTTATTTGTTGAACTTTAAGAGGAAGAGGTCATCTTCTCAGTTGGGCCATTTAGTTTCCGCATTTGGCTCTTTGGAGTTCGTAGGATTCTAATTCTAACCATCATGTTTGGTGGCCGTTTATTCATTTGGTTTGCATTATCTTTTATTGAATCATTATCATATGAAGTACTATACTACTATCTAAACTCTCAATTTTGTTATGGAATTGCAGCAACAACAGTTCAAAAGCATCAACAAGATTAATGAAATGCAAATATACTAGGTATATAAACGTAGTCTTTTTTTCTTTATTGTGTTTGAATTTTTTAATCGAATTCCATCATCTTCATAAGGAAAAAAATGGCATTATACACCACCAGAATTTGCTTCTGGATCCGTTCCTGCTGCTAATAAAAACGTTTTTCAGTTAGTCCTAGACGTTAAATTAGTCAAGCTTTCGGCCCGGCGATTGCCGGGCCATGTTAACTAGTATATATAAAAAGCTAAATAGCTAATGATAGAAGAATGAGAAGGAAAAGTATTTATTTTTGAATTAATTTATCAAATAAATTTATTACATAAATGAATTAATTAAGCCAAGAACATCTTTGGATTCCTTTAATACAATCCATTATTTTAATAACTAATTAAAAACAGACAATAAGTATCATAAATGAAGGATCTTAACGTCACAAATTAGTTATACCAAATCATAACAGTCTTAACATTTTGAGTCACACGGATAGAGTTGTACAACAGCAAAGTCGAGTCCGATCTCAAGAATTTTTGGGTCGGCTAATCACTAAACGAGCCTTAGGCTTGGCTTGGCTCGGCTCGCCGAGCTCCGAGCTAGCTCACTTAGGTCATTTCGAAGTTTCAAGTCAATTGGATTAACAAAAAACTATTTTACATAAACAATTAATAACATTAGGTAACATGTAACAAGTAATAAAATTAACTAACATGTAAGTTACATCGCCTATAAATTGACAATAATCATAATAATTTTATTAAATCGACTATAACAATGTAAATAAAATCATTAAATCGGCTATAAATTGACATTAATCATAATAATTGGATAGACTAACAAAGTATAATATAACTAATTTTAATAAAACTAATATTAACATATGTGCTATCGAGCTACTGAGCCGGCTTCCCGAGATAGCTCGCCTAGCTGACGAGCGAAGAACATAACTCGCGGCTGGGTTTAGCTCGGGTAATGCACACCACTCCACACGCACATAACATAACAGATAAGTGCAGTGTTAATTAATTGGACTAAAAATAATTCAATTATGTTGGAACAATATTCACATACAATTGCATCGTGGGAATTGTGTGTGAGCTTGCGACCAACTACTTAAGCAAAGTGAACACATTACTCATAATATTTGGGTTATGTATTATTTTACATTGCATGAAGTAGTAATTTGAGAATTATACATATAAATTTAATTAAAGTCTGTTATGAATTCCAAGAAAGAGACTTGTTAATTGTTATTATCAAAATGCAGAATTCAGTTATCATCATTGTTAAGATGCACATCCCACATCGAAAGTCGATGTCCTCTCGGGTTAATATATAAGATCTTGGGCTACTCCCTCTATTGCCAATTGGTTTTAGAGTGGAACCCCATAGACTCTTATCATGGTATCATGAGCCAGACCCAAGTTATTGAGGCACGTGTAACCCGCCGATGTTGTTTCCGGCAGTTATTACCGGCGATGAAAGTTCCGCCGATGATTGGGTTACACGTGAGGGGGAGTGTTAAGATGCACATCCCACATCGAAAGTCGATGTCCTCTCGGGTTAATATATAAGATCTTGGGCTACTCCCTCTATTGCCAATTGGTTTTAGAGTGGAACCCCATAGACTCTTATCAATCATCATCATCTACGCTATTCCGATCCTTTTCTTGCCTCAGTTTGGACCACAGAATCGGATAGTGTATCAACAAACTACGCCTACATATGCAGTTTCAAAGCCTCAAGACCTCAACCATCTTCCTGCAGTCGAGCAACTGTCGAAAAGCTCAGATGATGCTACCTTAGAGTTAAGGCTTGTTTCATCACCATTTTCATGTAATTACCAAAGTGTGTGCACTCTAGATAAGGTGAAATCTGCACTTGAAAAGGTAGAAAAAGAACTCAGGAAGAGGTCAGCGTCGATGACATTGTCCAAGGGAACGTCTCCTTCCTCGAATTCCTCATCATCAATCAAGGATGGAAAGATCAATCAGGAGGACAACTCGCCCTCTGCTTTTGCTACTGGATGCCCGAGTTGTCTTATGTACGTGCTGATATCGAAGAGCAATCCTAGGTGCCCCCGTTGCAATACCATTATTGCATCTCCTCCTCCAATCAACACCATGAAGAAGCCGCAACTTGATCTTAATCTAACAATATGAAAACCGCAAAGAACTACAAAATCTGTTAGTAATGGAAAGGGTAGCATGGTTTAGTAGACCAATGATATCATCCTCTTTCAATATTGAGCTGATGTTGGCAGTAAGATACCACCAACAGTTTTCTCCTCAGCAGTCTTAGTCGTTATCAAGACTATCACCCAAAGGCTTAAGTGAAGTGTACTATTCACAATTATCTCTTCCTCGAATAAACAGACAAAAGTAGATGATTGCACTTAGCAATGCAATTTTAACTTATCATTTTGTGACATTCGCATACATATCTATATTCTGTTTTATCGCCTGCATAGTTCTACGTTCACTATGTCTATGTGTTTGTTGATAAGTATGCATACTCCATATACCATCATGTATGAACTTTATGTATGAACAATATCTATCCAGTGGCATATAGCTACAAATCGAGTTATACCTGCAAGGAATCACAATAATATCTTTGCACTGGACAAGTCTGTGGCCATTTGCTGCTTCAATAATGCTCTCCACTTTTGAATCAATGTAAGAAACTCCCGACTCAAGACACCTAGGAGAATTCATACGAGTTACGCATCCAGCAACTATTTGATTACCTTGATTGGTAGCAAGTTTAAACAGAAGTATATGATTATAATAGTATTATTCAAATCCAACCAAATTGTAAGAGAATTTTAATACCTTTTCAACAATTCTTCATGGAGTAAATGGCGACTAACTCGTCCATAAGATCGACCAATAAATATAGGATTCCCATCATCTAGATATACAACGGTATCCCTCCATACATGCTCAATGCATCCTTCAAGCCCAAGTTCTACGTAACATGAAAATATACTTCAAATGTCAAGACGTCAAACATATTTGCCCAGACTGTTGGAAACGTGATGGGTTTATATAATATATATATATACTTGAAAAATATAATAATATATTTATTTATACGAGTGATAAGAAGACAAAATATATAATTACACGAGCTGCTGCTCTATTCTCTCTGCGGAGAGATTCTGCTATCTATACTATATATATATATATATTATGTTATATGTTACATATTTAGAACTTATATACGATATCTATATATAGGTGATAATAATCATTTCTCACCATTAACAATATATGTGATTCCTATTCTAATGTTATTTTCACCACCTATAATGTAGGGTCATTTTTTAATTCACTATTAATCGTTCTTTTCACTTTGCATGCAAATTCTGGCGTTTGTTATTCTAACACTCCCCTTCAAACGCGACTTTGCATTCCAAGCTTTTCTTTCAGATTTTGAAATACCTCCGTCTTTAATGCCTTAGTAAAAATGTCTGCTAATTGTTCGTCAGTGCTACAGTGCTCCAATTTCACAAGTTTGTTATTCACTTGTTCTCGCATGAAATGATATTTGATGTTTATATGCTTGCTTCTACTGTGAGACACAGGATTTTTTTGCAAGTGAGATGGCGGACTTGTTATCTACATAAATAGTAATAGGACCTTCCTTTGCTTGATTTAATTCACATAATATGTAACTCAACCACATAGCTTGACACGTGCATCCTGTTGCTGCCATATATTCAGCTTCACATGTTGAGAGGGCAACTGTTTGTTGCTTCTTTGATGACAAGGAGAATATTGCCGAGCCAATATGAAATGCATATCCGGAAATACTTTTTCCGTCATCCGAATCACCACCATAATCACTGTCTGAGTAACCAACTAATTTTGAATCTTGAGAATGAGTGTAAAATAAGCCATATACTCAAGTGTACCTTTGATGTATCTTAAAATTCTTTTTGCTGCTACAAAGTGATCTTGCTTGGGTTTCTCCATATATCTGCTTACGAGTCCAACTGCATACATAATATCTGGACGAGTGAAAGTTAGATACCTCAAACTTCCAACCAAACTTTTGAACACTGTAGGATTTACTGATTCCTTCGTTGAATCTGTACTTAGCTTTATTCCTGCTTCTGCTGGCGTGCTAACTGGTTTGCATTCTTTCATTCTAAACTTACTTAAAATCTGTTTTGCATACTTTGTTTGCGACACAAAAATCCCAGATTGGCTTTGTGTGACTTCGACTCCAAGAAAGTAAGACATTTGACCAATATATGTCATTTCAAATTCGTCAATCGTTACTTTCTTAAAATCGGCAAACATATCGGGGTTGTCACCAATGAAAATTATATCATCCACATATAAGCACACAATCATAATGTCTCCCTTCTTATTAGTTTTTGTGTAGAGAGCATGCTCATATGGACTCTTCACAAAACCTATTTTCTGAAAGTATTCATCCACCCTTGAGTTCCAAGCTCTTGGAGCTTGTTTCAGTCCATATAGAGCTTTCTTCAATCTGTACACTTTATCTTCTTGACCTTTCTCAATATATCCAGGTGGTTGCTCAATATAAACTTCTTCTTCGAGATAACCATTTAAGAATGCTGACTTTACATCCATTTGATAGGTAATCTATTGATTTTGAGCTGCAACTGCTGTAATAAGTCTTATAGTGTCCACCCTTGCTACTGGGGCAAATATTTCATCATAATCGATTCCATGCCTTTGTTTATAGCCTTTAACAACCAATCTTGCCTTGTATTTTTTTACTTTTCCTTCTTGATTTGTCTGTCTTATAGACCCATTTGACACCTATTGCTTTATGTCCTTTTGGAAGATTTGCGAGCTCCCAAGTATCATTCTTCTTGATTGCACCAATTTCTTCATCCATGGCTTTGTTCCATTTTCTTTCTTCAGTAGCTTCTTCAAATGTTACTGGATCACATTCAGCCATTAAACAAAATAGAGAATAATCAAAATTCTGTACCGGACTTGTTGCATCATAAATCTCATCCATCCTTCGTGTTTTTCTCTGTACTCCCCCCGAATTACTACCATTACTCCTATTGTTGCTTTCTGATATTGTTGGAGTTGATTGAGGAGTTTGCTGAATTGGACTTGGTGGAGGAGTCAAGTCATCATTTCCACCATCTTCAGTATTGAAATCAACATCTTCATCATTGTCATCATCAAAAAATTGTCCTGCAACATTTCTTTCTTCCGTGTTCCAACTCCAATAATCATTTTCATCAAATTCAACATCTCTAGAAATGATCACTTCTCTAGTAAGTGGATTGTAAAGCCGGTAAGCTTTGCTCCTTTTGTCATATCCAATAAAAATACATTTTTTGCCTCTGTCATCAAGCTTCTTTCTGTTTTGATCCGGAACATGCGCATATGCAATACTTCCAAATATTCTGAGATGTCCAACAGATGGTTTGGTACCGCTCCATGCTTCATTTGGAGTCTTGAATTTGACACTTTTTGTTGGACAACGATTCAACAAATAGACAGCACATAACACGGCTTCAGCCCAGAAATTTCTTGGCATGTGCTTTCCTTTCACCATACTTCTTGCCATGTCAAGAATTGTTCGATTCTTTCTTTCTGCAACACCATTTTGTTGTGGAGTATATGCCGTTGTCAACTGATGAATCCATGCTCTTTGCAGAAGTTATTAAACAAATTTGAATTGTATTTCCACCTTTATCCGATCTAAGTATCTTCAGATTGTTTCCGCTTTGTTTTTCAGTTAGTGCTTTGAACTCTTTGAATTTTTCAAGAGCTTCTCCTTTTTCTTTCAATATATATAGCCAACTTTTTGGACTATAGTCATCAATAAAAGTTAAGTAATACCTATTTCCTCCAAGTGACGGGATATCGAATGGACCAGCTATATCTGTATGAACTATCTCCAGTGGCCTTCTGGCTCTCCAGGATTTCCCAACAGGAAAGCTTTGACGATGTTGCTTTCCTTTAACACATGCATCACATAAATTTTCTGGTTCATTGATCATTGGAAGTCCACTCACCATGTTTGTCTTTGATAGTAATTTGAGTCCACTGAAATCTAGATGGCCAAATCTTAGATGCCATAACCATGAGTCATTTTTAATGACCGACTTCAAGCAATGTTGTATTCCAGTCTTCATGTCCAAAGTAAAAAGTCGATTCCTGGTCATATCAACTTTTGCAATCAATTCCTGTACTTGATTTCTTATCGATAGAGAGTTTTCCTTCATATTTATGGTGTACCCTTTCTCTAGTAGTTGCCCAAGACTAATGATGTTGCTTTTTAATGCCGGTATATAATAAACATCATTTATATATTTCTTTTCTTCATTGTTTAAGAGAATCACAATCTTCCCTTTTCCTCATACCGGAACTTTTGATGAATCACCAAAAGTAACTTCTCCACTAATTGTTTCATCCAATTCTGTGAACAAATCTTTTCGACCACACATGTGGTTACTTGCGCCAGTATCATGATACCAAATATTTTTGTGGCATTCTTCACTTCCATTATATGTTAGAAATATGGCGGAGCCAACTTCTTTTTCTTCATCTAGCGTTGTAAAATTATTTATTTCTTTCACTACAGGTGTTGATCGACATTCATAACTGAGATGACCATATTTGTTACAATTATAACATTGAAGGTGAGACTTATCACTGCGTTGTTGATATCCACCTCTTCCTCGGCCTCTGAAATTTTGACTACGACTAGATGGTTGATAGTAATCATTTCTATGGCCTTTGTTGAATGGTTGCCTTCCACGTCCTCGTCCACTTTGATAGCCACCTCTAAAACCACCTCTTCTTCGTGAGAAGTTGCTACTGCTTGGTTTGTCATTAAAAGACATCTTGCTTTGCAAAGCCTTTTCATTATAAGTTGTATCATCATACTGATTCATTCGTTGTTCATGGGCTTGTATAGAACCCACAAGCTCATCAATCGAAATTGTAGACAGATCTTTTGATTCTTCAATCGAAGTAACAACATAATCAAACTTTCTTGTCAGTGACCGAAGAAGCTTTTCCATGACCCTGATGTCCTCAAGAGTTTCACCATTTCTTTTCATCTCATTTGATATCGTTTTCAAACGAGTCACATATTCACCAATATTTTCTGAGCTTTTCATCTTTAGATTTTCAAACTCCCCTCGAAGTACTTGCAGTCGTACATTCTTCACTCTCTCTACTCCTTGAAATAATTTTTGTAAAATTTCCCATGCTTCCTTGGATGTTGCTGCTCCTGATATTTTTTCAAAGGTCGATTCGTCAACTCCTTGGAAAATTGTAAACAATGCCTTTTTATCCTTTTTGCGAGAATCTTTTAATAATGTTTTTGCGGCGTTTGAAAGAGCTGCTTCAGCAACTGCATTTTCAGGCTCGGTATACCCGTCTTCAACTATGTCCCATAGATCTTGAGAACCGAGTAAAACTTTAATTTGTATACTCCAGTTCCCATTATGTCACCGTCAATTTTGGAATTTGTGGTTGCAACATATTCGCCATTATTGAATTTTCTCAAACAAAACCTTAGCTCTGATACCACTTGTTGGAAACGTGATGGATTTATATAATATATATATACTTGAAAAATGAAATAATATATTTATTTATACGAGTGATAAGAAGACAAAATATATAATTACACGAGTTGCTGCTCTATTCTCTCTGCGGAGAGATTCTACTATCTATACTATATATATATATATTATGTTATATGTTACATATTTAGAACTTATATACGATATCTATATATAGGTGATAATAATCATTTCTCACCATTAACAATATATGTGATTCCTATTTTAATGTTATTTTCACCACCTATAATGTAGGGTCATTTTTTAATTCACTATTAATCGTTCTTTTCACTTTGCATGCAAATTCTGGCGTTTGTTATTCTAACACAGACTTCGTACCCCCCCACGACTTTGATGATGATAATATGCAGTGGCATATAGCTACAACTGCGGCGTAATAATACTTTGGAACAATTCGATCTCCTATGCCACATATTTGACCTCAGAATCTCACATATATATACCAAAACATATGAGAAATTGAAGCAATTACAATATTAGATTTATAGAGCCACGAGCCAAAACCACCGGAGACGGCGAGAAGTCATCAAAACCACTCATCTCCTCCGCCCTTCTCCACCTTAAAAAACCACCCTCAAACACTGAAATAATTGTTAATCTTGAAAGCACCGAATGAATCATTCAGCCAAGTGGAAGATAAAAAACCCAGTATCGAATCAGAATTTGCTGATCTTGATAGAATTGATAATAAAAAATCATGAACTCGATCCATAATTCCACAAAATTGAAAACATTGAAAAAATAAGTAAAGCTACAATCTTGATTACTTTCACTACCTCATATCCGACTTTATGCTTCTATGAATCTTCAGCAAAAGAAATGGGTTTTTATAGAGGTCCGACGCTACCTTCTTTATTTCCTCCAAAGTGATGCGCGCACCCTTGGAAGTTGTATGGAATGTGAGAAAATAAATTGTAAGTACCAAGCGCATTCCAAAGTGATACGCGCCCCTTGAAAGTTGTGTAGAATGTGCGAGAAGAAATTGTGAGATGCCATATTCAAATTGTGCGAGAAGAAATTTTTCCATGTTCAGATGCCATCACAAACTAAGGTGGTTTGTTGCCTTATATAGAAGTTAAAAGAAATAATTTATTTCTTATTAAATTCTGATTATTTTGGGAGACAGTCAGACAACGACCTCATTTTGAGCATAAGGACAATGAATATTCATTAATTTATATATTTGTTGTCCTCTTATTGTACTATGACATTTATTATATTTATTAATTTATATATTTATTGTCTTTTTATTGTACTTTGGTAAGGACATAGCAAAATGAACCGTTGTGATCAAGGAAATGGATGGCTCTGATTCATTTAACTGTGGAGAATAGTGAATGCATTGATCGAGAATAGTTAATGCATTGATGGTGAATAGTGAATAGGATTTTGGATGGATGGTTGAGATGCAAATCAGCGGTTGGGAAATATGGAAAATAGTGTATGCATTGATGGAGAATAGTGAATGCATTGATGGATGCTGACATAAAGCAACAAAGCTTGTTGGAATGAAAAAAAACGTGGCCAAAAGTCAAAAATACGTGGGCACAAGCAAAAAACATGTCAGAGGATTAATTAAGGGGAGGCAGACGACGACTACGAAAGGTACAGTGAGGGAGAAATGTTGCATCTTTTATATATAGAGTTAGAATATCAAGTGTTAAATAAATTTAGATCTTATCCAAATTCTTAACAAATTTAAGTCAAAATTTTGAACTTAATTCTTTCGTCTTAACCAAATAAGAAGTGATCCTGCTTTATCATATTTCGCTTGACTCTTCAAGTTTTTGAGTTAATCGAATAACCTAGTGGAAAAAGCTCTTGTTAGTGACCAAAAGGTCTGGGTTCAAAACTCACTTCATCGTTAATTTTAAAAAAAAAAAGTCTTCAAATTTTATTTGTTCCTCTAAATTCACAACTCTCTAATAAATATTTACAACTCAATTATTATTAATATTATATTAATTCCTATTATTGCTATCAATTACTCCTTCTGCTCTTTTTATAAAGACCATTTATTTTTACTTAAAGTTTAAATAAAATTTGATTTATCTCACAAAATAATATTCCCTCCACTTTTTCTTCCAGAATTTGATAAATTGATACCCTAAAAAGCGATTTCTACTCTAACAACACGGTCCTTATATTAAGGGACGGAGAGAGTATAATAATAATAATATTATTATTATTATTATTATTATTATTTCTTCATTATCATTATCATCATCATTATGATTATTATGATTCACTTCATCCGAAATTATTTGACCACTTTCTATTTTAGGAGTCAAATTTTTAAAATTTTGATCATTAATTCTGATTAGCCGGTAAGAAATAATTTAGTCATGTGAGATTTCAATGTATATTTTTGAAATATCAAGTTTTTATCATTTTACGTGTGCATAGTTAGAGATATTTACGTTTTAAGCCGTGTCTCGATAACCTTCAAAGTCAAATCAGACAAGTAATTTGAAATGGAGGGAGTATTATTATATGAAATATTAACATCAGAACTCTTTGTACTATCAGAACTCTTTGTATTATATAATATGGGAGTGCGCGTGACTGCCACGCACTTCGTCTATGGTTTTTGAGGCGCGTGAGTGCTTTACTGAACTGCACCTCATTAATCCAACGGTCGATAGAGTGCAGACAGCTGAATGACTTTTCAACTTTCCCATCTTTTGATTTTGAATGAGAACTTGTTTGCAATTTCTTCAAGATGCCGATTTTCCATAATTGAAATGAAGTTTCCCAAATGTTTTCTTTCCTCATATCTTCGTTTTCACACTGATTCATCATCACCCAACAACTACCATTACGAAAACTCATTTTCTTCACTTCATCTTACACAGAGTTTTCACTTCCCTCAATATATTTGTGGTACTTCTTTTATCTACTCTAAAAGCCCGTCTCCAGTAGGAAATCGAAGTTCACCTTCTTCATTTGTCATCTTTTCTCATCATTTTATTAGTGAGTGAGTTATTAATTTGTTGGTTTTCTCATATAAAATTTGATTCCTCGAAGTTTACTAATTGAGTTATATAACTTTGATAATATGTGCCATCATTTTTTCGATTTAGGGTTTTTATCAATTAGTATTTTTAATTTAGGATTTCTATCTATTGGTATTTTTATTAGCTTAATTACTGAATTGATTGTGTGAATGCTTAATTGATATATCGATCAATTTAATAAATTGGGTTTCAATCAAGGGCCAAAGAATCTCTCAGACTCAATCTTGTTAGGTTACCAAAGTAGTTGGTGTTTTACAACTGTTGCTATGACGAGAGGAATCGTCGCGGTATAATACTAGCTTCTTCAATCCATCAGCGTTGTGGTACAATTAGGTAAGTTCCTTGATACCTGATTTAAACGAATTTTATCTCTGTTAATTCAAACATTTTGATTTCAATTTACAGGTGCATCTGCCATTTCAGCAATCGTAGATTTACCCCTAACTTTTTATTAATCCAAGTTCATACTTAAGGAAATAGTCAGATTTATTACTTTAGAAATCGTTTGCCAAATAAATTAGTGCTACCTCAGATATGTTATAATAAATAGAATTGAACATGGATTTGTGCTTAGAGTATTTGACTCAATTAGATGAAATTTAGGACTTGCATTAGATGTTTTGTTCTATCGAATATAATTATTTGCAACTTTTTTGTTTGAAAGATAAAGTAATCGGAAAAAAACACGTTCTCTTTG
This sequence comes from Echium plantagineum, assembly GCA_003412495.2. NCBI lineage: Eukaryota > Viridiplantae > Streptophyta > Magnoliopsida > Boraginales > Boraginaceae > Echium > Echium plantagineum. Next base: position 2,649,640 of record CM016568.1, on the reverse strand, counting down.
CGAGATCCGAAGCCTCCTTTTCCTTATGTCCAATTCTCATCACATCAAGAATTAACTACTGTAGAGCAAAGTGCTCAAGCACACGAGATGATGAGGTTTGTTCTAATTAGTGTTTGGTGCATAGCTTCTAACTATTTATATCATTTATCATTATTGACTGGAAATTTTCGGAAATTTGGAATTTTTCTGATTATTTTCATTTTTTACGAGTGTTTTCTTTTTTGGCGTAATAGTTTTAGCTTGCACATGAATTTTTGCAATAAAGGAAGGATGAGGTTGAGAAGTAACAAAGGCCATATAACTAAATTTATTTCCGTTGATGGCTGAACTCCATGTTTCTGTTGCCTAGGATGCATATCAATAATGAGATTGTTATATCTAGAAGTTACCTAAATACACTTGTACCATTGCTTCCAAGAGTTATAATTTTTTACTTAAAATAACCAAATTTGTAATCATGAAGCTATGAACTTAGTTGAAGCCACTTTATGTGGATAGAGCCTCCTTTTCCTTATCCCATACTCTACAACTCTAAGATAATACTATGTTGGTATCGGCGCATTTGTTCTTACTACCTGGTCAGTGCATACTTCAGGTACATTTGGAATAATTGTTTTATCCTATCTGTGTTCAGCTATGCCAGTTTCCAATTTGAACTTGCTCGAGTGTGCTCATGTTAGTGTCATCAAGTGTTTTTATGGCAGTAAGATTTGTAAGGCTTTTAAGTTAGTATTTATATTCGTTTTGTTGATGCCTCATGCCCTGCCTAATGTGTATTAGTATATTACATCATTGTCGAATTTTGAATCTTTAGCTTTTGTGAGAATTTGTGTTTTTGTAATTTGTATAACTTGAGTGATCCTTCTGTTTTCTCTTATAATCTAATTATAGTTTGATAACTTATTCTGAAGATTTCTTTTATAAAGTGAGCTAACTTGAGGTATCGTCATCTTCGAAGTCGCAGCCAAATAAATGTATCAATCTCAAGACATCATCTCATCGAATGAGAGTCAAGATGAATGACAAACTTTAGGGAGGAACTGGTTAACAAATCATTTTGTCTCAAGATTTCATCTCATTGAATAAGTATCAAGACTGTTAAGATACACCTCCCACATTGGAAGTCGGTGTCCTCCCGGGTTAATATATAAGATCTTGGGCTACTCCCTCTATTGCCAATTGGTTTTAGAGTGGAACCCCATAGACTCTTATCATGGTATCAGAGCTTATCGATCTTTAAGGCCTAAATACAACTTCCGCTGCCCTGCCGGTGAGTTTTCTACTGTGATACTCACTGGCAGGATTTAAAACTTTTTTTTTCTTAACATGGTATCAGAGCCAGACCCGAGTTATTGAAGCACGTGTAACCCGCCGATGTTGTTTCCGGCAGCTAATACCGGCGAGGAATATTCCGCCGATGATTGGGTTACACGTGAGGGGGAGTGTTAAGATACACCTCCCACATTGGAAGTCGGTGTCCTCCCGGGTTAATATATAAGATCTTGGGCTACTCCCTCTATTGCCAATTGGTTTTAGAGTGGAACCCCATAGACTCTTATCAAAGACCAATCTGACTGTTGGATTCTTTTTGTATAATGATATTATTGTTTCGTATTTGTTGGGTTTAGTTTGAGTCGCAAATAAAGTGTGAACGTTGCTTTGTTTCATCTTTAATAAAATACTTGCCAAAACAGGGCAGTGGAGTGGTCGGGAGGGAGATTGAACTCCTTTTTCGTCACTCTATGAATTGTATTGCGTAAATAGTGTCGTCGAGTATGTTCCAGATATGATGTATAATTTATAGTCACCTGTCGTTAGATATTAGCTATTTATAAAATGAAAGAGCACTAAAAATGTAGTTCTCGACGACCAATGCTAACTCAATTTATTACTGTAGTATATTGCATGCATCTATACGATATAATCTATGATACTTGCTTTTTATTATAACTATATTATACTATTGGTTAGTCCCGAGCATTAATTATATAATCATTTGGCCCGGCAAATTGCCGGGCCCAAGTTAACTAGTTGGTAATATAAATGTTATTATTATTCCTATTACTATAACCGTTAGAGATGGGAATGAATCGAATATTTTTTTGGAATATTTATATGATATACGTTTTGGATCCTACTTCTATGCAATTTTAGCCTCTCTATTCTGAAGAATTTGATCTAACAACTAACAATTTAAGAACAAATATTGAAAGGAAATGTTCAACACTTGCACGATAATTGCCAGAAAAAAGCAGGCTTTTTCATTTAGTCTATGCAATGTATATACACACATGATCCTAACTGCCATAAATAACAACTGCTACTCCTAAGAATGCGGATTAACTACTACACATGTGATCATGCGTATATCTAATAATTGCTACTAGATATGCTTACATAACTGCATACATATGAGTTCATGCAGGCATGCAAGCTTACGTACATAGACTAACTAATGCAATATAATCGTAATATAATATTCAACATCCTCCCTTAATCTGCATCAATATGATTGATCAGATTATATCTTCTTCAGTGCAGAGTCCCAATTCCTTCCTGAATTTTAGGAACAAGTCTTTCTTCAGTGGCTTTGTCATAATATCAACTATTTGATGAAGAGTTCCACAAAATGTTAGCTCAATTTTCTTCTCTCTGTTCATATTCCTCAAGAAATAGAATATTACGTCTATGTGTTTGCTCCTCCCATGCAGTACAGGATTCTTGGACAGTTTAATAGTTGAGCTATTGTCACATTTAATCTCTAAGCATTCAATCACATTGTGTTTGATTTCATTTAGTGCCCTCTTCATCCAAATGCCTTGACATGCACACATTGCTGCACCAACAAACTCAGCTTCAGTTGTTGATAATGTGACAATAGGTTGTTTCTTGGAGCTCTAGGCCACTGCACCTCCACTGATTAGGAAGACATAGCCACTAGTGCTCTTCCTGTCTGAGATGTCACTAGCAAAGTCACTGTCTGTGTAAGACATCAGTTAGGCTTTGATTTCTTGTAGTAGATGACCAATGATGCACTGCCCTTCAAATATCTGAGTACTTTCTTAGCCAGTTGCATGTGATACTCCTTTGGATTGGCCATAGATCTGCTCAGAACACTTACTGCATACATTAAGTCTGGTCTGGTGGTAGTTAAGTACATTAAACTACCAATGATTTGTTTGTAATGTGTTTCATCAGTAGATCTGTTTGCAGTGTTCTTATCAGCAATCAATGACCCTGGTAGCATAGGACACTTCACTTCACTGCAGTCCTTCATGCCAAACCTATCAAGTACCTCTTCTGCATACTTTCTTTGATTTATAAAGATTCCTCCCTGTAATTGCTTCACCTCAATGCCAAGGAAATAGTTCATGCTTTCTAGGTCTGTCATGTCAAAATTCTGGATCATCTTCTCTTTAAAATCAATCATCATATCTTGATCATCCCCTGTGTATATGAGATCATCAACATATACACTAACAATGATGATATTCCAATTCTTGTTTCTTTTAGTGAACAAAGTATGCTCATTCTCTCCATTGACAAAACCTTGCAGCCTAAAATGAGCCTCAATCTTGGCAAATCATGTCCTTGGAGCTTGTTTTAGACCATATAAAGCTTTGTGTAATTTATACACATGATTTTCTTTTCCCTTGACCACAAAGCCTGCAGGTTGATCAACAAACGCTTCCTCCTTGATTTCTCCTTGCAAGATTGTAAATTTAACATCCAATTGAAAGATTTTCCAACCCTTGTGTGCAGCAGTACTAAGAATCATCCTCACAGTGTCCATCCTTGCAACAGGGGCATACACTTCTATAAAATCAATGCCTTGCCTCTGAGAATACCCTTTTGCAACTAATCTGGCCTTGTGCATGGTAATCTTCCCTGCCTCATTGGTTTTGGTTTTAAAGATCCATTTAACCCCAATTCTTTTAGCTCCAGATGGTAATGGCACTAGACTCCATGTGTGATTCTTCTCATTGGAATTCTTCTCACTTTGCACTCATATTTGCAGGCTGCCTGATAAGATTCAGGATCTTCAATTGCATAGTTAAAAATTATGTGTGTTTCCTCATCATCACTTAACTCATCTCCTGTTGTGAACTCTTGTAACCAGGTTGTTTCCTTGATCTCCCTTGCCTGGATGACCTCTCCTGATTTGCTCTCCATGATGCCTCCTTTGGAAATGACTTCCTGGTTTGTTGCCACTAAGATAATCTGCACAGATCACTCCATCATTTTTCAACTATGGAACTTCAATCACCATGCATGGCTTTGTTGTGCAGATTTTGGAGATTCAGGTGTGCCATTCTTTGATGCCACAACTCAATTACTTGTCTAGGTGTTGTTGTCACTAGACACTCAGTCTCCACTTGACCACAAACTTGTATATCTGGGACCACCATGAACATTCTGTTTGCTCTCATGTTAGTGTGCATAATTTCACCCCTTGTATGATGTATTATGCTGCAACTTCCATTCTCAAACACAATACTCAAACCTTTTTCCTGTAGTTGTCCAATACTAAGAAGATTAGTTTTCAACTCAGGAACTAGGTATACATCTCCCATGACATATGTGATGTTGTTTAGCTTGATCTTGACCACTCCTTTCCCAATGACAGTTAGTTTGGAATCATTTCCCAACTTCATTGAGTGATTAAAACCTTTGTCTAGGTTGGTGAACAGTGATGTTGTCTTGCACATGTGATTAGAACAACCTGAATCCAAGAACCAGCTCTCACTTTTGATGTCTTTGTACTCTGTGTCACTTCTAACCATTAACAACATCTCATCTTCTTCTTCCATTTCAGCATAGTTGACCTGTTTGTCTTGATTAGAACACTCATCTTGAAAATGTCCTAATTTGTGGCATTTGTAACATTCCACATTTGCTTTGTTAAATGTGGATCTTCCTCCTCCTCGATCACCACCTCTTTTGAAAGCTTCTTTCCCTCTTTCTCTACTATTAGTGTGGTATCTGCTTACCACTTTCAGAGCCTGATCATCCTCCTGCTTGATGAATCTCTGAAACTTCCTCTCATGCAGTTGCAATCTACTCTGTAAGTCATCAACTATCAACTTATCTGTGTCTGAGGACTCTTCAATTGATACACAAACATAAGTGTATTGATTTGTTAGAGTCCTCAAGATTTCTCCATTACTCCTCAATTTATTTGCAACTTGATTTACTTTGTTGAAGTAGGTTTATAGGAATCACTTGGCTGCATCTCAAGCACTTCAAATTTCCTCTTTAATGCATTACAGTTTGTCCTTTTCACTCTTAAATTTCCATCAAACTTGCTCTTCATAGCATCCCATATCAATTTGGCAGTTCTTCTGTCAAGTATTTGTTCAAACACTTCTCTGTCAATTGCTTGAAACAAATAGTACTTGACTTGATGATCTTTAACTTTGGCTTCTTCGAGCAACTCCTTTTGCTTAGCACTCAGGACTGAACTCTCCTCTTCTGGTTCACCTATCCCATCCTCTATGATCCCCCAGAGCCCTTTGGCTCTTAATAGATTCTCCATCAATTCACTCCAATGGTCGAAATATCCATTGAAGTGAGGTATTGCCGTTAATGACTTATCCTCTGCCATACAAACACTGATTGTTTAACCCTCTCAGACCTCATTGGCTCTGATACCAAGTGAAGGATTTGATCTAACTATTAATCGAATATTACTATAACTGTTAGAGATGGGAATGAATCGAATATTTTTTTCGAATATTTATATGATATACGTTTTGGATCCTACTTCTATGCAATATTGGCCTCTCTATTCTGAAGGATTTAATCTAACAACTAACAATTTAAGAACAAATATTGAAAGAAAATGTTCAACACTTGCACGATCATTGCCAGAAAAAGCAGGCTTTTTCATTTAGTCTATGCAATATATATACACACATGATCCTAACTGCCATAAATAACAACGGCTACTCCTAAGAATGCGGATAATAACTACTACACATGTGATCATGCGTATATCTAATAACTACTACTAGATATGCTTACATAACTGCATACATATGAGTTCATGCAGGCATGCAAGCTTACGTACATAGACTAACTAATGCAATATAATCCTAATGCAATATGAGTTCAGGGTGTGGCTGTGCCATGGCGGAATATGTGCGCAATAATTGTTCATGATCATAGGATCCTTTTCCATTAGATAGGAAATTTTGTAGCCTAAAATGTACTCGAACTCAAATGTTATTTTGTTATTCCGATGGTTAACAAATATGACTGCCCTATAACTGATTCACAAACGGTTGCTCATATCGAGTTCGAACAAAATATTCGATTCGAATTCGAAAATTTATATGAATATTATACAATTTCGAATATGCTCATATGAAAAATATGTTATAATTCGATTTCAAGTTCGAATATATAATAGGCAAAATATATGACAGAATTAAATCTAGAGAGAATAGTATCGAATTTAATTCAAACTTGAAGTTTGTGTTCGGAGCCAATACGAATTCGAATACTATATATTACAAAAAGTAGTTGATGATATTTGAGACCAAGCTCGCATGTGATATTAGGTTATATTATCTACACTATATTTAATTGGGGAAGGGGGGAATTAGTTTTTTTTTTGTGAAGCCCCATGTTCCATTTTTCTTATATTTTAGCTAACTACCCATCATATTCATTTTTCCTCTTTTTTCAATTATCTACACTATATTTAATTGGGGAAGGGGGGAATTAGTTTTTTTTTTGTGAAGCCCCATGTTCCATTTTTCCTATATTTTAACTAACTACCCATCATATTCATTTTTCCTCTTTTTTCAATTATAAAAAAATAAGATGAAATGTTTTAATATTATTTTATAATATATAAATATAAATTAAAAAATATTCCGTTTAATATCCATATTTAGTAGTCTTATATTAATATGTATTTTCAAAATTCAACTATATCTTAGATTTTTAATGAGATACTTAAAAAACATTTCTTTGTGTTTTTTGTATGTATTAATATTTTTTATATATGTTATCTTTTTTATGCATGAGCAATGAATGGAAAAAATATTATTTTGGACAAACGTTGATTTTGCATCGATTTTACTAATCTATCTATATTATAATGTGGGAAGGGGGTCTTTGGTGAAGCCTAAATGCTCAATGAGGCTACCCACTTGACAGTTGTTGATTGGACGATGCACAGTCGCAATGTTTCAACGGTTGCCTGTGAAGATAAATCACACCCGGTCATTAAAATGGAAAGAATAGATCCTTTCCATTAAAGTTCTGCTAAAACACTAAAGCGTCTGAGTCGTAAATGAAATGACTAGTAGATCTATTACAAAAATTTGGGAATTTAAAACAATCCGAAGAGAAATCCGTCAAAATTGTTTGCCAGTGGAAAACTAGATCATTTGCTTGACTCTGCGCCCAAAAAAATTTCTAGTACAAACCTGCGAGAAAATCAAATCAGTGAAGATATGAATCCCTTTGGTCTTTCTGTTGATACCTAAGATAATTCCAGTAAGAAAGAAACCTAGAAGCTTTGTTTACAATGCAGAATTGGAAAAACCCTTGGTGTCATTAGTTACATGAGTAAGCAGGATGACATCTTTCTAATCATATAGATGAATGAGCAAATGGTCAGAGGAGTCTGTCGAGAATGTAATCGACAAAGAGAAAACATCTTGATCTTTCTGTAAAGAGAGAAAGTGAGGAAACGGACTAATAGGATTGAGAACATGCGGGAAGGCTTTCTTCTAGAGAAGAAGAAAAGACTTCCTCGTTTCCTTAAGGATAATAATGTTGAAAAGGCCTCCTTGAAAGATGACTTGGTTCCTGTAAAGCCAAATATTCCGCAAAGAGCTAATTAAAGATAACAACTCAAACTTAACATTAGTATGCGATTTCCAAGGCTTATTAATCAAGAAAGTAAGAGAAGTGTGGAAGGTTTAGTCCAACCAAAGCTAGAATGATCAGTCCAGAAGGGCTGCAACTTCATACAAGAATTGAAGAGGTGAGTAGTGCCCTCTTGGTCTTGACTACAGAAGCAACAAGAAGTGGGAAAAACATTTTTGGTGCGCCTGACAATGTATGCTTAATAGAGAGACGATTTAAAATCAATATCCAAATGAAGACTCTAATTTTGTGAGTTATAGGTAATTTTCAATGTTATTATAGGTTTTAATTGGGATGGAGGAGTAAACATGAGGTTTTGAACAGTCTGTAGGGTTTTTTATGGTTTGGTAAACAGATTTGGAGGAGATATTTTTACCATCAATTAAAGGAGAATTCGAACCGGTTGAAATCTCAATCTGACATGTAGCATCCACAATATGATCAGGGAACAGAAAACAAATCAGACCTCGGTTCCAAGAACCATTAGGGGAGATAAGGTGAGAAAACAAAAAAGGTTGTTAAGGTTGAGACAAATCATTTTTATATTGAAGTAAATCATTTGTAAAGAGAGGGGGTAACCAATTATCAAACCAAATGTTAACCAAAGAACCAGAATTAATGTTCCAATGGAAATGGGGAGAGACAAGTTTGAAACTAGCTTCTAAACTTTGACAAACCCAAGATTTGTTCAACAATTTGTATCAGAGCCAATATAAACAAAACGTCTTTGATTTTTACACCCCAAATTTCATAACCACACTCCACTTTATCACTTTTTGTAGTTTTTTTATAGAGTAAATTGAAGGGTAAAATAGACAAATTGGAGTGTCATAATCAATTTTTGGAGTGTAAAAATCAAAACCCAAACAAAATAAGATGGCTTTTTCTAGTGGGATCATCAAGGTCGAGAAATATGAGATAGAAAAATTTAATGGAAAAATGATTTTTCCTATTGGAGGATGCAAATGAAAAATTTGCTTATTTCACAGAAGTTGCATAAAACTTTGGTAAGGAAAGAACAAAAACCGGAGAGTATGAAGGAGGAGGATTGAGATGAACTAGATCTTGAAGTACGGGCAGCCATAATCTTATGCCTTGAGAGGGATGTTGCATTCTTGGTCAATGAAGAAACAACGGTTGTAGAAGTGTGGTTAAAGTTAGAGGCAAACTTCATGACGAAGACTTTAACAAATCGGATCTACTTAAAATCCAAATTGCATACATGCAAGATGGAAGATGGCACTTCAATCTGAGATTATATCAATAAGTTTGATTGGATTATGTCAAATTTAAAAGATATAGATGTAAAGATAGACGAAGAAGACCAAGCACTTATGTTATTACTTTCGTTGCCGAAGTCTTATAAAAATCTATGTTCAAACTTTGATGTTTGTTGGCGATACTCTAACCATGGACGAGACTAGAACATCACTTTTAGCGGATGACTTTCGAAAGATTGCAACAAGTGGAATGTTGTCTACTAGTGGAAGAGAACAAGCTCCGTGATTGTTTGCATCTAGAGGAAGGACGAACGGAAGAATGAAAGACAAATTTTGAACGTCTAGATCAAAATCTAGAGCACCTGTAGAAAAAGCATGCTTTAAATGTGGCGAGGTTGGACATTTTAAAGCAAATTGGCTAAACAAGAGAGTAATCTATAAGAAAAACATCAATGACAACTTTACACGACAATAACAACAATAATAAGAAAAACAAGAGGAAGCTATGTCTCAAATAATGAGGATGATTATTGTTACTCTGTTTTGAAACAATGCAATGAAACATCTAATAAATGGATGTTTGACTCAGGAGCATCGCATCATGTGTGTCCAAATAGGAATTGTTTTACAACTTACCAAAGATTAGATGGTGGCATAGTTTTGATGGGAAACGATCATGCTTGCAAGACTATCGGGGTAGGTACTATCCGAGTCAAGACGCATGAACGAACAATAATATCCTTGAAGGATGTGAGACACATTCCAGATTTGCGAAAAAACTTTATTTCTCTTGGGTTATTAGAGAAAAGTGGTTGCAAAATAATCATGGAAGATGGAGTTTTAAAAGTTGTTAGTGGTTCTTTGGTAGTGATGAAGGGAATTCGTCATGAAAATCTTTATCCTCTAAAGATCAAACAGAAAGCACAAAGATATGGCACATGCGACTTGGATATATGTCGGAAAATGATCTATTATTGCTTAGTGGAAGAGGCTTGTTGAAAAACATGAAGAAACCACAAATGGAGTTTTGTGAGCACTGTGTATATAGAAAATCTCACAAGGTAAGGTTCCATAAGGGGAATACTTTTAAGGTTCTCTAATGGAAAGACTGAAATTTGAAGGCTTTTGAACGGGGTTTGAACGTTTCTGAAAAAGGCAAAGATGGTAATTTGAGGGTTATTGAATAGGAAATGGTACCATTTATTGCAGGTAGCCGTAGAAATTGTTGTGGCTGTTTTGAAGTTTGAGAATGGTTGTATTTGATTTAAGGCATCAAGGGGTTGTCTTTAGGTGATGAACAAGTACCACGCACAGCTAGTAGACAATATATTCTTTGCAGAGAGTTGGGCGATTGATGAGCTACACTAATGGTGGTGTGGGGGGTGTACGGGCTAATTTTTTAGTTTGAACTTTTTTTTTTAATAATTATATTTATTTAAAAAAAACCCTAATATATTTGTAATCTAAAAAATCGAATTAAAATGTTGAATAAGATTCAAATATCAAATTTAAATATGAACATGAATGTGAGTTTCGAATACGAAGCTAAAATGTTAAGAAAGACGATTTTTCGGTTGGCGCCTGAACTTTTTCTTTACTATTGGCTCCAAAATATTTTTTTGAGTGGCACCTGGACTATTGTTCCCCCAAAAATGTTATATTTTCAATATGACTAGCTTGCCCTTGGGTTAACTATTTTTAAAAAACTAAATAACTAAAAATGGCTGAAAAGTGAGAATTCGGGAAGGTCGGGTGCTAAAAATGACCTTAGGTGCCTAGATGGTAAAAAAAAAATAGTACAAGTGCCTATTTGATAAGATAATCAGAGTTCAGGTAATAAGTATAAAGAAGCTAAAATTCAACTGCTAAGCAAATACAGTAAAAAAATAAAAAACACTATAATATCCTTTTTCTTTTAATAAATTATCGAGTTTTAAAGGGTTTTTAGTTTCCTGAAAGAAGTGTTACCCCATCAACGAGAATTAAATACGTACCCCCAGAATCGACATATCTTATTCCACAGCGGGAAAAAAACTAGTCAACCGGGCAGACTCCTGATCAGTCCACCAGTAGAGTATAGGACCTTCAATTAGCAAGTACCTTTTTTTTATTTTTTATGAATTAGCGATAGATGTGAGTTTCGAATCCAGAACCTTCTGGTCACTGGCAAAAGTCTTTTCCACTAGGCTATTCAATTAACCCAAATTATACAAGGATCTTATTTCCCCTGGAAAGAATGGCATTAACAATCCATACCAATGTTTAGGCAACTATAAAGCTAGTGGACATCAGAAGCAAAACAGAAGCTCCAGCTATGAGAGCTGCTTGGCTCGAACATATGGAATTCCAAATTGTTTCAGTCGTATGATCGCTCTCAATCGTAAACATTCTTCCCCGGGCGTCCAGATGACATTCTGACCAGTATGTCCTGCTTGTTTTCACATAAAGTCCGCTGCTTTGTTTCTTTCCCTCCAAACATGTAGCATCGAGGAATGGGTGGCCTCCAAAAGTTGCACAATTTAAATGATCTTCGAATGTTGCTGCCATAGGGTCCTTCTTTCAATGATGGCCTGTTGCAGCTGCAAGGAGTCGACCTCCACCTGCAAATAAAAGTAATTATTGGCTTTGCACCAAACAAGTATTGCTTCTGATGTTGCTCATTTTCCTCTTGTTCCCGAGGCTCCGTGACCCGAGGCCTGGGGACGTGTCCAGTTGGCTTGAACCCTCCTGCCACCCGAGATGGTTGGTTGCCGAGGTCAGGGTCAGCAATGTCCTTGCCTTTGAGGATGCGCAGCTGTTCCCACAGCTCTTCCTCTGTCATTCTGTGAGGAGCTGACGAGGCAGGATGACTCCGAGTCCTAGTGGCCTGCCACCTAGGTAGATCATCATTCCGAGGCTCTTCATTCTGTGGCTCCATGAATCCGAGATGAGATTGCTCTATGCTTCAAGCTGCTCCGAGATCCGAGTGCTCCGGGTACCTAGGCGACGACCGAAGTCGATCGTTGCCACTCCGACGGTCAAGTTAGTATGGATCCGAAGGTACGAATATCTAAGCAGAGTAGAGTAAAAGTAGTTTTCACATTACCCTTTTAGTTGACACTTGTGGAGTATATATAGCACACCACCCCCTCATCCCTAGATGCTGCCACGTGGACGGCTCAGATGAGAGCCCGTCTACAGTATAGTTTCCTTAAATGGAAACCGGGCTTAAAGGGGGCCAGGCCCAAAAGGGGTATGAATGGGCTCCATAAATACATGGGTGGCCTCATTAATGGCCCCATCAATTGCCCCTTTAATGCCCTACCTACCCGTTCAGTCGTGAATGCTGAGGGAAGGTAGTGTATTAAAAGAGTTATTGAGGCATTTAGACCCAGCTTGGTGGGCCTGGGAGGTGATGGGTCTGCCCGAGAAGGCCAACAGTCACCCTTTCTCTATAAAAGGTAAGCTTTTCACCTCATTTCTTCTCCTTATTATCTTCAGTCATTTCTTTGCCTTCAGAAGTCTTAGCTTTCCTCGCTATTTTCTGCCTTCTTGTCTCCTTTCCCTCCCTCGGTTTTTCAGCACCTTCGATCACTATGTCTTCTCATCAAGAAAACCCCTCGGCCCCTTCCTCCCCTGCCCACTCTGATGGGAACCACGGGACCTCGAATCCTCAAGACGAGCAAATAGTGACGGGTCACCCTGTGGCTTTTGATTTGCCAACCTCGGGGCCCGACAGGCAGGCAGTGATTGATGACATTATGAATCAGGTAAGACTGGCTCGGGAAACTACTGAAATCACGGGACCCACCCTTCTTTTTCACCGTATTCCCTTTTCTCATCTTTCTAACCCCTTCATTGATATAACTCCCACCCAATTAATTGTGGTTCCTGACGATACCATTTTCATCCAGGGTTCTCAAGATACCCTAACTGCCACGGGTCGGAAGATCAAGGCAATGCACGCGGAAAGACGCCTTCAGGTGGAGGCCGAGGATGCAGAGGAGGTCTTGGATGCGGTTCCCCTTAGCTCGAGGCGGGCTGCCAAAGCTACTGTCTCGGCCAAGAAAGGTACCAAGGCTAAGACTCCCTCTCTTCCCGCTCCTCCTAAACCAGCAAAGGGTAAGGGGAGTCGGGCTCCCCCGACCCTCAAAGAGTTTAAGGAGCGATCCTCCCCGGGTTTCATCCTTCCCGGGCACCTTTCATATATCCGGGCCCAGTATGACATACCTGCCTCTGTTTCCCTGTTGGCCCCGACCAAGAATGATACCCCGGACAGCCCTCTTCCGGAAGGTTACACGGCCGTCTTCTGGGAGGCTTTAAACCTCGGGCTTAGGTTCCCGGTGACTACTTTTGTCTCGGAGCTCTTGGAGAATATTTCTCGTGCTCCGGGCCAACTGGGACCCCTGGCCTGGCTGTCCCTGGTGGTATTCCAAGTGGCCTGTGCTGCGGCCCACGTTGCCCCGACCCTGGACTTGTTTGGGTCTATGTACTTGGTCCAGCACGGGGGACCCCTCTCCTTTTTTGTTCCGAGGAAGAACTGCAACTTCCTATGCATCAAGGGGAAGACGACCAAGATCGAGAACGGCCGGTACCACAAGCTGTGGTTCTTGGTAAAAGATGCCTTCCCCGACTCTGTGCCCCGGGTATGGTCCGAGGTCCGCTCTACTCTGGTGCCGAAGAGCACCCCCGAGGCTGAAGGATCAGCCGCGGCTGAAGCTGCTGCCGAGGACAAGGATAGCCCGGAGCTGAAGAAGTTAAAGGCTTGCTTCACATCTCCCCTGCCATACAGGGTCTTCTGTGACCCCGAGGTCTTGGCTCGAGCGGGGTTATCTAACAGACCCGTGGCTGACAAGTCTACCCCTCTTAGTAAGTTTCCCGACCTTATGTTTATATCTCCTTTATCTTTTGGGATTTGTTAAACTCCTCTAAGCCTCGTTTTGTCTGCTCAGTTGAATTGTTGAAGAGGAAGGTAGACACGGCCGATCCTCCCCTCAGCCTGAGGTACCAGGATCTGGTCTCGGGGATGCTGACGGTGAGGAAGCTCTCCAAAAGGAAGCCCGAGGCAGAGGCGGAGCCTTCCCTTCCTAAGCCCAAAAAGAAGAAAACTGCCCCTGCTCGGGTAATAACTCCTCCTCCCTCTCCTTCACCCCACTCTTCTCCTCCCCAGACTCCTCTAGAGGACAGGCCCCCTACTCCCTTGGCCCCTCCTCACTCCGAGGACGTGGTTACAACTTCCTCTCCTTTAGAGGTTAGGGAAGATCCCCCTACTCCTGCTTCCCCTTTTGTTGATATTACCACTTCCCCCCTTCGGACCTCCTCCTTGGAACTTCGGGATTCTTCCAGGGCAGACCTCAGGTTCATTCAGACGCCCTGTACTCTGCCCTCGGGGGTTACCCTGAATTATGACTCTCGATCTTCCGAGGGATCCCAGACAGCTGCTCTACTCCTAAAGAACTGCATGATTCCTCGGGACGTGGAGGGCTACCTGAATTCTCCTCCCTTCGCTCGGCACAGTGCCCTATCCCACCACCTGCTGAAGGTATGACTTCCGAGCCTATCCTTCTGATTTCACCTCATCATTATTTTTCCTTGTCTTATTTTGTATTGTCATTATAGGCTTCAGAGTTGGCCTATGCTTCCTTCCTCTCGGGGGAGGCATGTGAATCAGCAGCCTCGGACAGGGTCCTTCGTGCCCAGGATCAGGTACGGGAAGCTCAAGCCGCCCGGGAAGCCGCGGAAGCTGAAACTGAGAAGCTGAGGGCCGAGCTAGCCGATCAGCAAAAACTGAACATCGAGATCATGGAGCAGAACCACTATCTGACTCGGGTTCATGGTGAGGAGATCAGGCGTCAAAAGGATCGGCACTCTAAAGCCCTCAGCTTGGCCGAGAATGAACTGTCCGAGATGAGAGGTGCCTTGGAAGCTCGGGAGAAGGAGGTGGCCGAGGTGAAGGAGAAGCTGGGAGCCCTCCAGAAAGAGTTAGATCAAACGAAGGAGAAACTTCAAACTGCGGGGTCCGAGGCCGTTTTCTTCTTCAAGGAAAGCCCCGAGTATACAGAACTCCTCCTAGTAAATACCATTGACTCTCTAAGGCATTACAGCCGAAGTTTGTCCTCTCACCTACCCCTTATCAGTGACCTTTTCCAAAGTTACGTTAAGGTTCGGTTTGGTGAGGAGTATGTGGTGCCTATGGTGGTCGAGGCTCCTCCAGAAGATGGCTCGGACTCCGATGGGGATGATGACTCCGAGGATGATTCTTCCAGCTCTTCCGAGGAAGACTCCTCGCCCCAGGAGAAGAATCAAGGGAGGGAAGACCGCGAGACCAGCAGTCCTGAATAGATTCCCCTCCCCTATTTTGTAAATCTTTTGTATATCTCCCCATCGGGCTTGCCAGTAGTGCGAGTGCCATTACTTTGTATTTTGTTTAAAAGTAATGATTACGCACTATTTTGTTGTGGTCAAGAAAGTTTTTTATTTTTATAACTTTCCTTTACCTTTAACACTTTATTCTTCTCCTTATTATTATTGCTTTCCTCGGAGTATATTATCATATTACACCGAGTTATTCCTCCTCTTGCCCCCTTTATGAAGTCTGCCCCCATGGGTTTCTTCATAAATTTATCCTGGGCTCCTCCGGGATGTTATAGCAATAATAATACTGAGATACCTCGGGGTAAGGTCACTTAATCGTGAGTTGTTTAGCCTTCCCGAGGTCCATCTATCCGGAGATAGGTATCATCAGAGTAGGTCACTTAATCGTGAGATGTTTAGCCTCTCTGATGAGATACCTCGGGTTAAGGTCACTTAATCGTGAGTTGTTTAGCCTTCCCGAGGTCCATCTATCCGGAGATAGGTATCATCAGAGTAGGTCACTTAATCGTGAGATGTTTAGCCTCTCTGATGGGATACCTCGGGGTAAGGTCACTTAATCGTGAGTTGTTTAGCCTTCCCGAGGTCCATCTATCCGGAGATAGGTATCATCAGAGTAGGTCACTTAATCGTGAGATGTTTAGCCTCTCTGATGAGATACCTCGGGGTAAGGTCACTTAATCGTGAGTTGTTTAGCCTTCCCGAGGTCCATCTATCCGGAGATAGGTATCATCAGAGTAGGTCACTTAATCGTGAGATGTTTAGCCTCTCTGATGAGATACCTCGGGGTAAGGTCACTTGATCGTGAGTTGTTTAGCCTTCCCGAGGTCCATCTATCCGGAGATAGGTATCATCAGAGTAGGTCACTTAATCGTGAGATGTTTAGCCTCTCTGATGAGATACCTCGGGGTAAGGTCACTTAATCGTGAGTTGTTTAGCCTTCCCGAGGTCCATCTATCCGGAGATAGGTATCATCAGAGTAGGTCACTTAATCGTGAGATGTTTAGCCTCTCTGATGAGATACCTCGGGGTAAGGTCACTTAATCGTGAGTTGTTTAGCCTTCCCGAGGTCCATCTATCCGGAGATAGGTATCATCAGAGTAGGTCACTTAATCGTGAGATGTTTAGCCTCTCTGATGAGATACCTCGGGGTAAGGTCACTTGATCGTGAGTTGTTTAGCCTTCCCGAGGTCCATCTATCCGGAGATAGGTATCATCAGAGTAGGTCACTTAATCGTGAGATGTTTAGCCTCTCTGATGAGATACCTCGGGGTAAGGTCACTTAATCGTGAGTTGTTTAGCCTTCCCGAGGTCCATCTATCCGGAGATAGGTATCATCAGAGTAGGTCACTTAATCGTGAGATGTTTAGCCTCTCTGATGAGATACCTCGGGGTAAGGTCACTTGATCGTGAGTTGTTTAGCCTTCCCGAGGTCCATCTATCCGGAGATAGGTATCATCAGAGTAGGTCACTTAATCGTGAGATGTTTAGCCTCTCTGATGAGATACCTCGGGGTAAGGTCACTTAATCGTGAGTTGTTTAGCCTTCCCGAGGTCCATCTATCCGGAGATAGGTATTGTTCCCGACATAAGCAAAATTTCCGACTTCCTTGTTTCCTTTCTCATTAAAATGATATCAAAAGATTACATAGTGGGATACAAAATTGGACAATCGATGTCCCGAACATATGTAACATTAATTGACAGGAATACAAGTGCTTTTCATCGTAAATTTTTACCTCAGGAATAATACCTTTTCAAATATATGCCGTGCCAGGTATGCTCGATGGGCTCCCCCGAGGTCTCTTCCAATAGGTAGGTGGCTGGCCCCAATACTTTCCTGACTCGGTAAGGCCCCTCCCACTTCGGGCTAAGCTTCTCTTTTTGCTTGGGCTTGCTGGCCTGGAACACCCGTAGGACTAGATCCCCGATGGAGAATTGCCTTCCTCTCACTCGCCTGTTGTAGCTTCGGGCCATGTCCTGTTTATGCTTCTGGAGTCGGTACAGCGCCCGGTCTCTCAACTCATCAGTGAAGTCCAGTGTGCCCCTCATGTTTGCCTCGTTGGATTCTACAGTGAACCCCATCTGTCTGATGTGGGGAAGGCAGACCTCCACTGGGAGCACAGCCTCAGTTCCGAAGACAAGGCTGAACGGCGTTTCCCCCGTGGCCGTGGAAGGAGTAGTGCGGTATGACCAGAGTACCCGAGGCAATTCTTCGTACCATCTTGCCCCCGAGCTTAGCAAATGTTTCTTTATTCTTGTGAAGATGGTTCGATTCATCACCTCCACCTGCCCATTGGATTGAGGGTAACATACCGGAGCAAACCGATGCTCTATCCCCATTCGGGTACACATCTCCTTAACCGACTGGGCATCAAACTGGGGCCCATTGTCCGAGACTATGATCTTCGGAATTCCGAATCTAGTTATTATATTTTTCCATATAAATTCCTCCACATCTTTGGCCTTAGTATTCCTCAGAGGCACGGCCTCCACCCACTTCGTGAAGTAATCGACCGCGACTATGGCGTCTTTGTATTTGACAGGAGGCTTCAGGAATTGTCCGACCAGGTCTATTCCCCATACTGCAAAGGGGATAGGGATTAAGACTGGTGTCATCTCGGCCACTGGCAACTTCGGCACCGACTGCATGCGTTGACATGACTCACATTTTTTTACATATTCCGCTGCATCCCTCATCAAGGTCGGCCAAAAGTATCCAGCCCTAGTGATCTTCTGGGCCAATGCTCGCCCTCCCATGTGATGACCGCAGTCCCCCTCGTGGACCTCGAACAACGTTTGCTCCACCTTTCCCTCGGCTACACAGTTCAGCATGATCCCCATGTGGGAGTGTTTGAAGAGTTCTCCTTGGACGAGTTGAAACTTATGGCTCCGATGTTGGATCCTTCGGGCCTCCACTCTATCTTCGGGCAAGATTCCCCTTTCGAGGAATTGCACAATGGGGGTTCTCCAGTCCTCGGGCTCATCTATCACTGCTCTCACGAAGGCTTCCACATATGCTCGTTGGTCCCGATGTTCAATATGCACACCCTCAGGCATTTCCTCATAGTATGTAGTAGCCAAACGAGACAAGTGGTCTGCATGCTCGTTCTTTGCCCGAGGAATATGCCCGAATGAGATATACTCAAACTTATCGGTCAGGGCCCCAGCCTTGTTGTGATACTTCTTTAACTCCTCGTTCTTCACCCCACATTCTCCCCGAATCTGCTCGATGACCAACTTTGAGTCCCCTTTCACGGTCAGTCGGGTGATCCCTAGGGATAATGCCAGCTCGAGGCCCGCCACCATTGCCTCGTATTCAGCCTCGTTATTAGTCGCCTTGAAAGAGAACCTTAGGGCGTACTCAAACATCATTCCCCCTGGTCCCTCGATGAGTATCCCCGCACCAGATCCCTTCGGGTTGCTGGCCCCATCTACGTGCAATACCCATTCCGGCGGTTCTATTTCCTCCTTCCTCGGCGATTCCCTACCTCGGGGTTGTTCTGTTCCTTGACACTCACTGACAAAATCAGCCAGGGCTTGTGCCTTAATCCCTCCCCGTGGTTCATAGGTGATTTCAAACTCACTTAGCTCGATGGACCACGTGGTTAACCTCCCCGACTGTGATGGGCTGGACAATATCCTCTTTAAAGGTTGATCGGTTTTGACTTGTATGGGGTGGGCCTCGAAATAAGCTTTCAACTTCCGAGCAGATTTGACGAGGGCTAGTACAAACTGGTCAATCAAGGGATAGGAAAGTTCCGGACCATGCAAAACGTGGCTAACATAGTATATAGGTCGTTGGATCTTTTCTTCTTCCCGAACTAAAACACTGCTCACTGCCCCTTCCGAGACTGCCAGGTACAGTTGCAAAGTCTCTCCGGCCTCGGGTCGGGTGAGTAGTTTCGGGGAAGTCAAGTACTCTTTTAATTCTCTGAAAGCCTCGTTGCATTCCTCATCCCACTCAAACTCAGCCTTTGTCGAAGCCTGTCTTATCTTCTTGAAGAAAGCCAAGTTTCGATCTCCTGCCCGTGAGATGAATCGGCTCAATGCTGCCATGCAGCCCGTGATCCTCTGGACTTCCTTATAGGACTTTGGGGGGGCCATACTCAGAATAGCCTCGATCTTGTCTGGGTTAGGCTCGATCCCTCTCTCACTGATCATGAACCCGAGGAACTTCCCCGAGGTCACTCCGAAAGAACACTTCTCGGGGTTAATTCTCAGCTGACTTACCCTTAGCCTTTCCAAAGTCTCCTCTAGGTTGTTCAGGTGATCAATAGCTCTCTTGCTTTTCACTAGCATATCATCCACATACACCTCCATGTTTCTTCCGATTTGGTCCGAGAAGATAGAGTTCACCATCCGTTGATAAGTTGCCCCGGCATTTTTTAAGCCGAAAGGCATAACCTTCCAACAGTAGATCCCATACTCGGTGATGAATGTCGTTTTCTCCTCATCTTCCTTGTCCAGGAATATCTGGTGGTATCCTCGGGAAGCATCCAGGAAGTCAAACACTTCATGGCCCGCGCTTCCGTCCACCAGACGTCCGAGGCAAGGCAAGGGGTAATAGTCCTTCGGGCATGCTTTATTAAGGTTGGTGAAGTCCGTGCACATGCGCCACGATCCATTTGACTTCTTCACCATCACCACATTAGCTATCCACTCGGGGAACTGCAACTCTCGGATTGCCCCTGCTTCTAGCAAATTATTGACCTCCTCCCGGACAGCTAGATTTTTCTCCTCGGAGAAGTTCCTCTTCTTTTGCTTAATTGGTCTGTACAAGGGGTCCACGTGTAGTCGGTGTAAGGCAACTTCGGGGTCCACCCCCGGCATATCCTTCGGCGTCCATGCAAATACCTCCTCATACCTTGTTATCAGGTCAATCAGCAGCTGCCTATGCGTCGGGGTAAGGGTCGTCCCAATCCTGAAAGTCTTCTCGGGTACTTCCTTTCTGAATGGTACGTTTTCCAGCTCTTCGTGGGGGCTTCCCCTTTTTAAACTCTCCCTCTCCTTTGGGGAATTATCTGGCTCGGGTTTCGGAAGATTCTCCGTTACCCTTACCATGTACAGTTCCCAATGCTTTGCGCAGCAAGGAGGATGCCCGTGATAATACCTCTCTGTTTCCCCGTATCCCCTCAGTGAGGCTCGCTTCTCTGGTCGTGACGTCTCTGCTCCCTGGTGGCCCCTCTTCTGTCGGGGAGGCTCCTGTCGAGACATTCCCCGAGGAATGGATTCTTGATAGCATACCCGTGCTCTCTTCTGGTCCCCTAGCATCTCTCCCACTCCTCCCGTGGTAGGAAATTTCATTTTGAGGTGTAGGGTTGATACCACTGCCCCCAGGGCATTGATCATTGGCCTTCCTATCAAACCGTTGTAAGAAGCATCCACTATATCCACTATGGTGAAGGACACCCTGATGGTTGAGGTTCGGGGGGATTTTCCGACCGTGACATCTAGATCGGCAATTCCGAGGGGGTAGATAGAATGGCCCGTGAAGCCTGTGAGGGGAGTATTTGTAGGTCTCAACATACCCCGAGAGAGTCCCAACTGGTCATAAGCCCTTGCGTATAGAATATCGGCCGAGCTACCCGTATCTACCAGCATTCTTCCCACAGTCTTGTTCGAGATGAATGGGCTAATAACCAACGGGTCATCATGGGGCAATTCCACCCCTGCCAAATCCTTATCCGAGAATGAAATTGGCTCGCAGTCTATGGTCCTCAAGGGGCCTCCCAGTCTGTACACCGGCCTTCGGGCATACTGTCGTCTCGAGTTATCCGTGTCTCCTCCCCCGGCTAATCCCCCCGAGATAGTATCCACCCTACCTGTAATCTTTATGCCCCCTCGGGGCGATGTATCCTCCTTTTTCGCACCTCCTTCCCCACTCCTTTTGACAAACTCTTTCAACTGTCCTCGTTTTATCAGCTTTTCTATCTCGGTCTTCAAGAGTCGACACTCCTCCGTGTCGTGCCCCCAGTCCCGATGATACTCACAATATTTTTGTTGGTTCTTTTTATTTTCCTCCTTCATCGGGGGGGGGTCGGGGAAGTATCCTTCTATCCTCTATTTGTGCATACACACTGCCCACAGTTGTATTCAAGGGAGTGAAGTCCCCTCCCTTCGGCTCTTGATTCCTCCTCACCCAATTACTTTCCTTCCTTGGGTTGAACTGTTGCTTTTTGAAAACGGGTTTGTTCTTCTGGCTCGGCACCTTTTCCCATGCCTTAGCCTTCCTCGGGGACCGAGCCGCCTCTCTCTTGGCTCCGTGGCCCCCTTTCATTCCCCTTTCATCCGAGACTACTTCTTCCAGCTTTATGTATTGTATGACCAGTCTGGCTAGCTCGCCTCTGGTTTTTATTGGCTCGAGTACCAATCTTTCCTTTAATGGTCCCATCAT
The DNA here is from genome assembly GCA_003412495.2 of Echium plantagineum. Classification (NCBI taxonomy): domain Eukaryota; kingdom Viridiplantae; phylum Streptophyta; class Magnoliopsida; order Boraginales; family Boraginaceae; genus Echium; species Echium plantagineum. Next base: position 2,627,789 of record CM016568.1, on the reverse strand, counting down.
CAATCCGTGGTAAAATGAGATCACAGCTATTTTATCATCTGCCGAAGGTATGTTTGTAGCTACCCTCTCGAATCTGGCCGCATAGCTTCGCAAGGTTTCCCCTGGTCGTTGCCTTAGTTGCATCAACGCAGTTTCATCCTCATCTGCCACAATTGATGCTCCATATTTCTGCAAGAATAAGTCGGCCAGATCCTGCCAATTATCCACGGAATCATGGGGTAACATATGAAACCATTTAAGGGCAGCCCCTGTCAGACTGCTCGGGAAGGCCCTGGCATACACATCGTCCTGACTTGCCCAAAACGATAGTTGGGAATCAAAGGCCTTTAAATGGTTCGTGGGATCTCCTATCCCATCGAAGGTGTCTATCCTTGGCATTCTGAATCCCTTCGGCATGACTGCTAGCCTTAACCTGTCCGAGAAGGGTAGTAGCATGCTATGCTTAGCTGGACCTTGGGGTGGTGGAATACCTTGTAGCCTAGCCTCGAAGTCAGCCATCTGCTTCCGGAGGGCTATGAGTTCCTGACTGCCCCCGGTATTCTGCCTTCCCCGGGGTCCTGCCCCCAGCCGCTGCTTCGGAACCGGGTAATTTCGTGGAGGTTGTTGACCTTTGAAGGTTACCGGGGTAGCCCTTGTCTTCTTCAAAGGTGGGCTTTCATGAGAGTCTTGAGAAGATTGCACATCCTCGATATCTTCTAAATTGACTGGCTCATATGGCTGTTGACCGTAGCCTGGTAGGTCTGTTCTTTGTTGATTTCGATCCTGCTGAGACGGCGCCAATTGATGTTGCTCATTTTCCTCTTGTTCCCGAGGCTCCGTGACCCGAGGCCTGGGGACGTGTCCAGTTGGCTTGAACCCTCCTGCCACCCGAGATGGTTGGTTGCCGAGGTCAGGGTCAGCAATGTCCTTGCCTTTGAGGATGCGCAGCTGTTCCCACAGCTCTTCCTCTGTCATTCTGTGAGGAGCTGACGAGGCAGGATGACTCCGAGTCCTAGTGGCCTGCCACCTAGGTAGATCATCATTCCGAGGCTCTTCATTCTGTGGCTCCATGAATCCGAGATGAGATTGCTCTATGCTTCAAGCTGCTCCGAGATCCGAGTGCTCCGGGTACCTAGGCGACGACCGAAGTCGATCGTTGCCACTCCGACGGTCAAGTTAGTATGGATCCGAAGGTACGAATATCTAAGCAGAGTAGAGTAAAAGTAGTTTTCACATTACCCTTTTAGTTGACACTTGTGGAGTATATATAGCACACCACCCCCTCATCCCTAGATGCTGCCACGTGGACGGCTCATATGAGAGCCCGTCTACAGTATAGTTTCCTTAAATGGAAACCGGGCTTAAAGGGGGCCAGGCCCAAAAGGGGTATGAATGGGCTCCATAAATACATGGGTGGCCTCATTAATGGCCCCATCAGCTTCCTTGGCCTCCACCTCTGCAGCAAAAGGAGATGTCGCTTCCACCACCCTCGAAATAGCTGCAATCATATCTCCGTTGCAGTCCCATAACACACCTCCAGCTCCCCCTTACTCCAGCATACGCATCGAGATGCAAGTTTTATGCCTTGCTTTTTTTTTTAAGAAAAAAGGGGGTTACCCTTTAATTTTATTAATACAAATAATTCATTACAATTATCAAACATCGATACAACTCGTAAACTCGTAAAGTCAAGCAAAAAGGCGACTAGCATCAAACTAGTGAGAGAAATCATCTCTCTAACCACTTTCCTGGATAGCAAGAGGGCTCAAACCCGAGACCTCCGCTAGAGGTGTCAGCATGCTTACCACTGGGGCAAGATGTCTTGACTTATGCCTTGCTTTTTGTGTGCATCTTCTGTTGGAATAAGCTCATGATAAAGCCTCCACACTAACATCGATATATTGGTTAAAAATGAACTGCGCCAAATCAGTCCGTAAAGGCTAGAATTCTCCGAGATTGAGCCACCTCCTTGTACGCATTCTTGAAAGAAAAACATCCATTCTACGTACCTTTCCACACCAAAGTATCTTGCATATTTTCCAGGATCGGAACAGCCATGATGGTACGTACATCGGGCCAAGATCTGGTGCCAACATGCCAACTTGATTAACCTGATTTGGGCCTCGTCAACAGTTGCGGGCCTCAGCCCATTTAGATTCCCAAATTCTCACACCACGCAAAATCCATCTTTAACAACAATCTTCGCAACCCACTTTTAATCATCTACACCATATATAATATGGGAAGGGGGGAATTAGTTATTTTATTTGAAGCCCCATGATCTAGCTAACCAATCAGAAAATGACACTTATTGATATTAAAAATAACCTCTATTTTGTATTGTAATTATTCATCATGTAATTTAACTAATTGTATATTTTTATATTTAATATTGCATTTATATTTTTTCAAATTCATTTTTCAATTGTATACAATTTTTTTGATATTCTATCATATATGTTACAAGATTTAAATAATAACAAATAAATTATACAAAAATATAATGGTGAACAATAATGAATTTCCAGAGGTTGGATTGTGTATAAACGGCTAGTTCTTCATAATCTTTCGTTCAATTACAGACCCGAGACAATACAACATCTTCTTCATGTTCAATTGATTTTATTGCCGATTTTTTCTGCGTTGATTTTAATGCTCTTGAACAAAATTAAAAGCAACATTTAGTATATTTTTCATTCAAAAAACATAATCTTAATATTCTAATAGTAGTTCAACTACAATGTCTATCATTTGTTCATAAATTAAAGATACAGAAACATATTTGAATGTTTCGTTTAGTCTTCTTCTTTTCTTGTTTAGTCTCTCTTTTTAGCCGCCTTTTGCCTCCGAAGGAATCTTCGGAGTCATTTTCAAAAACCACAATCATTTTATTCTTTCTCTCACTTGATCTTGGTCGCAAATCTTGTCTTGCAAAATATCACAATCATTCAGAATTTTGTCGAGGTTCTCCATATCTGGATCGATGTCTTTCTTCTTAGGGATGGAAGTACCTTCCCCCATCTTTCCTTTACCACACTTTCCATCACTCTTATTTACCTTTGAAGGAGGATCTACTTTTTGAAATTTCTCTTCCTTAATATCACTTGCTGAAAAGTTGTTCAGAGTATATATAATTATATATAGTCAGTAAACTTAATATATGAGTATATATGAACTAAAAATATACTCACTAAACTTAACAGAGTACATATATACTCAGTAAACATAATATATGAATACATATGTTCTCATTCAAAATATACTCACTAAACTATATATTCAATAAACTTAACATATAAGTACATTTATACTCATTAAAAATATACTCAACAAACTATATATGAATACATTTATACTCAAACTTAAATATGAGTACATTTATACTCATTAAACTTAACAGAATACATATATTACCCAATAAACATAATATATGCGTACATATATACTTATTTAAAATATACTCACTACACTTAACAGAGTATATACATACTCAGTAAACTTAATATATGTGTACATATATACTCCATAAACTTAACATAGTACATATATACTCAATAAACTTAACATATGAGTACATTTATACTCATGAAACTATATATGAGTATATTTATACTCCTTAAACTTAACATATGAGTACATTTATACTCATTAAAAGTATACCCATTAAACTTAACAAAGTACATATATACTCAGCAAACTTACTATATGAGTACATATATACTCATTACACTTAGAGAGTACATATATACTCCGTAAACTTAATATATGAGTACATTTATACTCATTAAACTTAACATATGAGTACATTTATACTCATTAAAAATATACCCATTAAACTTAACAAAGTACATATATACTCAACAAACTTACTATATGAGTACATATATACTCATTACACTTAGAGAGTACATATATACTCAGTAAACTTAATATATGAGTACATTTATACTCATTAAACTTACATAGTAAGTACATAATCAGAAAACTTAATATATGAGTACATTTGCACTCCAACCTCATGAACAACATCCGAATATAGGGAAATGATAATTGAATCTTGAATTTTTGTCTGAAATAAATGACATTTAAAGAACAGAGTTCATATCAACAGGTTATGCAACAAAACTAAAATGAAATCAAGCTCAATCCTTCACAATGCCTCTTATTACAAATGAAATATACTGTAGGAGTATGCTGAGGCTGGACAGGGTAAGGGAGGCTCAGGGCAGAAATAGAACAGAAGAAGGGGATGAGAAGGCAGAAAGGGGAAGAAGAATGGGGAAGAAACAAGACAGAATTGGAGATAGGAGATTGAAGATACTAAAATTCATTGATAGCTAAATTGTATCATTACATTGCCTTATATAGGCCAAGCTTGTACTGGAATGTAAATACTGAATTGAAATACAATTGAAATGTAAATTCATGCAAATAAGACAATCTTGAGGAATAAAATCACAGCTAATTGTCCTTTCTTGAATTGTTGGTGGCCTGCTCTCCATTTCTGGTAGTACCATGTTGTCCTTTGTCCTTGCTGAGTCTTTTGTCTGTAGTGTCATGACACTCCCCTCCCCTTGCAGCTTCCTTGACCCCAAGGAAGTTTGGAAACTTTTTCCAAATGTAATGGTAATCCTCCCATGTTGCCTCCTTAGGTGTGGAATGATTCCATTGTATAAGCAACTGGTAGACATAAGTGTGTCCTCTTTTTACAGTTCTCTTCTTGAGTATTGCAATGGGGAAGATTGGGAATGATCCATCAGGCAAGGTGGCTGGTAATTCTGCCATAGGTGTAGTCTTCCTTTTCACATGAGTTTTGAGGAGTGACACATGGAAAACTGGATGAATGTTGGAAGATTGAGGCAGTTCCAATTTATATGCTACCTCCCCTACCTTGGCTATGACTTTGAATGGGCCATAAAACTTTGCTGCCAACTTTAAGTTTCTCCTGAGAGATACAGAATTCTGTCTATAGGGCTGCAACTTCAAATACACCATATCATTGACCTTGAACACTCTTTCTGTCCTCCTGGAGTCTGCATACTTCTTCATTCTCTGTTGAGCTTGCTTTAAATTATCCCTGATTAGCTCAGTCAGCTTTTTCCTTTGCTCAATTACCCCTTTAGCTTCTGTGTGCACTTCTTTTAAGTATGGGGTTCCTGCTAGCAATGGAGGCTTATATCCATACAAGGCTTCAAAGGGACTCATCCTCAAACTGGAATGGTAATTTGTATTGTACCAGTACTCAGCTAGAGGCAACCATTTGCTCCAATCTTGAGGCCTATCACTTGACATACATCTCAAGTATGTCTCCAAACACTGGTTAACTCTTTCAGTCTGGCCATCAGTTTGTGGATGATATGAGGTACTATGTTGAAGTTTAGTCCCTATCTTAGTGAATAACTCATTCCAGAAAGCACTCAGAAAAATCTTATCCCTATCAGACACAATATGTGTAGGTAATCCATGTAGCTTATAGATGTTATCCAAGAATATTTGAGCTACAGATTGAGCATTATAGGGATGAGCTAGAGGAATGAAGTGGGCATACTTGGTATATCTATCAATTACCACTAAGATGCTATCCTTATTCTGGGATTTAGGGAGTCCATCTATAAAATCCATTGCTATTTCAGACCAAGCATTCTGGGGAATAGGTAAGGGTTGAAGCAACCCAGGGTATGGTAAGTTCTCATGCTTGCTTCTCTGGCAGATAACACAAGAGGATACAAACTCTGCTACCTGTTTCTTAAGGCCTTTCCAATAGAATAGAGATTTAACATTAGAGTAAGTCACAGAAATACCAGAATGTCCTCCAGATGCTGAATCATGCAATGCAGCTATGATCTTCTCTCTTGCCTGAGTGTCTTCTCCTACTACAATCTTGCCCTTATATCTCAGTACCCCCTCCTTGTAAGCATACTGGGGAAAGTCCTCTGGTTTGATGATGATTCCAGATAAGAGGTGCTGTATGTGATTGTCTTTCATGTATGTTCCACTTATTTCTGTCATCCATGTAGGATGGACTACAGAAATTGACTGACATTCAGCTGAGTTGTGTTCTCTTCTGGACAATGCATCAGCCACTAGATTTTCCCTCCCCTGTTTGTACTGGATACAATAATCCAATCCCAGTAGCTTTGCTACTGCCTTTTGTTGCAAGTAGGTTGTTACTTTCTGTTCAAGGAGATGCTTGAGTGATTGTTGGTCAGTTCTGATAATGAATTTTGAGCTCATCAAGTAGTGTTTCCACTTATTGATTGCTAAAATTATTGCCAGCAGCTCCTTCTCATACACTGACAGACCTTCTTGTAGCTTATTCCATGCTTTGCTTATAAATGCCAATGGTTTCTGCTCTTGCATCAGTACTGCCCCATATCCTTGTGAAGAAGCATCTGTTTCCACAATGAAAATCAGTTTAAAATTAGGCAAAGCTAGGACAGGGGTAGAAGACATTGCTTTCTTAAGTGTCTCAAATGCATTAGTTGCATCAGTGGACCATTTGAAAGCATCTTTCTTCAATAAACTAGTCAGGGGCTTAGCTAATATAGCATAGTTCTTAACAAACTTCCTATAATAGCCTGTCAGTCCCAAGAATCCTCTTAGAGACTTGATATTATTCGGTCTAGGCCATGTGATCATGGCATCAATCTTGCTAGAGTCTGCTTGTACTCCACTAGCAGAAATGATATGACCTAAGTATTCTATGTAGGTCTGGCCAAATGCACACTTGGAAGGTTTAGCAAAGAGTTTATTTTCCCTAAGTGTAAACAGAACTGTTTGTAGATGATCAGTGTGGCTAGCTATGTCTTTACTATAGACTAAGATATCATCAAAAAATACAAGAACAAACTTCCTCAAGTAGCTACTGAACACATGGTTCATAATGGATTGAAATATAGCTGGTGCATTTGAAAGACCAAAGGGCATTACTATGAATTCATAGTGTCCCTGGTGTGTTTTGAAAGCTGTCTTAGGAATGTCTTGTGCATTCATTCTTATCTGGTAATATCCAGACCTAAGATCAAGCTTTGAATACACAGTTGCTCCACTTAATTCATCAAGTAAATCATCAACCAATGGAATAGGAAAGTCATGTTTAATTGTCAATTCATTCAAGTATCTATAATCTACACAAAATCTCCAAGTGCCATCTTTTTTCTTCACTAGGATCACAGGTGAGGCAAAGGCTGAATTAGAGTGTTTGATAAAACCAGCAGTGAGGAGGTCCTGGACAATTTTCTCAATCTCCTGCTTTTGGATGTGAGAGTGTCTGTAAGGGGGAAATTTTCTTGGCTGGGCTTGTGGTTTGAGTGATATGGTGTGATCTGTGTTTCTGATAGGGGGAAGGTCTTTTGGAGTGGTGAATATGTCCTGGAACTCAGAGAGTAGGTGGATAAGTTCTTTCCTGCATTTGGGAATTTCTTGGATAGGCTTAGGAATGTGTGATGCTTGGATAGAAAACAGCTGGGAAATAGATGCTGCTACAGGGTTGTTGATCCATTTAGATAGCTTCTTTGCCCCAATTTCTTGGAGTTGGGAGCTTGATGTGGCAGCCTGTAGTTTGAGTTTGGCATTAAGGTGAGTTAATGTCAGCTGCATTTTTGCAAAATCAAGCTCTATTGGACTGAAATTATTCAGCCAATCTACACCTATTACCATCTCACAAGCTCCTAAGTTCAGAATTCTGACTTCAGCTTGGAATGTATGTCCCTGAACTTTCCATGTAAAATCAGGGCATTTGAAGGAGCTTAAAAGTTTTTCCCCATTAGCTACATTTACTATCAGTGGGGCAGCCTGTTCCAATGGCAATTGCAACTTATGTGTTGTAGACTCATCCAGGAATGTATGAGTGCTTCCAGTGTCTACCAGAATATGTATATTGTGTTTCCCATGTGTGCCATTGAGCCTGAATGTGGACAGCTTGGTTGGCCCTACTATAGCATTGACTGATACTTCTGCTTGTTCCTCCATATCAAGCTCTTCTACTTCTGGTAACAACTCCTCAGTGTTGTCCATAGCAGCCAATGCTTCTTCCTCTTCTGACATTATCATATATAATGTCCTTTGCTTGCATTTGTGGCCAGGAGTAAAAACTTCATCACAATTGTAGCATAAATTCTTGTCTCTCCTAGCTTGCATTTGAGCAGGAGTCAATAGCTTTCTGAGTGGGGCTTGAGGATTTGTGTTATGTGGCTGATTAGGTGAGGTGGTTGGGTGGGGCTGGAATGGCTGGCTAGGGAAGTTAGGTTTGAAACTAGGCTTGAAAGGTTTAAAACTGGCAGGCTTTAGTTTAGTGGTGAGGGTGGTCAACTGTTTTTCACAACATCTTGACAGTTCAAAAGCTTGAGACAGGGTAGATGGCTTAAACATTTTGATACTATCCTGAACTTCATCTTTTAAGCCACTGATGAAGCTACTCACCCAGTACACTTCATCATAGTATCTGCCTAAGGATATCATCAAGCCCTGCATTTCTTCAAATTTCTCAATGTACAAGCTAACAGTTGTTGTTTGAGTCAATTTGTTAAACTCAGCAATGATGTTTGTAGGCCTTAATTCATCAAACCTCTCAGCTAATGCATATGTGAATTCAGTCCAGCTAGCTTTAGGGTATTGTTTCAAATAAGCATCTAACCACACATCAGCTTTATCATCAAAGTGCATACCAGCAAGATTTAAATACTGACTTTCAGGAATGTTGTTTAGACTGAAGTACCTGGTGCATTTTCTCAGCCAAGACCTGGCATTTGTGCCATCAAACCTGGGAAAGTGAATTTTTGGGACTATTGTTGCTCCAGGATTGTTGGAACCATCTGTTTTTTGATGAAAGTGTTGGAAGCTGGATGATTCTGCTAGGTAGGGTTGTTGTAGGTGTGGTCTAGGTGTTAATAGTATTCCAGTTGTTTGGTATGGTGGTGCTGGCTGAGGTTGTTGAGTAGGTTGTAGGCTGGGTGGAGGTGGTTGTGTAGGTTGTATGGTGGCTGGTTGTGGCTGGTTAGGTTGCAGTATAGGTGGTGGTCTGTTTGTGCTATTGAGGCTGGAGTTGGTAGGGGTTTCTTCCATGGGTCTTTTTTCAGGGTTTAATGGGGAGTTTTGTTGTTGGATGGAGCTGGAAGGTTCAGGGGTGGCTGCTTTCTGGTTTAGGAGAATGGCTTGAAGGGTTTCTAACATTGTGTTTTGCATTTGCTCATTTTTTTCTTGATTAGATTTAATATCATCAGCCATAGTTTGGATTCTAGTATCTCTGACAATATTAGTTTCTTGTATGTTTTGCAATTGAGCTTGCAAAAGCTGTATGTCATCGACCAGAGGTTGGTTGTGTTTAGGGTTGTTTGGTGCCATGGATTGGGGTGGCTGATTGGTAGGCAGGGAAGGAGTGGGAGGTTGCAGGATAGATAGGCTGATACCAAGTGTAGGAGTATGCTGAGGCTGGACAGGGTAAGGGAGGCTCAGGGCAGAAATAGAACAGAAGAAGGGGATGAGAAGGCAGAAAGGGGAAGAAGAATGGGGAAGAAACAAGACAGAATTGGAGATAGGAGATTGAAGATACTAAAATTCATTGATAGCTAAATTGTATCATTACATTGCCTTATATAGGCCAAGCTTGTACTGGAATGTAAATACTGAATTGAAATACAATTGAAATGTAAATTCATGCAAATAAGACAATCTTGAGGAATAAAATCACAGCTAATTGTCCTTTCTTGAATTGTTGGTGGCCTGCTCTCCATTTCTGGTAGTACCATGTTGTCCTTTGTCCTTGCTGAGTCTTTTGTCTGTAGTGTCATGACATATACCTCCATAAATCCTTCTATACTAAACAGAGGAGTTGAAGATTATACACCAAAACATAACGAAGCAACAAGAACAATCGAGAAACAGACAAAATTGAAGCATATAGTGTTAAAATGAAACACACAAAAATTCTAAATCAAAATTCTCAGAAAACTAAATCAGATCGAAACATATATTATACAATTTCCCATATATATATACTCAAATTCACCTAAATCGAAACATATATCATGAAAATTGAATATAGAAAATCGACATCAAAAGAAAACCTAAAATAAACATACAAAATTGAAAGCCTAAAATCAACATACAAAATCAAAACACATGTGGGATTCAACAAAGAAAATCGAAACCTAAAATTTGCCAAAATTGAATGGAAAATGAACACCTAAATTCAAAAATCGAAAACCTAAAATTTGCCAAATTTATGAGAAAACTATATTTTTTTCAGGGCATACCTTTCTCAAGGTTCTTCTAAATCAAATAATTGCAACGATTTTATGTTGTTTTGGTGAAGCGCGCAATCAAACGAGTAGGTTTTTGGTGTTTTTTTGGGAGAAGATTGAGAAGAGCGATAGTACAGTGCGAGTGTTGCGTGTTTTAGATGTATTATGTGGAGGATTAATTGATTAATTGATGAGATGTGTTTTTTAGGTGTAATGTGTGATGAGGTGGTATGTTGGCATGTTGGCACCAAATTGTGTTGGCACCATATGCATGCCCACGTACATCAGCCTCAGAAACCAGACATCATAGCTTGTCGATATCCCATGAATGCTCAGTCCATAACTCATTTACTTTCATCTTGTTCTTGACCTCTTCGACCTGTGGTGTAGGCATGCCATCCTCCTTCCAACAATCATGCCAGAAGTAGCAATCTCCGTTGCCCAAACTCCAGTACATTCGTTCCTCCGCATACTCACGCCCCTTGGTGATAGCCTTCCAAACACGCGAGAGACCACTGTGAACTTTCGCTTGCGATGGCACAGCTCTCTTGCAATACTTATCTGTCATAAACTTACTCCAGAGAGAAGTGCCTTTGCGCATTCTAAACCATGCCTTGCCCAAACACACTTCATTAAGGTCCGTAAGTTTTTTTAGATTAAAACCTCCCTCATCAAGCTCAAAACACACATCATTCCAGTTTGACCAACGCTTTTTACCCCACATAAAACCATTTAGTTTCTGTATCTCGTCAGCAACCGTAAGGGGAACGAGCATTCTATGCATATAATGTAAAGGCATAGTCATGAGAAGAGATTGCACCTATGTTAGCCAACCTCCAAGCAATAAATGGTTGTGATTCCAGCTTGCTATTTTACCTTGAATCTTATCAATCAAGTCATCAAATAGGAAGCAACTCTTTCGACCTTTATAGATAGGTGTAGCCAAGTAGTGCAACAGTAAGATCCGAAAGACATACCTCGCCATTATGACCTCCATCTACAGTGCTATTAGATGCGAATCGTTGGGGAACCATCAATTCAAATACTGGAGTGGAGTCGACAATATTCTTTGAAACACATGCATCTATGTTCCAGATTACACACTTCAAGGATACTTGATTTTCTTCGGTTAACCCAGACGCATCAGCTGAGCAGTTCGAGTGCAGTAACTCTGAAAGGCTATGCATTGCATTAGCTAGTGCTGGAATATCTACTCTCTTAGTCGCTACATCTACAGACGGTTGAATATGCAATTCACAGAGTTACCCTAACAGAGCAACATTCTTCCTCGTGCATTTCACTGAGTTACCCTAAGAGAGCTACTTCAATGAAAAGGGAGAAAACCACCTTACAAAGTTACAATCCAAGAAGAACACAATCTTGACGTTAAAAAATACCGAAAATATACGAAAATCCCTAGCTCCACATTATCACAAACATCTACAAAATTGGCAAGACTATACTCGCAATGGTGTTCAACTTATAGAAAAATTAAACTAATTTAGCTTTAGTTATCTATTACATGGTTAATCGAATATAGAAACTTAACTTGAACAATTGTACATAAAAATTGCTTCCGAACACGAACACTTTCAATGGAAGCAGATAAATCAAACGTCAAACACCTAACAATAACAAAACATTTACACAGGAAAGACTGAAACATCTTATATTTCACATCACAACATCATTAGAATACAACCCGAAAATGCGAAAAAAAATACAACACATCAAAACTACAAACACAAATTCAAATAAGGGTAGCCACCAGCACCACCACCATCACCACCACCACCACCACCAACAACAACAACAACATATATCATTAATAATAATAATATTAATAATTAAGGATCCATTAAACAGGGAGGTTTTCGACAGTTTTGGGGTCGAGATTGGTTAACATGAGGGGGCGATCCTTGGCTTCTAGCTCGTCCTCGTCGTCGGAATCGGAGGTGGAGAGGTTGACGCACGAGCACCGTTCCAGTGACGCGAAGAACGCCGCCGCTACACTGCTCCCAAACCACCGAGCAAGTCCGTCGATTGTCCCACTTGAATTGTCCATTTGTTGACTTTTTCAGGGGTTGATTTTGAATTTTATTTTGACTTAGACAATGAAGATTAGTTTAACAGTAAAGGAATGATATATGAAATGAAATGTTAAGTAATGTACTACTCCGTGTTATTTACTCTTTTCGCCTTCTTTAATCATTTTTTTTTATTGTTTTCTTCTTTCAATCAATCTTTCCTGATTTGTTATATGCACGCTCAAATAGTGATTTTTTGGTGTAAGATTATAATTATGTCCCTTATTTACAACTGTAGCAATTGAGGCCTGAGGTAGGGGTGTGTACGGTTCGGTTTGGTTTTGGACAAAAAAAAGAACCGAACCGACATCATCGGTTTTACGCCAGACAGAACCGAAATCGGTTCGGTTTTGAACGGTTCGGTTCCGGTTCGGTTTCGGTTCTGGGCCCCGAGTTTTGGACTTAAATTTGACCCCACTTTCGGCTTTGAAATTTTAGGTCTGTTCGTTCCTACCTAATATTATTATTCATTTTGGACTTAAATCTAAATGTAATTAGTATTGTTTTATATTAAATGTAACTCATAATTAAGTTCCAAAGATATATCTACTCTATATAAGTTTAACGAGCTCCTTTTAAAACTAATTTTGAAATTTGTATACACATTCGTCACACGGTACCACCTTTTAAATATGTATATGTATCCATATATTATTAGCTTAAAACATATTCACTTATCTATTATTATATCATACTAACAATGAATAATGTGAATCCTCTCGCCAATTATCCTTTACTAAGCCTAATTTATCGGTTCTCCCATAAGCCGAACCGCATCGGTTCGGTTCCGCTCGGTTTCGGTTTTCCTCCACACCCCTAGCCTGAGGGACTTCACATTGAGGAGAAATAGTAAATTCGCCCTTAAAAAACACTATTTTGGTGTGTACATAGTGTTGCCCTTTTTCTTTCCCATCAACTTTTTCTACATCAACTTTGTTTGAAAAACTTTGAAATATATTCTCTCCCATCCTTAAAAGATTGGTTATATCTTGACTTTTGATGGTCAAACATTACAAAATTTGATCTTAAATTCTCATCAAACGATAATAAATAATATATTTTTGAAATATCAACTTTTCATAATTTTTTCGCATGTACAGTAAGAGATATTTACCTTTTAATTCTTATTTTGTTGACCATGAAAAGTCAAAATGTGACAATCATTTGGAGATGGAGGGAGTATTTTTCCACACATAGTTCAAAAATGATTTCAACATAAATTAACTTGTCTTCAATAAAACTTTTCATAGGGAAGTATTATTGGCAATTTAATAATGGACAAACAGTTAGAACCATCATCTATGTTTTACACCGGATCCCCTTTCAGTCACCCATAATTTTATTGACCCCTTTCACTAACTCATGAAACTAAAGTACCTTGTCGTCACGTTTTCCGTCATGTGGTCACGTATCGGCCACGTGTTGATGAAACTCCGACAACTATAAGTAAAATAGTAATTTCACGTACTACTTTTAATCTCTATAGAAATAATTCTTTTCATTAGAAAGAATAGTTCCATCAAGACAAAGCAAACATTACTCACTCCTCTATAACAAATTGAGTTTAATCCATTTAGGAGAGGTTCTTTTGAGCTAATAAGACGCAGTATTGCCGCCCGTGGTTCCTCGGAGCCTGAACCAATTATAAGAAGCACTCATCCATGTAGATTCTAAAATTGTACTTCTTACGATTCAAAATTTATGACGTTTTTTGTTTTTACGTGCCAATTTTGATTATCAATTAGTTATTACTTCCTTCAATTCAAAATTTAAGTTGTTTTCATTTTTGCATGTCCAACTTTAATCATCAATTGCTTATTATTCTTTAGTCCAAAAAATATAGAATTAATATCGATAAATTTATATTTAATAGTATTTTCATAAAAGTAAATTTTTATAATATAATGAATTAGTTATTGCTAATTAGAGTTAGACACGAAAAATCGAAAAGAACATATAATTTAAATTGGAGGAAATATAATACAAGCTTCTAAAAGCAACAAATTGATTATTGGAGCTTATGTCTTTCTTTTTCTAATAATTTCATAAAAAATGCTTTGGTCATGAGAGCTCATCCCAGTATTGAAATATTTCCCTTATACAAATATCATTAAAATTAATTCCTAAGACTTATAATTTCAGATAAAGATGAAATCCTGATTTTGGGCAAGAGAGGTTTCTAACTTCAAATGAAGATACATTATATAGTGTTCTCATCGTGAGGGAGGCTCCCGATGATACTCACGATGACGAACTTAACGTGCGAATAACAATCTCATCGGGAGTCCCATAGTGATACAAGTTCATGATGGGCAGGTCAAGATGGCCTTCTGTGACATTTGTGCCTCCCATTGTGAGCCTCATCGTGGACAGGACACTCGTTGAAATTCACGATGGAGGCCTTCAAGTTTTGCTCTCTTCGTCATCATGAGCCTTATCGAGGTACAAGACACCCGATGTAGGTCACGATGGGCTTGTGTATTTACTTGCATTTTGTGTCATTGAAACAACCTTAAGTCCTAATATAATAACTCAAAGTTATTATCATAAACATTAATGGTTCAAGTTACAAAATACACATGAACAACACAAGGCAATGCCAAAATTGTTGATGATGATGTGAAATACATAACTATTAACATAGACTTGTGAATAGTATTGTTGAAATATCTACATGAACATAATAGTAGATGGAGTGTTTATACAGTATCTTGATAAGAGAAAATTTGCCTATAAATAGGCATGTTTGTGAATGAAAGAGATGCACAAAAAAGAGTTGAAATATATACCACCCATGATCTGCAACTTTGATCATTATCTATCTTTATACTCCTAAACTATCATACGTAAATACATATAGTATATATAGTATTTAGGCTTATTTTTATTTTGGACCCTGAACTATTACGTAAGTTTCAAATTGGACCCTGATACTATCTTATGACTCATTTTGGACCCTATACTACGCTTTGTCTCATTTTGGACCTTAAAATGCCAAATAAAATTGGAATAGGGGTACATTTTAAAATAAATTTATATGTGGAGATCTTTTATAATATTTTAAGTACAAAACAACCCCTCCTTCTTCCTCACACCCCACCCTTACCCTTACCCCTACCCCCACCCCCTACCCCCATCTCACCCCTACCCCCACCCCGTAATAGAACATTGTAATAATAGTTAGCAAATTGGGGTTCAAATTCACCAACTATTCCATCACTTGAACATATCACCTGCAACACTAACCACTATGTCAAATGTCAATAACTAGATTCTCATACCTATAAACATATTGCAAGCAGACATGAATTACATCTCTTCGCTACTATTACAATGTTCTATATATTGAGCCTGCTAACTACTCTTAAGAGGCAAAACTTAACTAGTATATTTATTTCTAAAGCAATCAATAGCAAATTGAATACTAATTCCAATGCAAGAATACTAAATCAAATCTTGCTTGCATTGAACCCCAATTTGCTAACTACTATTACAATGTTCTATTACGGGGGTGGGGGTGGGGGGGGGGGGGGTGGGGGGCGGGTAAGGGGGTTATGGGTGAATGGGAGGTATGGGTAGGGTAGGGGTGGGGTGTGAGTAAGAAGGAGGGGTTGTTTTGTAATTAAAGTATTACAAAAGATCTCCACATATAAATTTATTTTAAAATGTGCCTCTATTCCAATTTTATTTGGCATTTTAAGGTCCAAAATGAGACAAAGCGTAGTATAGGGTCCAAAATGAATCTTAAGATAGTATCAGGGTCCAATTTAAAACTTACGTAATAGTTCAGGGTCCAAAATAAAAAAAAGCCTAGTATTTATAATATAAAGTTAACGTATATTAGTTTGAGCTATAAATATTCGGTTATTACAACACGTTATTAGCACGACTGACTCTGTCGTCGGCACAATCCTGTTCAACAACCGTTCGAAATATTTGGACCAGAAGTATTATATCTTTAAGGTATGAAATTTATTACATTTATATATTATGTGCATATGTTAAAATTACACACTTATAGACCTACACGATTTATGGAGACCTAACTAATATTTAATAAATTAATAGTTGATATGAATATGGATCGAAGAATTTTTTTTTTCTTTCCCTGATCACACACACTCAATCTTAATTGAAGCATATATATATATACTCATAACTTTGAAATTTTTTGGTTAAAGACGTGTTAACCCACATATTTTAGTTAACATCGAACAAAAACATTAAGAAAATGAAAATGAACATACATTATTGCTTAATTTGAACTTTTACGTGTAAAGATCTTCACAAATTATATTGCCTTATTTCAATAATATATGTGACTTTTGGACTATCGATTTTCACATTCTTGACGATATTTTGGACAAATGACTATTGAAATATCATTTCCCTTATTTGATATTGTGATACAATACTCAATGACATTATAATTTGTGACCGACACCCATTTACCCTTGATATATTTTTTATTCAATGATAACTTCTTATTGTGATAATATATGACTGTCGGTGAACTTATATATATGGACTATATTTAACCACCTACCTTTTTATTTGACAATAGTCGGTGAACTTATGTGGACTATATTTAACCATCTACCCTTTTATTTGACAATCTTTATGGACCCAGGACGATTAACGGACAATATTACGTACCTAAATAAAATATATATTAGTGAAGTGTAAAAATCTTCATTTAGTATTTATTCCCTTTTAATTTAATTTGTGGAGTGTAAAAATCTCCACGATATGATTATATTGTCTATATGATCGTGGAGTGTAAAAATCTCCATTATGCGATATTATTAAGTGAAGTGTTAAAATCTTCACTTCATGTTGATTATATTGATAGGTGAAGTGTAAGAATCTTCATCTCATGTATATCACGAAAGATAATTTCGAGTAGTGACACTAACACTAACATTTTGTGTGGAGGTTTAAGTACCCCATATTACTATATCACGAAAGATAATTTTGAGTAGTAATATTGACTATTTCTATCATGTGTGGAGTTTTATGTACCCATATAGTTATCTCATGAAAGATTTATAACTAAGTAATGACATTTATGTATTAATGTGTTGTTTGTTGATCATATGTGCCATTTTATAATCATGCATTATATGTTACCATTTGTTTATTCAAACGACTAGATAATTTTAACACACTTAAAATGTTTTCTCCTCCTTATTTTTACAACGGTAATGAACAGTAAGTTAACATTAGCTTCATCTTTACCAACGGTAGTAATAACGGACACTTCATAAATTTTCACTCTATAAATACTTCATCTTCACTCACAATTCCAAACATACTTCTTAAACGATCTTATCCACACCTCTAAAATGGCCAAATGTGTTCTTGTATTCCTTACTCTACTTTCTATCGCTTTGTTCGTTATGAGTATTATCAAGCGTGAAGAAATAGGTAAAGGTCCTGTAATATTATGATAATTTGTGTTTCAAAATTTTTAGTCTTAGCATGGATTGTCGCTATTTGTTGTGATAGAAACTTCGATGAACACTTCGATTGAAGCATGATCATTGTAATGTACTAATTTCGTGTTTATCATTTGAATAAATTCTTATTTATATTCTTTCATGTTTTAGATAAAACGATGTCCACCTATAAGCTTAAATTTGCTCCCCTAAACTTCAAGGGAGACAACTACATAAATTGGGCAAATAAGGTTGAGAGATATCTCGATTGCAAAGGGCTTAATAAAATTTTGCTCGAAACCGAAATCGGGGAATCATCTGGGATGACTGAGAGAGAAAAACTAAAGGTAGAAGAAGAATTTTTCATCAAAAAATCTAAAGCCTTAACACTAATAATGGATCATCTCGATGATACTCTACAACTAGAGTATAGAAATGTAAAAGATCCTAAATTTTTATGGGATGACCTCAAAAAGAGATTTGGTTTTCCAGATGAAATCCTTCTGCTAGCGGCACTTGATGAGTGGAACAAATTGAGGTTCCAAGATTTCAAAAGTGTTTCCGATTATAATTCTGCCTTGTATAGAATTGCATCCCAATTGGAACAGTGGTAAACAAGTAACTGAAGCTCAAAAGTTGGAAAAGACGTTTTCAACATTTCACGCATCACAAATATTGTTGCAAGAACAATATAGGACACGGGGATACACAAGGTATACTGAATTAATCCATGCACTATTAATGGCAGAAAAACATAATGAAATCTTATTGAAAAACCATCAGCAACGCCCCACTGGAACAATGGCATTTCCAAAGATAAATGCCACAACATTCAATAAAGGTCGTGGTGGTTCTGTTCGCTCCAAAGGGCGTGGGGATCTCAATCGAGTTGATGGTCGTGGTTGAGGCAAGTTTAATGGTCGTAACCAAATTCGTGGTCGAGGCCGGGGACGAGGATATGTGAACAATTTCAGGCCTCCTAGAAACGACCAAGGTAACAAAACTCGAAAAAGAAAATATATCCAAGAAGAGCCCTCAAAGAATCGTGATGATTTCTATTATAGATGCGGAATAAAGGGCATTGGTCTAAGGCGTGTAGGACGCCGGAACACCTTTGTAAAAGGTATAGGGCATCTCAGGAGGGAAAAGGAAAGGAAGTGAATTTTAATGAGATTGCACCCGAGGATGATTCCACCTGTCTTGAAGCCGCTGATTTCATTGAAGGAGAAAATGAGATAAATATGGATTAAGAATTTGCTTAAGATTATGAGTAATTATATTGTGTGCGTGTATTAGTATTATGTTTACAATATGTATGTTTTTGTGTTTTGCGTGATGTATTATGTGGTGTGTGTGTGTGTGTTTGATGTTGCACTATCCAAATCTACCTCTTTAGTATTATACTAGTTAGCGGGGCCCAGCAATTGCCGGGCCAATATTATGTTCGGGCAATGCCCCGGTCTAGGAATGATAAACTCTGAATCTTAGAGCAAAATATGATATTGCAGTAGGTATTAACTGATAGGTAATAATATTTTTACATCATCGATGCATTTATAGGCATCGGAAATCGCAAAATATAGTTAAGAGTGGCATCCAATATCTACTTATGTTAGATGGTGCAAAACTATCATGTTAAAGTCGCACAAAAGATGAAAATTTTGCACCATCAATGTTCCAAAAGTGTTGATTGTATGGTAAGAAAGGTTAATATCTATCTATGCATTGGTTGCCAAAAGATAACACTTCTACAGTCCAAAAGCTTAGCAAAACATCATGCAGCGATTGTTGCTTTCAAAAGATATAGGTGCATGCAGGCAGTGTGAACATTAGGCATTCTTTGAGCTGCCCTCAGTAAGCTTCTTTTGTTCTTGACCTTCCCTGAAAGATAACTTTTTCTTGGCTAAAGTTCCTAACAGGTCAGGTGTTTATAAGTTGCATCATACACTAACATCTCTCCTTTTCTCTTCCCTTATTTCCGCAACTAAAATTGTTTATTTCTTCATCTTTAAAAGTAGTTCATTGCAAGTGATATAATACTCTGTATTAGCACTAAACAACCCCATCCCTCCATCTCCCCGCGCTTGTCCGTGATAGACCAAAGAAGTACCATCAAATGGTGCAGATCTAGATGTTCTCGCATGAGTCAGAAGGTCATAAAATAAGGATTCCCTGCAAAGCACTTTCCCAATCACATTCGGGGGAATATAGTTCCCTTGTCCTAAGGAGGTCTAAAAGAATAGTAAAACAATTTGGGTTTCAATCAATGGAGTGATCAATGGTTATTGAATTTGGCTTAAGGTTCCAATCATCAAACATGGCTCCAAGAGATGAATTTCTTCCATGATTAAGTAGAGTGGTAGAAGTTGTTTTCAATATTCTATCATATCGGCGAACAAGTAAGCTGTCATTTAGGTCGAAGCAGCACGAATCAATAGTAAATCAATACAATGGAAAATTAAGACAATAAATGAGACGAAATTAAACATATTATTATCGGCGAACAAGTAAGCTGTCCGTGAAAGGTCACTACATTTATACAAAGTTGGCTTTATTTTGTTGTGACATGGTTTAATTAATTTTACCTAAATGAAAAAATCCTAGTAACCACTTGGAGAAAGAAAAATGCACAATTATTCTATGAAAAATCATAGTAACTTACAATATACATATCCCAAAATATTGGGCTAATTGCATAACTAATTACTCATGTTTTGTGGCATAAGCAGCAATTTTAACAAAAAAAGAAAAGAAAAAGTAGTTCACAACTAATATAATGCTAGAATCAAAGGGAAAACTTAGAGGCGGCATATGGGCAACCTCACACAAATAGTACTACAATGGAAAAATGAAAATAATTCATCATATAACAAATTTCAATCCAATATCAGAAAGTTCATAGTATCTTAATTGAACAAATAAGAATGAAGCAAGCAGTTGGTAAGTAGAATCAGATTCATACATGAATCAATTATCAAAGTAGAGGGCTTAAATGGTGGATAAGTTAGCTTATGAAGTTAACAAATTGAAGGATGGAGAAGATGACAAATCGCAGGTCGGAAAATCGCAGGTGGGAGGAAATAGAATCGTGGATCGATTGTTGAATAAACTTGAAGAAAGCTTAGGTCATGGAAAATAGGAAAGAAGATAGAAGAAAGGGAAAGTATACTAAAAATTGATGACTTTAGACATGTTAATTGATACGTGGCATTATTTGGAGGCAAAGACTAAGGATTGTTGATGTTCACGCGCGCCAGGTATCAGACGAAATGTGTACTCCCACGCGATTCATTTTTTAGTATACTAACTAAGAATTGTTGATATATTGATAATACGGGAAAGCTTTCTAAACAGTAATGTGGACACTGTTCATTTCGTCTATTAAATCTATTGTCTACTAATGTGGACACTGTTCATTTCATCTATGAAATCTATGTGGTCAATATGGTGCCACGTCAACGTCTTTTGGGCCATCCGATTTTCTTAACCAGAAGTTTCTAACATTGCTGGTGCCAGCATTTCGTTCTTCATTCGCGTACCCTTCTTCATTGTTGTATACGTGTGCCGAAGGTGTTTGTTCCACCGCTCTTTGCCTCCAACTCCTTGTCAGGATTAATTAGCACTCGCAATCGCTTCATTATTGTTGTTGATTCTTTTGGCCAGCTGTTCAAATAGTTCTTCGTCCTTCAACCAACCTGTTAATATCAAGGTATTTTCCATGTCTTGGTTTAGTTTTCTCTTTGCCTCCAACTTCCTATCAGCGTATCGATTCTTTAGTCCATCTGTTCAAATAGTTATTTGTCCTTTACTCAACATGTGAATATCTAGGTATTTTCTATATTCATGTATCTATTATGTACTGTGCTTGGTTTCATTTCAGTACTTGTGCATAAATATGTGATTGTCATGTGTAGCTATGGAGAGGTCAGGTCCCAAACGAGTCGGCTTGTCGAAAGGTAAAGCATGATCTCTTCGATACGGTGCATTCTGTTGTGTTCTTCGGGCTAAATGATTCCAGTGTCGCAAGTCTGTGAGAGGCTATGTCGCTTTTTTCCTTGGTGCAGGGGCTCGAGATAAACGTAATAAACAGAGTCGAGAATACTACGCTTCCCATAAAAAGCATATAAATAAGCGGCGCCGAGAGTAATATGCAGGTGAGGCCACGGTACTTATAATTGCATATTATTCTATAATGGTTTTTCTTAGTAATTCAGATTTTCTTATTCAATAAAGTTAGTTCAGAATTTGTACTTTCCTCTGTAATTGATTTTATAGAGAAAAAGAAAGCTGCTGTAGCGGCACACCTAATCAATCCTATGGCAATGGTATGTAGAAGTTAAACCGGTGCAAAGGAAGTAGCCCCCGCCGTTAGTTTTAGAGTTTGTTATTGTTCCAGTTGTTGCAGCATCTACTAATGGGGATTGGTTTTGTTTATAGGTTCAGCCAAATGCCAATGTCGGACCAGTTGATCCTCATCAAATTAATGTTGACTACTATGCCAATGCTGATCAAGCTAGCCATATTCTGAGTACTGACCTTATAAATAAGGTACTCATTAGTCTTAACATTGTTGGTATTTGCTATTATTAAGTTTGGTGATGTGATGTATCCTGTAATGCTGAACCATAGACTTCTCCACCGTTAGTCCTAGCGTTTGTTATTGTTCCAGTTGTTCCATCATCTACTAATGGTGATTGGTTTTGTTTATTGGTTCAGCCAAATGCCGATGTCGCCCCAGTTGTCCCTCGTGAAATTAATGTTGGCTACTATGCCAGTGTTGATCAAGCTAGCCATATTTTGAGTACTGGCCTTATAAATGAGGTACTCATTAGTCTCAACGTTGTTGCTATTTGCTACTATTAAGTTGGGGGATATCATGTCTCATGTAATCCTGAACCACAGAGTGGCAGTGCTACGGACGGTGGTGCGTTACTCAATAATGAACCAATTGTTCCTGTTAATACAATGACTAACAGAGGTCTGTAAGTATGAGAAAATGTTTTATGTAATGTTAATATGTTAGATGTTGAGATATCTTTCCTATAATAGAATCAATATTTATTCCCTCTTACTCCTGCTCCAGCGAGTAAAGATCTCCATAGTATTTAACCCATCGAGAACAGATCAATAAGAGGCGGCGAGAGTTGTATGCTGGTAAATTGCTCCTGCCATTCCTTTTCACAATAACTTTGTATCTTGGTTGATCATAATAAGTTACATTTTATTCAATTATTGATATGATAGAGAAAAAGAGATTGTCTTGTGAGAGTAATGTTCTCAGTGGAAAATATCAACACTCGATGCGATGTGCCCGTGCAAACCAGGTAACAGTCTTTTTTAGTCATATTATCATACATCGTTGTGGATGTAGTGTAGAATAGATTGACTGTAAGGTTGTATATATCATTAATTTATTAAATTAATCATCTGTTTATATCTTATTTTGTCCCTGATAAAAGTTGTTTCCCTGCTGACATGAATCAGGCAGGTGAGGAAATATATGAAGGACCATGTAACTCATATAGTGCAAACAATGGATGGCACGATGATTCACTCGGCAATGAACCAATGGTTACAGACGATTTATCTATCAACATAGACAACAAGGTTATCCAAAAGGTTATACGTCAGATGAAAAAGAAAGATCAGTCATGTGCAGATTTAGGTATTCCACAGTTCCTTTGCTATGCATTGCTTCTATTGTCTATTGTAATGATTCTGCTATGCATATATAGTGCTATTAGATTGATGTCATGATCTCTAGCTAATGAACCTACATATATTTGCCAGCCCAATATATCATTTCCAGACCTCCTGTTACTGATGATAGGACGATAGTTCTCCCAAAGATTGCCCCTTGTCGACACTGCGGAGCATATAGATTTTATAAGGAGAGTGATAGATTTTGTTGTTCTGGGGGAGAGGTTTCAATTGCTGGGACTTCGCTGCCATCCTACTTAGTCCACTTAATTACTGGGGTGAATGCAAGATGCAAGGAATTTCAAAATATGATTCGGACGTATAATAACCACTTTGCTTTTACATCAATTGGGATGAAGTGCGATGAAGAATATGAGCGGCGGACACGGGGCATTTACACAGTCAAGGTTCAAGGTCAAGTTCACCACTATTTAAATGACTTGATACCGAATGAAGGGAGAAACAAACTTCAGGGCATACAGTTTTATTTTTATGACTCAGAGCATCAGGTTCAAAATCGACTGATGTCTTTGCCTAGGTTGGACCCCTCCATTGTCATAGACTTGGTTGACTTGATGAAGGGCTATAACCCTTATACAGCTTTCCTTAAGCAAGCATCAGAGTTGCAGAATATAGATGAGTATCGCATAGTTATACGAAATGATCCGGGCTTAGATCAAAGGGTCTTCAATGCACCAACATCAAGTGAAGTTGCTGGTATATGGCTAGAAGATGAGAGCAATGGAGAGGCAAATGGTGAATTATGGGATGTCAGGGTCTACACGAAATCTGGTTTTAGTCAAAAAGTGCAATACTATTATAGCTGCTATGACCCATTGCAGTATGTGCTGATCTTTCCAAGAGGTGAGACTGGTTGGCACGGGAATATACCAAGAGTTGGTCACTCAGTTAGAAGAGGTCGTAGAGGTTTACATAACAAGACAATTCGAGATTTTGCTTCGTTTGAAGAGCTCATAGTTGGAGAAGAGGAAGGTACGTTATCTGAATGTTAGAGATGAATTTAGATTTCCACTCAACCTACTAACTTATATCTATCTAATTGTTTCAAGGAATTACAAGGAGTATGTTCTATGATGAGCCTGCAAACATTGATAACAACATTAGTAATTCTAGCCATCAGCGGGGTCGTACTACAGTTAGCTGCCGCGAATACTACGTTTACAAGTTTCAGATTCGCCCAAATGATAGGTCTTACCTGTTAAGATTTGGGAGGCTTCTTCAACAGTATGTCATAGATAACTATATAAAACTCGAAACTATGCGGCTCGATTTTTTGAAAAGGAATCAAAAGAAAACCCGAGTTGAACATTACCGGGGGTTGATCGATAGCCTCATTGCTGGAATTCCTAAGGGAGACAGAATAGGAAAAAGAGTATATTTGCCAGCAACTTTCATTGGTGGACCTAGGGATCTTAAAAACAGATATTTGGACTCCATGGCTCTTGTTCAAGAATATGGCAAACCAGATTTGTTCCTGACCATGACATGCAATCCAAATTGGCCGGAAATCAAGGAGTTGCTACACCCAGGAGAAGAAGTGCAGAATCGACGGGATCTGGTGGCCAGGGTATTCAAAGCAAAATTGAGCATACTACATGACATTTTGATGAAAGGTGATATATTTGGGAAAATATGCTCGCTTGTCCATGTAGTTGAGTTTCAAAAACGAGGACTACCTCATGCGCATTTGTTAATCATCTTGAAGCCCGCTTATAAATACCTAACCCCGGAAGCATATGACCGGATTGTTTTTGCTGAGTTGCCGGATGAAACTGAGGACGCTTATTTACATGGATTAGTTGCGAGTCACATGATGCACGGCCCTTGTGGGGAGTTAAATCCAGAAAATGTCTGCATGCGAGACAGTAGGTGTAAGAACCACTATCCTAAAGATTTCACAGAGTACAATACAACCCCACTCTCTTAATGCTCTTTAATTGCCATATCAATGTTGAGATTTGTTGTGACATCCGGCCTGTGAAGTATTTGTACAAGTACATACATAAAGGCCATGATAAAGTGATGTTTCGTATATCACCTGAATCAACATCTGATGGTACTAATGAAATCGAAGATTTCTAGAAAGGTCGTTGGGTTTCACCAGTTGAGGCTGCTTGGCGAACATATGGTTTACCGTTATATGATATGTACCCTCCTGTATTGCAGCTGCAAGTTCACACTCCCAATTTTCAAACAATTGCATTTGAGGATGATGCTAATTTGGATGAACTGTTGGAAGACGCTCGACTTCAGAGGAGTATGTTGACAGAATTCTTCAGAGTTAACCGAGAGGATCCAATCGCCAAACAGCTGAACTTGTTATACAAAGAATTTCCTAAACACTACGTATGGGATGTACAAACTAGAACTTGGTCTCGGAGAAAAAAGCGGCCTGTTGTTGGCAGATTAGCGGTCGTCAACCCTGTTGAAAACGAGCGATATTATCTCAGAATTCTTCTCAATAATGTCCGTTGTCCTACGTCATTTGACAGCCTCATGCATGTCGACGGTATATTATGTGAATCTTTCCAACAAGCTGCACTAAAAAGAGGACTGTTGCATAATGATGGCGATGTTAAGTAATACGTGATCCTTAGAGGGGGGGGGGGTGAATAAGGATTACTACACGTATTGATACTTTTTCGATTTATACAAAAAATACGACAAAAATAGATGCTCACTATATTAATATAATTAAGATATAATTAAAGCGGAATATAATATAGCGATAAAACTTGAACGATACTGAAATAATAAAGATGCAAGAATGTAAATAGTTAAGGGATAGAAATGCTCAGAGATTTTAACGAGCTTCGGTTCCCCTACTGCTCGACCGTCGGCTTTCCAACCTCCGGATTTCGGTAATGATCACTAGTAGAAAATGGAATGCTTCCAATGTTTAATACAAGCAATCAACGACTTCTAGCTACCCTTAACTAGACACCCAAAGCACCTTCAGGATTTCAGATCTCCTAATACCCGTATCAGGAACCCAAGAACACACTCTCAGGATTTCGATTTGAACTAATGATAATAAAAGATTACAATGAATCAAGCAATGAACACTTAGTTGTCTCACTTAGATCTAGGCAATAGCGTGCTAAAGTTTTGCGCAATAGATCTCAAGATATTTAGAGTTGAGAAAGGTGAGGAATGATTTTCAAATGAACAAGTGTGGGCTATTTATAGTTGATACATAACCCTAGTGTTATATCAACTTAAAACAATTTTTCAAAATCTTTTAGGATTTATTTGAATCAATAAATATAGCATTAATTGACCTCTTTATATCACGAAGATATATCATTCAATTTCTGCGATATTTCGTGTTTCAAACATAAAGTATTTACCAAAAATTCCACACTAAATTTTAGAGCAAAAATTCCTTCCCTTTTAGTTTTCGGAAAACATTAAAATCATTAACCCTATATTGCCTAATCGCGTTTGACAACTCGTGTTCGTACAAAGACATAATTACTAAAATAAAGATTCTTCACGTCTGCGTCTTTGACTCGGATTTGAATATCGCCTTCATTCGTTTTAGTCAACGTATAATTAATGCTCTTTGACTCGGATTTGAATATCGCCTTCATTCGTTTTAGTCAACGTATAATTAATGCTCTTTGACTCGGATTTGAATATCGCCTTCATTCGTTTTAGTCAACGTATAATTAATGCTCTTTGACTCGGATTTGAATATCGCCTTCATTCGCTTTAGTCAACGTATAATTAATGCTGGAACTAGGCAACAAACGATGTTAGATCAATTGTAATTTGTTATCGTCAAAACATAAGAGTATGTCGATTTTTCAATCAACAAACTCCCCCTTTTGGATGATAACAAATTACCTAAGGAGATAAATAAAATAGAGTTCTCCTTAGTAAAACATATACAATTATAGCGTAATGACATAATGAAGCGTAATAACATAATGATGATAAAATAATAAGAACAGGCGATATTGAGAAAACAATGGAAGAGGCATCCATTTATAAGATGCCAGCTGAGTTACGACGACTATTTGCGACATTACTGCATTATTGCAGACCATCTAATGCGAGGAAATTATATGAGCAGTATTTTGAACACATGGCTGAGGACTTCCGCATATTGCAACATCACTTGAAGTTAACACCCCATGAATTACAATGCAAGGTTTTACAGGGAATAAATGACACTCTCGAATCTTTAGGTAGAGATGTCAACGACTACAGACTTGTTTCTTTTAGATATAAGGCATCAGATTTCGAGCGTTATAGTCGTGAAATTTCATGTGAAAAGAGTCTCCCTATCCCAGAGGAAGATCTTCATTCTCTACATCTCCTCAACAGTAAACAAAAGAATGCATTTGCTACCATATTTGAGAAGGCCATGTCAAACGAAGGTGGCTTATTTTTTGTTGATGGCCCTGGAGGGACAGGCAAGAGCTTCCTATACAGAGTCTTACTGGCACATATACGATCCAAAGGCTTCGTCACTCTTATAGTTGCTTCATCAGGCATAGGTGCGTCAAATTTCTTAGGGGGTAGGACTGCACATTCCAGATTCAAAATACCAATTGATGCCGGACCCGATGTGAGGTGCCAAATAAAAAAACGAAGTGTAGATGTTGATTTAATTAAAGGTGCAAGAATCATTATTTGGGATGAAGCTCCTATGGCACATCAGGTTGTCATTCAGGCTTTGGATCTGTTACTAAAAGATATATGTGACTCTGAAAAGCCATTTGGGGACAAATTACTTGTGTTCGGAGGAGATTTCCGGCAGGTGTTGCCAGTTGTCAAAGGTGGTGGCAGGTCAGCTCAAATCCAAGCAAGTATTGTTAGCACAGACCTATGGCGAGACTTCATCAAATTAGAGCTCACTGATAACATGCGGGCGAGGGAAGACCCATCATTTGTTGATTACTTGATGAGGATTGGTGATGGTCTTGAACCAAGAAATGCTAAAGGCGAGGTGCAAATTCCCAAACCTATGTTGATTCCTTATGTTAACCTAGAACACTCTCTCGAATTACTAATTAAGACTGTGTATCCAGATTTAAGCCTCTTTAAAAAAAATTCATATGACATGATGAAACGAATATTCTTATGCCCAAAAAATGAACATGTTGATGACATCAATTCCAGATTAATCAAACGACTTCCTGGACGAGAGGTTGTATATGTTAGTGATGATCAAGCAAAAAATCCTATTGATCAAGGAAATTATATAGACTACTTGAATAGTTTAGAGCCAAAAGGATTACCACAACATAGATTATTACTAAAAGTCAATAGTCCTGTGATTCTCCTTAGAAATATCAATCCAGTTGAAGGGTTATGCAATGGAACAAGGATAATATGTAAATATTTGCTACCTAACGTTGTGGGTGCTATAATTGCAGGTGGTCAATTCATGGGAAAGCACGTGTGGATTCCTCGAATCCCATTAGAACCTAACCCCTCAGAGAACAAGTATGCAGTACCATTCATAAGAAGACAACTACCTTTGAGGCTATGCTTTGCGATGACTATCAACAAATCGCAAGGGCAGACCCTAGACTATGTGGGAATATATCTACGACAGCCAGTATTCACACATGGCCAACTCTATGTTGCCTTATCAAGAGCAAAGATAGGAATGAATGTTAAAGTGTTAATAATTCCTCCCACTTGGAATGACCCTGCTACCTCACACACCAAAAATGTAGTGTACAACGAAATACTGGAAAAAGCTAAACCGAGTTCAGGTTTGTTTGTCACTTTAGCTGAATACTAATTGCATGATCTAAACACACATTTCTTTCCTATATTTTAAAAATATAGTATAATTCTAGAGGTTAAAGTACGCGTAATATGCCTTTCGTTGATGCATCTCGTCAATAACATCTCGATTATTTTTATAGGTGATCGATATGTTTTTTTTGATTTATTTTTTTCCCCAGGTGACGGAACTCAAAGTCAATGTTAATAACTACCACTAACATTTGTCTGATCGGGAACCAGGTATAAGCGCATCAATAGACACATTCTTCGGCGATGTATTTGACCCTCATAACATAGTTGTATTATCTTTCTTTATGTGACCTATTCCATTGGTTTCTTGATTTACATATACACAATTTGGACATATGAGTCCTGCATAAATGGAACAA
This sequence comes from Echium plantagineum, assembly GCA_003412495.2. Lineage (NCBI taxonomy): Eukaryota > Viridiplantae > Streptophyta > Magnoliopsida > Boraginales > Boraginaceae > Echium > Echium plantagineum. Next base: position 2,598,186 of record CM016568.1, on the reverse strand, counting down.
ATAGATGTTTGCTTGGTACATCAGGTAAATAAATGAACCCCTGCTAGATGCGCATAGCACACAGAGAAAAAAGTTCACGCTTGAGCAGAAATTAGAATTGTGTGTATCAATAACCATTTACTTAACCTATGTTTCAGAGCCTCATTCCAATGTTGCATCATCTTTCTTTATGTAGCTGATCCTATTGTTTTCTCGCTTTACAGATGAATTGGTCGAATCAATAAAGCACTGCTTCGTAGATCAATGAACTACGTAAACCCCTGCTACGTGGATAAAGCATATAGAGAAAAAAGGTTACACTTTCAGCACATGCATTAAACAAACTAGTAATTATATTATATCAAGTAAAGTTTCAATAAAAGTCTGTGCGCTTGCACTAAAATTACATCCAATTTGCTAAGGTGCCCACGATATATCTGACTATAGTTATAGTTGAATGTTACAATGAGTTAAAACCAATTTAAATGTCCCAGATATGATCTAACAAATAACTGTATTGTTCTAAAATTTTACCAGGTCTCAGCTTTGTACCAGATATCTCTCAGCTATATATGCTATAGTCTGAGATAGGCAACTTCATTGATACTCAAGGCAAGCATTAACTCTTCATGCACATATCAAATTTGGTTGTCAGTGGAGTCAATATGCATTTTATGCTACTCTCCATAAAACTAAACCTTCATAGCTTGCAACAACTATTCAATTTCCTTTTCCGCCTTAAATCCTCACAAATTAATATGTTAACAAGTACTTATCGCCTATCCTTACCGCCCTATAACCGGCAGCATAGGTCACAACGAAAAAGCATTTTCCACCTTCAAAATGAAAAAAAAGTATAAGTACTTATCTACAAAGACATCACATAATTTCCACTTCACAAGAAATTCTTAACCTATAATTCATATCATGATCACTTACTTCCTACAACCATCTTAGTAGATATGTATTCACCCTACAAATAGAACAATCACCACCAAGAACCCATACTTATAGGAACGTGGCTCTTAAGTGCTACCTACCAATGAATAATAGAGTAAATATCCTTTAATGCAAATGTAGTTAGACATTAATTTGGCCTATAGAAATAGCTAAAAAAAAACGAACACACTAACCCAAGTCATTTGGTCAGACAAAACCTATACTTGAACGCAACCCATTTGTAAACCCAATACTATGTAATAATGATATAGACTTGTCTATAAATGAGAAGCTTCATTATTCACAAAGCATACAGCATAAATAACGTGCATTATTGGCTCCTTCATATCCCAAATATTTCCCACATTAATTCACCCTGTCTACCACCTGCATCAAAGACACTCAAGAATTAACTATCATAATAATAAAACTTTGTAATAATAAAACTAACCCATTGTCGTACCGCTCAAATGCTAAATATTTATCAACTGATTCACATAGCTTCGATGTACTAAATAATCACGCTATGTCTTTCTAAATCCATATTCCTGACTCTCAATTAGTCCCAGGCATCAAAGAAACCAGCGGTTGGCCCGGCAATTGCCGGGCCCCTGTAACTAGTAAAATAATAATGTTGAATATGTTGTGCTGGTTGACTCTTTCCTTAATCTTATTTTTATTAAGGTTGAACATGGAACATGTTAGAGACATTTGCAATCCGGACAGTGGAACTACCCGCACAATCCTCAGGAGTTAGAAATATTTTACAAAGATAAATCCTACTAAAGGTGTAATACATACTATCTCAGGTCCTGCAAATATGATTGAAGGAACAGGTAATGCTATGTTCATAATACCGAATAGAACAAAGTTTTTCATTAATGATGCTTTATATTCTCCAAGATCAAAGAGAAATTTATTAAGCTTTAATGACATATATCGTCAAGGATATGATACCGAAACGACAACTGAAGGTAATATGAAATATATTAACATTACCACTAATGTTTTGGGAAAGAGGAAAACTTTAGAAAAACTACCAAAACTGCCTTCTGGATTACATTATACATATATACATGAACTTGAATGCAATATGGTAGTAAAAGAGGACCCCAAAACTCTAACCTTGTGGCATGATCGCTTAGGTCATCCTGGTTCAACTATGATGCGTAAAATAGTTGAAAGTACACATGGTCATCCATTGAAAGGTTTAAAACTTACAAAAGAAGATAGACCATGCGAAGCATGTTCTCTTGGAAAACTCATAACCAGGCATTCACCAGGTAAGATTCAGACTGAATCACCTCCATTTCTTGAAAGAATTCAAGGTGGTATATATGGGCCTATTCACCCTCCATCAGGATCATTCAGGTATTTTATGGTATTAATTGATGCATCTAGTAGATGGTCATATGTTTGTTTATTGTCAAGTCGTGATATGGTATTTACAAAATTTCTTGCACAAATGATCAAGTTAAGATCTCAATTTCCTGATCACATTATAAAAAAAGTTAGACTTGACAATGTTGGTGAATTTACATCTGAATCATTCAATAATTATTGCATGTCACTTGGAATTACTGTTGAACATCCTGTTCCACATGTGCATACCCAAAATGGTTTAGCTGAGTCGTCGATCAAACACCTTCAATATATTGCTAGACCATTAATAATGAGAACCAAATTACCAGTTACGGTTTGGGGTCATGCAATTTTACATGCTACATCACTCATTCGCGTAAGGCCAAGTGCTGATGACAAACATACCCCTTACCAACTCGCAATTGGTAAAGAACCAAATATCTCTCATCTAAAGATTTTTGGTTGCGCAGTTTATGTACCAATAGCTCCACCGCAAAGAACAAAGATGGGACCTCAAAGGAGGTTAGGTATATATGTGGGATATGAATCACCATCTATTATCAGATATCTTGAACCTTTAACAGGTGATGTTTTTCAAGCAAGGTATGCTGATTGTCATTTTGATGAGACAAATTTTCCAACATCGAGCAAGGAGAATAAACAAATGGAAAAGGAAATAACATGGTATGTACCATCTTTATTACATTTAGACTCGTACAATAAATCTTGGGAAGAAAACGTAAAAAAGATTGTACACTTGCAACATTTAGCAAATCAGTTACCAGACTCATTCACTGCTTTGAAAAGGGTGACAAAGTCACATATCCTTGTTAAAATTATGAGGTGTTTGACATGTTATAATAAGTGCCCTTTGAACAATTTGATTGTTCGTAGTGATTACTTATTTAAAGTTTAAGTTCATACGTATATTATGTTTTACAATAATATACGTGCTAGGAATGAATTCGGAATGCATTAGGGGTCATGATGGTTTTACTAGGGCCCGCTCATGATTTATATGTTAGTAAAATACTTGGTTGATATATTATTAACATATGGCTAATGTCATTTCGATTCTAGAAGGTCACACACATACAATGCACTTGATTTTCAATATGATTGAAACTTCCGGGTTAAAAGTGTAAATGTCAAAGAATCAAGGGGAATTCAATTGGCTTGTTTGACTTTGAATTCAAATACAATCAATATTGTATTAATTGGTGCTTAACTGTGGAGACTTTACGTCTTTGGGTTTAATGTGATTAAACCGCAAATTCATCACACATTTATTATTGTAATAAGTGGTGAATAATTGAAAGGAAGTTTTTTTGTGTTACCACTATATAAACACCATTTGATGGTAAACAAAATAATCAATCTTCTTATTATCATCTTTTCACTTGTAAGACAATTGAAAAGAAAAATACTCCCTCTTTCTTCTCTATTTGGCCAAAACAAGAATAACATCAGGAGAAGAAAATCGTTTCTTTCTTGATTCATTCTTTGTCAAATACACTCAAGCTCTAGTTGCTTCAAGGAAGGAATCAAGCTATCGTTGGTGTGGACTAACTAGAGAGAGGAACGTTGGTTGCTCTTCCGCTGCGCAACTTAAACACGCTTCAAGAAGTATACACACAAACTCATAGTTAAATGTAAATTTTTAGAACTTTGTATTTGATCCTTCATACGATTTTACATAATTTGATATGTAAAACTTGTATAAAATTCCAACAGTCCCAGCCATGAATGTCCCAGCTCGGATAGTTATTCCGAAGCTAAATGATGTAGCAAGTGCATCTAAAACACGTTTAAAGCGTGGCCGACCTGTGGGATCCAAGGACAAAAATCCCCGAAAAAGGAAAGGGATAGAAAAGGTAAGTGATCTTGAAAAGTCACCATTAGATAATAATGAACCCATGAATGAAAAGGGTGCTCTCGAAGAAGCACATGATCCTGAAGATCATATCATTGGTAACGAAACTATTGATAAGAATGATCTCGAGATCTCCATCAATTATGTTAGTACGGGAAATTTGTGGAGCCGAAGAGATATGAATATTGATGAAATATTTTCATTCTCCATTGCATGTGAAATTATGAATGAAAACAATGATCCTGAACCCAGATCTGTAAATGAATGCCAAAGTAGACAAGATTGAAAAAATTGGAAGGATGCAATGAATACTGAATTAAAATCTCTTGAACATCGAAAGGTATTTGGACCTGTTGTGGTTATCCCGGAAGGTGTGAGACCTGTTGGGTATAAGTGGGTCTTTGTAAGAAAGCGAAATGAGAAAAACGAGATCGTAAGATACAAGGCTCGTTTTGTTGCACAAGGTTTTTCTCAAAGACCTAGAATAGACTATGAGGTAACATATTCACCAGTTATGGATGCAATTACTTTTCGTTATTTAATTGGTCTGTCAGTATCTAATAATCTTGATATGCATCTAATGGATGTTGTCACAGCCTATCTGTATGGATCACTTGACAGTGATATATACATGAAAATACCTGAAGGATTTAAGATGTCTAATACATCAAAACCCAGAGAAATGTATGCAATTAAGTTACAAAGATCATTGTATGGGTTAAAACAGTCTGGGCGTATGTGGTACAATAGGTTAAGTGAATATAAAGAAGGCTATGTGAATAATCCTATATGTCCTTGTGTTTTTATAAGGAAACAACATCTGGTTGTGTAATCATTGCTGTCTATGTAGATGATTTAAATATCATTGGGACAAATAAAGAAATCAAGGAAGCAAGAGATTACTTAAAGAAAGAATTTGAAATGAAAGATCTAGAAAAAACCATATTCTGCCTTGGTTTACAAATTGAGTACAATAAAAATGGTATTTTGGTACATCAATCGAATTATACCGAAAGGGTATTGAAGAGGTTTAACATGGATAAGGCAAACCCTTTAAGTACTCCGATGATGGGCAAAACACTTAATGTTGAAAAGGATCCATTCCGTCCTAAGGAAGAAAATGAAGAAGAACTTGGATATGAAGTACCATACCTTAGTGCCATTGGAGCACTCATGTACCTTGCTAACTGTACAAGGCATAATAAAGCTTTTGCAGTAAATTTATTAGCAAGATTAGTTCATGTCCTACGAAAAGACATTGGAAAGGAATAAAAAGGAATAAAACATATATTGCGGTACCTCCGAGGTACGTCTGATCTTGGTTTGTTTTATTCTAACAATACAAAACCAGTTTTGCTTGGTTATGCAGATGCAGGTTACTTGTCGGATCCACACAATGCTAAATCACATACAGGATATGTATTTACATATGGTGACACTGCAATATCGTGGAGATCCCAAAAGCAAACACTTGTAGCCACTTCCTCAAATCATGCTGAAGTCATTGCCCTTCATGAAGCAAGTAAAGAATGTAGATGGTTAAGGTAAGTAACACAACACATCCAAGGAGCATCCGGTCTACCAACTGATAAGGATCCAACAATCTTGTATGAAGACAATGTTGCATGTGTTAATCAGATGAAAGAAGGTTATATCAAGAGTGATAGGACCAAACACATTTCCCCGAAGTTCTTCTCATTCACTCAAGAACTCGAAAGAAATAAAGAAGTTAATGTTCAATACACCCGTTCAAGTGATAATGTGGCAGATCTCCTCACAAAGGCACTCCCTACATCAATATTCAAGAAGCATAATCAAAGTATCGGGATGCGTCACCTTCGAGATCTTTGAAAAACTATACGTGCTAGATTGAGGGGGAGCATGCTGTTGTACTCTTTTTTCCTTGTAAGGTTTTTATCCCACTGAATTTTTCCTTATAAGGTTTTTAACGAGGCAACATGTATTCTCAAACAATGAAAGATATTTCAAAGGGGGAGTGTTGTGAAATACATAACTATTAACATAGACTTGTGAATAGTATTGTTGAAATATCTCCATGAACATAATAGTAGATGGAGTGTTTATACAGTATCTTGATAAGAGAAAATTTACCTATAAATAGGCATGTTTGTGAATGGAAGAGATGCACAAAAAAGAGTTGAAATATATACCACCCATGCTCTACAACTCATATCATTATCTATCTTTATACTCCTAAACTATCATACGTAAATACATATATATATAGTAGTAGTTATAATATAAAGTTGACGTATATTAGTTTGAGCTATAAATATTCGGTTATCACAACAGATGATTAAATTTATAAAACATCGATAAAGGCTTTTAATCAAAAGATGCAAGAACACTTTAGAGATATTAGAAAGTTCCTTACACCACGGCCTAAGCACATAAGAACAAGTTAACGGCCTTGTATCGTGACTTGAAGTAAGTGCCAAAATGTCCATCCAGATACATTGTAAAAGTAATTTAGAAACAATTAGCGCTTAATCATAATTTGATATCAAAATAAAGGAATATTGACGTTGAACCAACATCCCCTAACTCATCCTCACAGCCCCCTACACCTAGCTCCTCCTAGCCCATAAACCTATACCCATATATCCCAACCTCAAACAATTGCACCACCTCCTTTCCAACCAGCATGTCGACTTCGGTGGGTGACTAATTCTCTTAAGCTAAAAAAGCGCTAGGATTCCTTTGCTCTTATGATTCATGCATGGAACTTAATTGAACATACATGTTTTAGTCAGGCTAACAAGTGTCCTCTTTGGCGTGTTGCGATGCAGGATGAGATTCATGTTATGATTAGGACTAACAAGTGGACATTGGTTCCTCGCTCTTCTATCAGGGACGGACTCACCCTAAGAGTACTGGTGCATAGGCCTGTTAACGAGCCGGTCCGAGGCGGTTTTGGACCAAACCGGTTCGGACCGTAAATCAAACCGGTTGCACTCGCAAATCGGTTCGTTAATAAACCGGTTTGAATTTTCAATTCGTAATCGGTTCGAAATAAAATCGAATAAAACCGGTTCGTTAATCGAACCGTTTAAAATCGCAAAAAATCGGCTCACTAATCGGTTCGAAATAAGAATCGTTCGCTCGGATCGCTAATCGTTTCAATCGTAATTCATTTTCCACTCGCAAATCGCTTAGTTAGGCTATGTTTGGTATATTTTCTTTAAATAAAAATGAATATGATAAACGGTTTTATCGAGCGAGCGAACGATTAACGAGCGATTTGAAACGAGTTACGAACTAATCGTAACCGGTTCGAACTAAAAATATATTTTAATAAAATTAATTTTATAAACGGTTTTAACGAGTGATTAGCGAGCGAGTGCAAACGATTTACGATTTGCAAAAACGAATCGTAATCTATTCGAAATTAGAAACGAGCGAGCAAACGAGCCGGTTTTAACGAACCGGTTTGCGAGCGATTTGCGAGCAGACCGGTTCGATAACAGGCCTACTGGTGCACCACCAGTATTTTCACTTTTTTTTTTTAATTTTTTTTTTAATTATTAAAATAACAAAGTCAATTATTAAAATATCAAAGTCAACAACTTTCTTAATGCTTTTCTTTGTCTTATTCCCAAACGTGTTTCATCTTCCAACCTTTTCTCTCCAAACCCCAAACACAAGCAACTCCCGCCCAAAACACAACCCCCATCTCCTCCAAATCCTAATCGTGTTCTAGCTTTTCTTGAATCACATCCTTGCTGGTTGCTTCCGCTTCTCAATTCTCATCGGCTCATCCTAACAGTGTGCTCTCTGTCATCCTCTTTAGTTCTTGCCCTAATTTTTGTAATTTAATCTAATTTTTCAATTGTGATTGTGAATTAATTGTCAATCTATTTTTGTTTTGTGAATTGTGAATTGTTAATTGAGCTTTTGCCGTGTGGCGTGTGCGGAGGTCATTGTGTGGAATTATGGAATTCGTTAGTGTTTTTATACAATTAGACAATTAGTATATTCAATACTTGTAGATGTTAATCACTAAGTTTATGCTAGTAGCTTACAGTGTGCACTTAGTTTGTTGGTGTTATTTATTTGAGGTAACCTCCTGGAAGTCATATGGCTTATTGTGTATGTGCCTCCTGGAAGTCATATGGCTTCATAAAATGGACATATGCTAACCTACTGTTTAATATTTGAATTGTGAGTTAGGTGTTCATTTATTCAATTGGTTGATTGAATAGAATGAAAAGGCTTTTCGAAGTATATGCTAAAAAGAAAGACGAAGCTAGCTCAAGTTTCGCAGTTGAAGCACCACAAGTTGAACATTCTCCACATTTTGCTAATGAAAGAGAAACAAGTGTTGACTTTGAAACATTAAAAGCTGATCCTGGGCTAAGGAAACCAATTTCTGAATTTCATCCGGATGTTCAAGATGATGTGAGGAGATCTTATCTCAAAAAAGGGCCACATCAACCTCGCAATCATGAGTTTCCTTGGACCATCATCGGTAAGAATCGTCGTTGATTTAACCCAGATTGGTATGATAAATATATTGTTGGTTGGCTTGAGTATAGTATTCATGAAGATAAAGCATATTGTTTGCCTTGCTATTTGTTTAAAAATGTGTCTGGTTATGGTGGTGAAGCATTTGTAAATGTTGGTTTTAAGGAGTGGCATAACCCTTCTAGGCTTGGAACTCATGTCAATGATTGTGTTAGTTCTCATAGGGATTGTGTACACAAGTGTCATGATCTTATGAATCCGAAGCAAAGTATTGGATATTCATTGATGAGACAAAAAGAGCAAAAGAATATTGATTATAGAGTTCGTGTGACCACATCACTTTTAGCTAGTAAGTATCTTTTAAAATGTGGCTTTGCATTCCGAGGGTGTGATGAGTCGGAAGACTCTCTTTATAAGGGTCCATTCCGTATATTGTTGGAAACTTTGAAGGAAAGTAACCAAGATATAACTGTTATTTTAAATTCTGCTCCCGGAAATAATTTAATGATTTCTCCTAAGATTCAGAAGTCCCTTGCTGCTGCTTGTGCCTTTGAAGTAACTGCACATATTCTTAGAGAGATTGGGAATGATGTCTTTTCTGTGTTGATTGATGAATCTGGTGATTGTGGTGGTAATGAACAAATGGCTGTCGTTATTCGCTTTGTCGATTGTACATGTGTTGTTAAGGAACGTTTTCTTGGTATTGTACATGTCAAGGAAACGAGTGCGATGTCACTTAAAGAGGCACTTGTTAATTTGTTGTCCGAGCATGGCTTGAGTTTGTGTAGAATTAGAGGGCAAGGCTATGATGGAGCGAGCAATATGAAAGGCCGGTTAGGTGGGTTGAGAACTTTAATTCAAAATGAGAATTCATCAGCTTATTATGTACATTGTTTCGCTCATCAATTGCAGTTGGTACTCGTTACTTGTGCAAGGACTCATCCTGATGTTAGTCTTTTTATTGGTAAGGTTAATCACCTTGTTACTTACATTCGCTCCTCCAACAAGAGACAGGAATCGCTTCGAGGCAAACAAGCGAAACACTACAAAGACTTGATTGATGAAGGTGAAATAGATATTGGTAGTGGTCAAAATCAACAGACAAGTATAGCTCAAGCCGGTGAAACTCGTTGGGGTTCTTATTTCAGGACGATGAATAGCTTGAGGACTTTGTATGTTCCATTGATTGGGGTACTTCATGAAATAAGGAATGATTGCTCTTTTAATAGATTCGGGGAAGTAGTACTTTATTTGGGTTATCTAGAAACATTTGATTTCATCTTCATGTTGTTCTTATTAATAGATGTTTTAGGGGTCACACATGATTTGAATTTAACTTTACAAAAACGTGATCAAGATCTCCTAAATGCTTTGTCTCTAGTCAAAGTTGCCAAAGAAAGACTTCAAGAAATGAGGGATGAAGGATGGGAAGCACTTCTATCAAAGGTTGTGGTAAATTGTTTGAAAGTTAATATTGATGTTCCGGATATGAATGCACCATACGCCCAAGGATATAAAGCTACGCGAACATCTATAAGTGTTTCCAACTTACATCATTACAAGAATGATTGTTTATTTAATGTTATAGATTTGCAACTACAAGAGCTTAATGCTAGGTTTGATGAAGCACACACTGAACTTTTGCAATGTGTTGGATGTTTGAGCCCCAGATCATCATTTGCAGCTTTTGATGTGGATAAGTTGATGAGGATGGTTGAATTATATCCGAAAGACTTTGAAGAAGAACTTGAAGTGGTGATTCGCAATCAGCTTCAAAACTATATTAAAGTTGTTCGAGGTGATCCTGATTTCAAAGAGTTGCAAGGTCTTTCAGATCTTTCTGTGCAACTAGTGAAGACAAATAAGTGTTCAACTTTCAATCTGGTGTATAAGCTCGTGAAGTTAGCTTTGCTTTTGCCGGTAGCAACAGCAAGTGTTGAACGTGTTTTTTCTGCGATGAATCATGTGAAAAATGACAAGTCTAGTAAGATGGGCGATCAATGGTTAAATGACCGTCTTGTAACTTATCTTGAACGAGATGTGCTTAGTACTATTAGTAATGATGTAATTTTAGCACAATTTCAAACATTTGATAGAAGATTTTCTTTGTAGACTTATGAATATTATTCTATCTTTAATATAATATTTTGTTAGACTAATTTTATGTTATCTTTTCGATAATTTTTTTTTACTTTGCACCACTAAAATTGGACTCCTGGGTCCGTCCCTGTCTTCTATTGTGAATGTTATTGGTTGCATGTGGAAGTTTAAACTTAAAAATGACTCATAAGGTAATGTGGTGCGATGTCGGGCTCGTCTAGTGGCTAATGGCAATCACTAGCACGAGGGTGTTGGCAACTCTAACACGATTGCTCCGAATCCACCTTCTGGATGACTAAACTCATTGTTCACGTATGGAAATTTGGCTTCACCAATGTCGACATTAGTAAGACTAACTGTATCATAATGAACTGGAGTCATCGCATTATACTTTGTTTCATTTTCTTCATCGAATATAAACTCATAGTCGGCAATATTTATCAAATCATAACTATATACATTATACATTATACAATATGTTTTTTTACGTAAGTGGTATATATATTTATAGCTTTGAATTCAAGAGGTGTGAACATGTGCTTATTTTATAAACTGAAATGAAGTCATTCATATTTATAGACGCTTGGGAATTGAGACAAGTGAAAGCTAAGAAATATAGATGTCTGAAAATTGAGACAAGTAAATGTTAAGAAATAATCCTTTCATTTACAATTATTACTATAATAGTAGCAAACAAAAGTCAGAAGTGTTTGTAAATTTATGCATGAGACAACTTAGTAAATGCAAAGTCACAAGCAATTGCTCTGAATTTTGAGACAACTGTATGTTTTGAGTAAAAAAAGTGGATGTGACTTGATTGAGTGATTTGCATGCCTAGGGTGGGACAGGTTTGGGACGAACAATCCACATTCGCCCGTAAGACCAAGTGCAGAAGGTAGGCAATTGAAGTGTTATTAGATGCAGCACGTAGAGAACTCCATGCTAAATTTATTTTCAATTCTATCTCATGTTAACATTTGTTTATAGGCAATTCGATGTTAAGTGGGACCTATGTTGAAAAACAATCATCCTTGATTTTTAAAATGAATTTTATGATCAATTAATCATTCAAAATTAATTTTTATTTCTTAAGATATATAGATAGAGCCTGTGTTTATATTATTTGGATGTCAAAACAATTCGAGACGTAGTGATGTTGTTGAAACATGGGCGGACCTAGAGGGGGATGGGGGGGGCACCGGCTCCCCCTAGGTCTTTTGGTTTCATTATATATCGTATACTTTTTTGGGATTTTTTTGCTATCTAAAATAAAAAGTGTATGTAAACTAAGTAAAAGTCTAGCATAGTTGGTTAGGAGCTTTCTTTAAAGGGTGAAGGTCATGGGTTCAAGCCCTCTAAGGCACATTTATTAACTCAATTTTGAACTTTTGTTGATTTTTAACACTTTTTCTTAAAAATTTTGCCCCCCCCCATTTAATTTGTTCAAAGTTACCCCATCCTTTAAATTTGTTCAAAGTTGCCCCCCTTTATTTTCATCCTGGTTTCGCCCCTGTGTTGAAAGAAGTTGTGAAAAATTTTTAATTGCCTAGCTGGTGTGGCGCTGGTAGGCATTGGGTGTTAAATTGAGAAAGAGAATGTGAAATAATCTGATGTGGAAAGAAATAGTGTCAAATTTTTACCTAGCTGCCGGAAATGATATAACATTACGGCAAATAAACCGTCTCAAAAATTCAGACCCTTATTTGATCAGTTGACAATAATTCAAGATGCATTGTAAAATTTAATCTATCAAATAGAACAAAATGGAACGTGTATGATAAAAAAAATGACATGTGGCAAACATGTGTAATCAATAATCCTTAACCCAATTGAATATATATGCACCTTCCAAAAACTTCTCATAAACCCTAATCCCTTTCCATTTACATTACTGATAAAAAAAAAAAAAAATTCAAAAACCCATTAGAAATCAGTGAAGATGCCATCGTTTCCTCCTCTTGGCTCGGTTACAGTTTGTGAAATCAACAGAGATCTCAGTAATTCATTTTTCGCACATTATTAACTTTAGCTGGTTACTTATATTTGCTTTTGTTAATTTTTTGCTGATTATTAATTTATTTTTTAAAGAAATTCATATTTTCAAAAATTATGCTGATTACTAACATAATTTTCTTTTTAAAGCGATGCCGATTATTATCTTTATTTTATCAAATATCCATTTTTCAGTGTTTTGCTACTGATTGTATCTTTTTAAAGGTTTGCTGTTTACCAACTTTATTTTTGAAATAAATTCGTTTTTTCTTTTTTGAACTTCTGCTGATTACAATTATAATTGTGTTTTTTATTATTTGAGTTTGTATGAAACTATAATTACAATTGTGTTTTTTATTTTGATTGAATTGTTACAGTCACAGCTGAGAATCTCTCCGATGATCGAGCAATACAACCTTATGCCAAAATTCTTGTTAGTATTTTTTGTAGTTGATTGACGTATATAACTTTATTTTGAACGTAAATTAGTTACTCTGAATGGTTAATGACAATGCAGGGAACCGTCTTTAATCCGATTGAATATGAACCTGAGAATCTATTAGCATCTTCCCCGAACACTGAGGAGCCGAAGACGAAAGCAGGGTTGCTTTCACTGGCACTGTCAGCACTTTCGACTGGTTCCTTAAGACCTTTTCTACAACTTGCTGATGTAAATTAATCAATGTTTTGAACACTTTGATATGTTTCAAGTGCTTTATTTTACAATGCTCCTTGTATTTGGTATTTACTTACATATTTATACTTGACGTCCTTCAATATTTTTGTAGTATAGTGAATAATGTGAATTTTAGTGAATTGTTTGCTGTGGTAATAGATGATTCCAGGTTCCTGATTGATATCAAGACTTAGCTGTTCAATCTCTATGTTTTAATATTCAGCTTTAAATTCTAGCTTTTCGAATCTTTTGCTAGTTGAAAAATGGATCGTCGACGACCCTTTTGGGCACAAGTAACTTCATATTATTCTGAGCATTTCTCTTCCATGTTTACAGTGCTTTTTAAGCTGAAGTTTCTAGATAAAGCTATCAGAATTTGGTCAAGATCAGCTTGATATTTCACTATTTGATTGCTGGTAGCTATTAATAATGTTGTCACAACTTCGATTATGTACTGAAAGTCTAAGATCACGAAATGGCTTCCATTGAAGAAGAATTTATTGGTTTATTGCCTTAGTGGATCTTGTAAGGATGAGTATGTTTTGTTTTATGCTGTTTCCGAAGACAAATATATTATATATGTTCATATATAATGCGAAGTTTTGAATGTTACTGTTACTAGGAAGAATGTGGCAGAGTTCTTTTTGTCAGAAAAAATTATGGAGTTTTTCTGTTTGATCTTGTAATATGTATTCTTTCAGGTGAAGTTGTTACAAGATGTTGATCTTCATGGATTGAGTTGGCACCAACATAAACACACATTAGCATTTATTTCTGGGCTACACCATGTAACCATTCGAGATTATGAAGATTCAGCTGGTGGGTGTTGCATTCTAGGATCTTGCTTTTCCATGTGCACCATTGGTCATCATTAACTTGCTGCCATGTTATACACTTCGTTGCTACCATATAAATTTAGTCTGTGATCTTGCTTTTCCATATGCACCATTCATCATAATTACCTTTCATGCACATGTTATACATCTATTACTACCCTTTAACTTCATTCTTTTGGTATATATCAGAAGGGAAGGACCCATGCATTTTACTAAATGAAAGGCAGAAAGATGTTAAGGTTCTTGAGTGGAGGCCTAATGCTGGGAAGACGCTTGCTGTAGGGTGCAAGTTAGTGCAATAACTATCACTAATCTTCATATTATAGCTTCATTGTGATCTTCATTAGTCCATGGACTTTACAGGGGAGGAATTTGCATTTGGTCTGCTTGTTATCCTGGAAACATGCCTTGTGTGAGAACTGGAGTTAACTCCGGCACATTATCAAGAGGTTCTGGAACTAGATGGAGTCTGATTGATTTTCTTCAGAATCCCGACAATGAAACTATGAGTGCACTGACGTGGAGTCCAGATGGGAGATATCCAGTTCACTTGTTAACTTATTTTGTGTCCTTTTTATTGGCCTGTGAAACTTTATACTCTGCAATCTTGTAGTCAAGTAAGCCTATCAGCTGAGCCTAACAGGGATAAAGTGCGTACAGTTGAATTTACCTTTCCTCCATCCACTGTTTCGTTCAGTTCTACTAAATATAACACCCTTTTCTAATTGACTTGATGTCGGACACATCAGCTTTAGTATAAAAACCTATTAATTATGTATTCCCTATCCATAATATGTTTCTTAAAACAGTCAACTTTAATTTAGTTTCTCTTCTCACTAATAAACAGATTCATACATTATTGATTTTACATTGTTACTGCTATCTGTATACAAGTTCTTGGATACTTTCCTTCACCCTCTTAGAATTAATTTTTCGGTTATTGTTATAAGAGTTTATGCCACAGTTGCTAGAAAGTATATAAATGTTTCCTTGACTTATGTATACATATTTAGCTTCAGCTTCCTATGAGAATTCTTCATTCACTATCTGGGATGTTGCGCAAGGTATTCACATTCTTCTATTGTTGTCTGACTCTCTATCAGTATACTTGACTTAGTGCTTAAAAACTTGACATGTTTAGTTAACTACACAAGTGTGGTTCCGTTGATAGAGTAATGCGATCAGTTGAACCTTGAACTATGGAAAGAGAGAACTTGCATTCATTGATACGGCAATTTTTTTTCCGGAATCAGTTTGATTTTTGTGTCTAATTCGCTGAGATAATTCTTTTTCTTACTTCCTACTAGACGGGATTTCCAAACTGGAACATCTTACTTTTCCTTATATGTCTCTGAATTCATTTTTCCCTGTCAGTCATGTTCCCCAAGATTTCTTGAATAATTATGCTAAAATGCGGGTAAGTACCGCTATTGGAATACCACGGGTGTTCCACCTTCCCCCCGCCCAGCACTCGTATTATTGATTATATGAAATGCAATGCAAGTAATTTTAGATACTCAGTGTGTTGTTGATCATAATTAGTTGAGGTAGTTGGAATTCTCTCATCAGTTGTACATTTAAAAGTTTAGTTTATTAAATGAGTGAGTGCATGTTCTCTAGCTGACCAACACTAAATTAACACATCTCTGATATAATATAGACAAACATCGTATTAAAAGTTATCTTATGTACTATCTTTTGAGGAATTGTTGATTTTGCTGGAATTTGCTATTCTCTGATATCCATGGATATAATATTTACCTTTTCAATTGAATTATAATGCACTTGATGATTTTCAGGAATGGGCACACCAATTCGACGGGGTTTAGGGGGCATGTCACTGCTGAAATGGTCTCCCTCTGGGGATTACTTCTTTACAGCCAAATTGTATGTAACTGAGTGGCACTTCTATAATTTGGTCGCTATGCAAGATAACCGAACAAACCTTATCTTACTATTTTAAGTGGAGAACCAATGATTTTGAAGATTTCAGTTTTATTTGAAACCCAACTTTGTTACTCCGTTTGAAGTTTGAAGTTCAAATCCCATATAGAAACTGATCAATACTTCTTCTGCAGTGATGGGACATTTTACTTGTGGGAAACAAACACGTGGACATCAGAGCAGTGGTCATCCACCAATGGTTTTGTTACGGTATGTAGTAGTTGGAACTTGACCTCTTCATTTTGGAACTAGTCCGACTCCCATATTCGTTTGGGTTAACACCATTACCATCCTAATCAACATTTGAGGAAATGGTAGTAGTCGTTCCCTTATAATGTGTGGCCATGGCTTTTCTGTCCTGGTAACGTCTTATCATACGGGTCTCCCTGGGCCTGGCAAATAGCCTGACATTTTTTATGCTTCTCTACTCCTATCATCTTTAACTCTTTACTGACACTTCTATTAACTTTGTCCGTGGGGTACATGAACAGTAAATTTCACTTAGTCCGTTGAAATTTATCTT
Organism: Echium plantagineum; assembly: GCA_003412495.2. NCBI lineage: Eukaryota > Viridiplantae > Streptophyta > Magnoliopsida > Boraginales > Boraginaceae > Echium > Echium plantagineum. Next base: position 2,581,477 of record CM016568.1, on the reverse strand, counting down.
TTTGGGTTCTTATCTTATCATTAAATTGCAATTTTAAGGGGATAACTTCCTTTTTCCTAACCATTTGTTTATTCCAGTAATTTGTTGGATTACAAAATTTGTTAGATGGGTAAAGTTTGAATGCTAAGTATGTCTCTCCATTTTTTCAAGTTGCATATGAGTAATTCCCCCAAGTTACTGAAAATATACATCTAGCAAAATCTTTTTCATGCTCATTTACGTAATTAATAAACCAGATTAAACTAATCCTTTTCCCACTAGATGTTACTGTTTATATTAATTCGATGTTTCCATTATAACTACGTTATTTTCCATGTCTCTCAGTATATTTGTGTACTTATGTTGGAAAGTCCACCTGTCACATTACCTTTCGAGCAATTGATATCTTTCTACGATTTGAGTTTGATAAATTGAACATACTTGAGAACTGGCATTATAGTAACGAGAAATCTGCTTGGAGGAGTAAGAGGACACTATGTCTTACTTATATATTTATCGTGACTTCAATATTGCAAAGTTCACTAAGCCATATGCATTCATATGTGACGTTCTCTTTTTGATTTCTGTAATGTTGTAAACATTTTTGTCAGCTATAGTAGCCGCGTTGCAAATTAATCTGATGGGTTCCTTGCAATCTTTGGTAGGGAGCAACTTGGGATCCTGATGGTCGCATGATTCTTCTCGGTTTTTCAAAATCTTCTACATTAGGCTCTATTCACTTTGCATCAAAACCTCCATCACTAGGTACGCAAGCACAGTAATAATTATTATTACAGTAGGAGTATTTATTATTCAGATTATTTATTATCATAATATTGATAATAGTAATAATTATTATCTAGTTTTATATGACAACTAGTATGTTATTGTTAGTAAATATACGAAAGTTGTAGATCTTGTAAACTGTTCTCTGATCTGACTAGGCTACTCTGTGCAGTCTTAGCTCTCAAATACTCCCTCCGTCCCTAAATGATTGTCACATTTGACTTTTGGTGGTCAATAAAACACGATTTAAAATACAAATATCTCTTATTCTAAATGCAAAAAAATTATAATAAGTTGATATTTCAAAAATATATATTGAGACGAATCTAACGAGGTCCCACAAGACTATATTATTTCTTTTCGTTTAGTGAGAATTCGTGATCAAATTTTGTTGTAATTGACCACAAAAGTCAAAATGTGACAATCTTTTAGGGACGGAGGGAGTATCAATAATTGATAAAAACAAATTCTTGTTTATCTATCTCAAAACTTATGTAGCAATAGTCAAGTCAAATAATAACGTGATAATATTAGTGATAGTCAACATGCCCCAAAGATGCATTAATTTGTTTCATCTAAACCAATTTATGTTATTAGTTTAGTGGTCACCTGCGCTTCTTATCTATTGTGAAGTAAATAGTGTTTTCACTTCACTCTTGGCTCAATCCAGAAACAGCCTCCCTGTTTCTACAGGGTTAGCGCTGCGTACTACACGACCCCCCCTGTACGTGGGAGCCTATCCATCGATCTAGTGGTCACTTCATAAAAGGCAATCATATTTAGCATGCTCTTTTCTTCTGTAACTAGCGTAGCTAGACATGCAACGTTCCGTGATATGAATTCAGGGGTGATCCCTCAAGATTTTGCACTGTGATTGAGGTTGTCCTTGTGCTCAAGTATTGAGTGTACTGAAAACTGATTTTGTACAGATGCACACCTTGTCCCTGTAGAATTACCAGAACTGAAGACCTTACCTGGTTGCAGGTAAGAATCCTTATCTTGATGTGCTCCATCACTTACTATTTTCAAACTTTTCAAAGTGTCTTACTTGCCATACTTTAAACAAACCCGCAAAAGAACTTAGTCACTTGATATAGGAATGTTATCAAATTATGTCGCTCAGCAAGATGATAAGATTTCCACTTCAAAGCTTCTTGGATGTTAAAGTATTTCTGATATATATTAGAAGTTGCAGATGTTTAATCTGTGGACCCAAATTATTGCTCTCTGTGCAACTTTCCCAAGTATTCCTTGCAAATCTGTTTCTCGACTCTTGATGGAATATTCTATCTAATTTCTTAAATTTTACTAAAGTCTAACTGTACACACTAATCAGGGTCATTTTTAAAATTTTACTAGAGTTGAACTGACACATTAAGAAAAGTGGTAGTGATGCTTCTCTGATGTAAATTTATGACAGAATGACTACTAATTGCAATGTAACAACATAAAGTTTGATATGAGCTTTGATAAATGGGAGTCAAGCTTTAGGACTCACGATTTTGAAAAATTAACTTAGAATGCGAGAATGATGTACTACAGTATACTGCTTTCATCATTGAGGTTTTGTAAGAATCTGTTATAGAAGCCTGACAGGCAATAAATGTAAAGTTGCTATATAAAACAGAATGTTCTTCATATTTGTTTTGGCTAGTATTGTTTCTGTTGTTTCATACTCCTATTTCGTTTTAGAGCACCAGTGTTTCCTATGTATCCCAATATTGTTTCAGAACATCGGATCCGAATATATAGTACTTTATCCGATCAATGTCGGATTGTGAGGCATTTATGCTTTAATATGAAACAACGAAACGATATCGGACTCAAATACATACTAATGATCTATTATTATTTCGATTTGTACTTTAATATCCACACAAGCTTGGTATGTACTGTGGTCCAATATTTAGAATTACATGTTTGAGTTGCAAACGTTATCTGTTGATAACGAAGCTTGCTAGTATATGTTTGTCCTAATTTTACCAATTTTAATTTCCTGTTATCTAAGCAGGGAGGGAATTGAAAAGTTAGCTTGGGATGCTTCAGGGGAGCGCCTAGCTATATCTTACAGAGAAGGCGACGAATTTTACAAAGGACTCGTTGCAATATATGATGTCAAAAGAACTCCTTTCATATCTGCATCCCTTGTGTAAGTGAAGTTGATATTCACCATCTCTAACTCCACTCTTGTGCCTACAAACACTTTGTACCATGTGCCCATATTCTAAATTTAGTCTCTCGCCATAATTCAAGATTTTTTTTTAGTATTGGTGTTTCATCTAGCTGGCCTAATCTTCATTTTTCCATCATTAATGTAGTGGATTCATCAGGGGTCCTGGAGAAAATCCAAAGCCCATAGCATTTTCATTCCACGATAAATTTAAGCAAGGACCTTTGCTGTCTGTGGTGAGTATTATCAAGTCTTATTAATATAGTCTTATGTGAAGTTGCATTGAAGATCACAAATCAAATTGTATTCTTAAGATAAATGCTGAATCTTCGTGGATTTTCATAGGTTCTTCAGTCATACAAGTATATTACCACGCCTAATTTTTTGTTTTTGCAGTGCTGGAGTAGTGGATTTTGCTGTACATATCCTCTTATTTTTCGTTCTAATGTTCTGCCATGATGAAAGCTTGAATCTCCTATCCTCCAGTTTTGCTTTCGATAAGCGCTGAAGCTGATTATCGACAATTGTGATTTTTTGGTGAAAAATAACTACTGCAGATGTTGTTCCTAAAGTGGTCTATTGTAAAAGAACTTAAAATAGGCACTATTTGAACTAGCATAATTTTTTGACATTCCTTAGATATGAGAATATGAGAATTCAATGCTGGTGGAAAAGAAAGGATGAAGTGGTGCTCTTGCTACTTGACGTAGTTCTTTCGACTTTTTGTCCTTGTCTTTTTGTAAATTAGCAATGATGTGAGTTTTAAACCCAAGATCTTTTTGGCCACTGGCAAGAGCCTTTTCCATTAGGTTATTCTATTCGATTAACTTACTTTTTTCGACTTTTTCAACCTTTTTGCGAAACCATTCAATAACAAGCTGGTGCGCTCGATTCTTGGCATTAACTACTGAAGGGATAGAGTTATTGCAGACAGTCGTTTTTGGCGAGTCAGGTTACCTAGAGAGTACATTGAGGGAGAAAGAAGTTCTATATTAGAATGAGCCCAATTATGTAAAAAGAAGTTCTATATTAAAATGAGCCTAATTATGTAAATTTCAATTTGAGAGAAATGAAATTGGGAGAAGTCACAACTAAAATAAATTTTTAAAAAACTATCTTCGGAAACGTGCACTCGACGAAGATGACTACTTTCATGTTCCAAAGAGCAACGAAGACAAATTGGGTTAATGTTGTGCTTGGTTTTGTTGGCTAGAAGGTCCCCATTGGGCAGTATGTTAAGAAGGGCTTTTTAAAGAAAAGTTCCGTAATTTTCTATGTGAATGGTGGTAATAAATTTTATATTGAGCAAATAGTTTCATTGATCACTAACGTTTGGCAAGAAATCTCAGTCGATCATTCTAGTATGGCTTTGTATACTTTGGATCACTCATGTTCATTATAATGTATATTTTTTGTCACTCAACTGTTTTTTTGGTTGACCATGACCAGGGCCGGTCCTAACATTTTGGGGCCTTGTGCAAAAATAGAAAAATGGGGCCCTCAAAATAAATAATAAATTTTTTGACTTGTTACAATTTTTAAAATAAATGAAATCTAAGTTCATTTACTACGTGAACATTTAAATTGTTTGAGAAACATCATGAATGTCGCCTTTTATGAATTCACAAGTTCATTTACTTGTTCTCTTTCTTTCTTTTTTTTCCAAACAAATATTTTCTAGGTATAATATATAAAATAAAATACACAATGAAAGCAAAATTTTTTAGTTATATATAAAAAACCCCAAGAATATAAAATTGAAAGAAAATATTTAGTTATATAAAAGATTACATATATGTGAAATATCATTTCATTATTAATATTGTTAAATTTTATCACATAAATTCGAAATTGATAGAGAATTCTAAAGACAAAAAATATTTCTTGAATAATTTACATAGTGATCAAATAGTATCGTTGTTGAGTTTAAAAAATGTATTAATGACTTCTTTAATTGTCAATAGAAATAGTGGAAACATAGTTGATTATTGAGAATTTGATATCTAAATGAAAAATTGAGTCTTTAATGGTATTAATTATTGATTGAATTATAAATTTATTTGAATGGTGAATTGAAAATAATAACTAGCATTAATGATGAAAGATTATGAATTTATAATGAACATGGATCAATACAATTGGATAATGGACAATGTATGTATGTAGAGTTGGGCTTAAAATATAAATAGGTTCAATAATTTTTAAAATTTGGGGGCCTCTTTTAAGAGGGGGCCCTGTGCGGCTGCACCGGGCTTACACACTAACGGGCCAGCCCTGACCATGACTATTTTAAGTTTTTAGAGGGGTATTTTTGTCCATTATAATATTATTATGATTAACCTCATCTTCTTCACTCAGCCCAATCCATATTCCACAAGTGTATTCACTTAAATGATGAAATACGTCTACTCCCTAAAAACTCAAAAAAATTGCGGTAAAAAAAACCGGCTCAATAGCCAAAATTATATATTATAGTGAACATGAATGAGCGAAAGTATACAAAGTTATACTAGAGTGCTCGTCTGCGGTTTTTTAGCAATCATTAGTGATCAATGAAGTCATTTGCTCTTTTATATTTATAAACCTCGTGATGTTTTACGCTCCTCTTGGACTTCGATGGATAGGCTTTCCTCAGGAGGCGTGAGACCAACAGAGTTCTCTGAGCTGGACGGAGCCTCGAATCGCCTAGTGAAAATGGTGCGTTTGGTTGCACTAAGCGTGCCTTAGGAGCCAGCTGATCTCCAGAGCAAAGGTTCCGCTTCACTTGAAAGCGGCGTCGGGGTTCGACCACATACACTCTGATGCTTAAATCAGTAACTATTCAGGCGAGTGTTAGAGCAATATATGTTGTAGTAATTAATAATCAATCTCCCCAAATGAAGTACCTCTTCCTTTTATACTGATAAGAGGAGAGAGGAAGGGTTGTACCTGATGAAAGAGATGGTGACACTTATAACCATCCTGAGCGATCGTACCATATGAGAAGGCGGGCCCTAATATCCATAGGCTTGGCCCGTGTATGCTCTGATGAGTCAGGTGACATAATGTTGGACGGACGTAACCCAATGTTAGCAGAAATTAGGGCTACATCATTGCTCCCTTATCTTTCTATTTAAAGAGACATTCGCGCAACACATTAATGGTGAATGGCCGAAAACCGAAAGATCAACATAGGCCTGCTGAGGAAATTTTAAACAGGTTACTGGGATATACGTCAGCACAACACGTGTCCGTACGAGGCTGGAGAGGAAACTGAAGGGTCAAGTCTTCGGTCTATAAAAGGTTGGTGAAATCCAACACTTGTACTTTTTTTCACTTTAAACTATCTTCATCTTCTTATCTCTGCAAAACCCCATATCTCCCTCAAGTTCGAACTGCCTTCTTGAAAACCACCACCGGAGCCACTTATCTCGTCCAATTTCCGCTTAAACTCGTTCTGGAAAGGGTTCCACCGTGGTTGTTGCACATTTTGGGGTGTTTAGATGCAATTTCCTAAGAGGTTTAAGAAATTTATCAGATTTTGGATTTTTCGAGAGTTTGAAGGTTTGAAGGTTCTTAGTGTGACCTTTGGAGAAGCCACTGAAAACCCTTTCATTTCCCCCCTTTTAATGTAATTTAAAAAACATAACCCATCTGAGCGAGGTAGGTTCCTTCAATGTCCCTCGCCTCCTTATGTACAGATGACGAGGCCATTACCCCAACTAGCGAAGAAGGGCCTGACAGTGGAGGATGTCATGCCATTCCAACCTTTGTACAGAGGTCCGATCATATGCACATAGGATCAAATTCAAATGGTTCACCAATGACCCCTTCAACTCCAACAACTCCCGCAACTCCTACAACTCATGAAACTCCCTAATCATGTCCCTCGAAATCTCCGGGTAATATTAGGGGGAATTTCGAAGCCTGACACGGGTCGTGGTAGGGACGTGGTTTTGGTCAAGGTCGGGGTACGACACTTGGTTTTATTTTGATGTCTTCGTACACTTCTAATTTGAATCCATTCATTATCCCATGTGTATGTAGATTCACTAAGGTCAATAAAGATGAAAATTTTGGGTGTAGGGCAGAGGCACGACAGACTTACGGCCATGATAATGAGTGGCCTAAGGTGAGGTGTGACTATGTGATGGAGTTAATGCAAAATTATGCCTTGTATGACGCCATATTACGTGGGACAAACAATGCTACTTTGATAACTTAGGTAGCTCACAGTGGCAATAGATTGGTATTGTTAGACAAATGGATGCCCTTGCCGGATGTTAGACATGTCATTGCTACTAAGTACAATGTGGTGTTCATCACTTATGGCCTAACGGGTGGAATCACATGCCTCCATACAATTGTCGGACCAGGTAATAGCCCTCCCACGAGCATGGTGGTGTTAGGATACGCCTCGCCTCATTCCCATTTCATTCATTTTACTTCTTTAAGCACATTTCAATATAGTACTTTTTAAGTTCTTTTTAACGTGTTTTATTTTTGAAGCTTGAAATGGAGGATGTTCACTTCCCTTAGATCCTCTTGCATTTTATTAGGGCAGAGGCCATCATGATAGTGCAAATAACCTGATCGCACCTTATAGAGTCAACATGGACCTCTACAATTACTTACGTGTTGCCATGCCGAAATATGTCTTTTAATTTATTATCACATGATGTGATTTTTGTATTATTGTCTATATTTGCTTGCGCACTTTAGATGTTTAGAACTTAAAAATTCGAATCAGAAGGTCCTGGGTTCGAAACTCACTTCATCGCTAATTTACAAACAAACAAAAAACTTGTAACAAAACTTAGAAAATCGTAAAAGTTGAATGTATGTACTCATATTCAAGCCAAGCATGCAAGTGGAACATGGTGGTATCTCGGAAGGAATCACACTAAAGCTTATATGTTGAACGACCACAAAAAATATTTTGAGTTGTTTACTTCATTTGTCATTTGCTATATATTTAGTTGTTTTATCTTTAGCAACCATCTAGTTAAAACAAGTTAAAACTATTCCAAACCTAATCGAAAGTAACATAAAATGCGTTAAAAAGTTTGGAACCTAGCGGAAAGTATCAAAAAGAGCAACTGTAAAACTACTCCAAACCTGACCGAAAGTATTATAAAAAGACTTAAATTCCGACAGGCCCCTGAACTTTGCTCATCTGGTCAATTTGGCCCCTGAAGTTTGAAAATAGGTCTACTTGCCCCCTGAACTATCCTAACTGGTCATTTTGGCCATTTTCACCTTAAAATGAAGGGTAAAATAGGCATACAACAATAATAGGCATTACGAGTCAATTTATAATAGACAAATTAAAAAAATTAAAAAGTAATATAAAATTAATATTAAATTATTAAATAATAATAAACCCCCACCCACCCCACCCTAAAACCGTTCGCCATTGTAGAACCTGCACGAGAAGACCACCCTAGCCCCAACCCCGTTCACTATTGACGAGGCCTTCACGAGAAGACGATCGAGGTGTTGCACGAGAAGAAGCTCGAGCCGGTGGAGGAAGGGGGAGGTCGAGATCGGATATGGGGGGAGGGGGAGATCGGGACCTGTAAATCGATGAAGATGGACGGAGATCGAGCGGGGGTGGGGCTATTTCAGGGAGGGGTTGTATACGATGAAGACGGAGGGGACGAGGGAAGGAAAAGGCGGTTGCCGGAGATGAGGGATGGGGGTTGGGGACGACGGGGGGAGGGGGATTATTTTTTTATTTTTATTTTGTTTTTAATAACTTTATTTTCTTTTAAATGAGCTCTAATATATTTTCTTTATTAAAAGTGACCCCAAAATGTCTATTATATACTAAATTCCTATTTTGTCCTTCATGAAAAGTTAAAATTTGTTAATTTGCCCCTGAACAGTTATGTAAATGGCCAAAATGACCTGTTGTGAAAGTTCAGGAGGCAAGTAGACCTATTTTCAAACTTCAGGGGCCAAATTGACCAGATGATCAAAGTTCAGGGGCCTGTTGGAATTTAAGCCAAAAATAAAAAAGAAAAGGCTTATTCACATTTTGCCCCCTATAGTATCGTTTTTGTTTTAGATTGCCCCTGTACTATTAATCGTTTCAGATTGCCCCCTGAATCCCTTTTTCCAGTTTTAAAAGATAAAATGACTATGGTACCCCTATCACTATTACAAAGTATAGGGAGTAATATTAACATATTTTAAATAATTAAAATTAAACCCCAACTCTTTCTTCTTCAACACACCCCCACCCCCATCCCCAATAAAATGAGTGAAATTGGTATCCTATACTAATATGTCCAGCAACATTACTTGTTTAGTTCATATTAAATTAATAAAGGATTTTATTCGAACGTATGAAACTGTCATTCTAACGTAGATACACCGTTGCTTTCGTGCGGCCGATAAGGGAAGGGAAAAAAAAATTCCAAAGAAAACGGACAAAGATCTTTGTCTTGAAAATAAATGCCCTAGAATTAGGCTTCACCTATAGATAAGTTGAAACAGATCAGGAGCTTCAAAAGAAAACCTATAATCCTCCCGTTTCCGTGTTGCTTTTCGAAAACTGCTTACGTTTATTTGAAAACCTTAGCAGCAGAAATCTACTGTAAAAATGATCTGTAGAATGCAAATTGTTTGTTATTGCAGGAAATAAAAACAACTACATCTGGACAGCATCATCAACAAGGTTCTTTTTCTTACATTAAGCGACACAATCTAGCTTGCGCATACTAACTCATTTGAACATTTACATATTGATTACTCTGATTCATTCCATCACTATAACCACCACCATCTCCAACTATACCAACTGGAACCTTACTACCGCCACCATCTTCACCTATTCCAACCGGAACCTTACGGGGTCGCCCCCTTTTGCCTCGACCCCTACCTCTACTAGCACTGCTAGGTGTTCCGAACGCATTTTGTGGAAGTGGAGAAGGTATGTTGTTAGCGGATGGTAGGCCTGTTCTTTGTCCACCATTTGATCCCATGAACGGATACACTGGAGCAACACCAGACGGGAAAGGACCACTCGGAGGGACAAAGAGAAAAGGTGAAGAAGCTTGAGAATTCAACATACCCGGGGGCGAAGGAAACACAGGGGAAAGGCATCTCAATGGTGTGACCTCTAGAATCTTAAATTTGTCCAAAGGTTCTTGACCACCTTCAGTCATCTCACTGCACTCAACTGGCTAACAAAAGAGGAAATTCCGTAATTAGTTAAATAGCATAGCTAACACCAAATAGCTAAAGACGACCACTAAAAGTTTCTTTCTCATATGGGCTAAACATACTACAAATTTAACCAAATCTTGTAAAGATTCAAATATCAACTTAGTTACTAAACATGAAGAAATAGTATAACGAAATTGTCAAAAACTTAACTGGCACTATACTCTGGTAGTAACATTCAATTTCAAAATTATTATTTAACTTTTTCGATGATTGAATTTTTAAACTTTGATATCAAATATTTTTTAATATTTGTAATATGAAGTAAAAATTTACATCAAGAAACATATTTCAAACTTCATTTACAACTAACTCCATAATTTTGTATGTCGATCAAGTCTAAAAAGTTCGTTAATTTTGACAATTGAGAATCAAAACTACACAATCTTCCACGGATGGAGTTATTTTATATGCGTAGTATAAAATAACACGAAGTTCAATCATACTAACTATTGAATAAATATAGCATCTTCGAAAAACCCTAACCTGTGTTTGAAAAACCCTTACCAAATTAGATTTCAAAAAGTGGAGAAAATTTTGCAATATTTGTAAAATAAATTCAACTTTTTTCTTCAATTTTATGCAAAACTAACTAGTCAGTTTTAAATTTCGAATTTTACATACACATTGTTCTAATTCTGATTCTAAACTCCGAATTCAATTCCAAGCAAACAAATCAATGGTTGGAGCTAAAGTATTTATGTTTACTCAGTTTTCAACAGTAAAAATCACAGTTTGAGCTCATTCAACATGAAAATTAAAGGAAATTGAAACAGAAGCAACTGGATTTCTATAAACATGATAAATTTGATTTGGACAACAAAAGAGAAGGGAGAAATTGGAGATGATTATACCTTCTGTAAACCACAACTGCTACTCTTGGCACTCGACCTGACCTGGAAACTGGAATTGGCGGGGGGGGGGGGGGGGGGGGGGGGGGGGGGTGGGGGTGGTGTTAAAGGTTGTTCTTGGAGAAAGAGGGGAGACTCGAAAGAGATATATATTCTAATTGGGCCTAGGCTTGTTATGGTCTTATGATAATTATAGAAACTAGTCGTTTGTACACAGTCCAGCCTGTGGGAACTTATTCTTCTTACTGAATTTCTTTTTTGTATAACTAATTAGATATTGATACAAACTTTATAACACATATATGAAAAATATATAATATATATATATATATATATATATATATGTATGTATGTATATATATATATATATATATATATATATATATACATACATACATATATATATATATATATAAAGATCATATATACAATTTCAAAACAGAATTTGAAGGAACATAAATACATCAGTATTACATACAAAAATAAACAATTTTAAATTACTTGATAAATAGTTAAATGGAAGTTTTTTTTAATATCAACACATGTCACTTCATGATTGGCCATATGAGAACATGGAGCTTCATTTTTTTGTAAATGTAACTTCTAATTCCCCCCTTCCCCAATTATATATAGAGTAGATTAGGCTATTAAGTTTCATTAATTAATACTTCCTCCGTTATTAAAATATGTCATATTTTGACTTTTGTTAGTCAAACATAATAAAATTGGACCATAAACTTTTATTAAATGATAAAAATACTCCCTCCGTCCCTAAAAGATTATCACATTTTGACTTTTAATTTGTTAGTCAAACATTACAAAATTTGTCATGAATTCCCACTAAACGATAAGAAATAATATAGTCTTGTGGGACCTTGCTAGATTCGTCTCAATATGTATTTTGAAATATCAACTTTTTATAATTTTTTCGCATGTAGAATAATAGATATTTATATTTTAAATCGTGATTTGTTGACCACTAAAAGTCAAAATGTGACAATCTTTTAGGGACGGAGGAAGTAATAGTCTTGTGGGACCTTGTTAAATTAGTCTCAATATATATTTTTGAAATATCAATTTTTTTTTATAATTTAGGGATGGAGAGATTAATTGTTTCACTCTACTTCTGAGAGAAATTTAGTCATAGTATGAAATGGAAGAAAATAGAAGTACTTCACATGTATATAGATGTTGCTAGTAATTTAAGACGTGCATTACATATGATAATTATTAGTTTTAATATATACAATTTTAAGATCAAGCTTATACATAATTTTTATTTTTCAATATTGTTTCTAAGCCTATAAAAGTTTATTAATTTTTAATAGCTAAATAATTTTCAGCCTTAAAATAAAGTTTATCTTTGATGTAACGAAAACCTCCAAGTTGTTGTTAATGAATTGGTTATGAAACATTAAATATATGGTTTAATTGTTTTTGAAGATATTGACTAAAATCGTCTTTGATCGTTATTTAATATGTACAATTTTAAGATCAAGCTTACAAATATTTTTTACTTTTCAATATTATTTCTGAATCTATAAAAGTTTATTCAAAAATAATACTCCTAATAAGTAAGTTTGAGTCAATATAATTACGTGAAAATAAGTTATACATATATGTTATAAATAAATTCCCATAGTGCTATATGTCATTGATTATTGCGAGTAAATGTATAATAATTATTTTCGTAATTGATTTAAAATTTTTTCATAACTTAAGATATTGAAAGGAATAAGTGAATTTGTAATTGTCGACCTTATAATCACTTCAATTTTATTATCTTCATAATCATTTTAATATATTCCACCTGTTATCATGATCACCTATTATAAAAATTGTATTATGATATTTTAATAATTTATTCAACTACCACTTATGAGAGCTCACTAGCCAATAAACAAGGAAACATATTTCTCAGTTTCTCAGTTGCCACAGATCTTTTTAATTATCATATTTTTTGTTCGAAGTCTTCTGTTTTGTATGTTTATGATGAAACTTCTAGTACTTTTTGGAAGTCATGTACCAGAAGAAATTTATTACTTCCTCTACATCAGAACTTCAATTAATGTATTATTTTACTATCATTTATCAAAAAAAAAATATTTCTCAGTTTCAAATTTTACAAAAATATTAACATGCAGCGTTAAATTTTTAATTTCAACATGACATAATACATATCTTATTTCACACTTGTTGGAATTAATTTAGATGTCAAATGTTAACTCAGAATTTCAAATAATTGTTCAAACTTTGCAAGTAAGTGTAAAAATGTATATTGAATAAGTTTCATTTAGTTACGTTATTTGATGATATAATAGTATGTTTTTTGTTTTACTATATATATATAGAAAATCCAATTTTTAAAATAATAAGAGTATCCATTTTACTGTTCTTTTACTTCTCGATACAATTGTTTTAATTGTTATCCATATTTATATGTATTTCCAACATTCAATCATTGTAGGTGCGAGGCACCGAAATAGGAACGTGACTCGATAACCATCTTAAATAAAATCGATCCCAATTTTGGTTCGAAGCTGATCTTGAAATCCGTCTAGGTAAATTAGGGATCGTTCGGTAGTTAGGTTCTTTATTTAAGACAAAAATGTTATTATTTATTTATAGGCTAATTTGCTAGATATCACTATACTATCAAGTTTGTTTTTGAGGTGTCCCTGAACCTTTTTTTGTATTTTTAAATAATGAAATGACTATTGAACCCTGTCATTATTACAAAGTGTAGGGGACAATATTAAAATATTTTACATAATTAAAAATTAGCCCCAACCTTTCTTCTTTAACACATTCTCATTAGTGCGCAATAATGAGAATTACAAGTGGTGTATTTTTAATCGAATAGCCTAGTGGAAAAAGTTCTTGCTAGTGACTAGAAGGTCATGGGTTCGATACTCATCACCTCATCGCTGATTTACCGAAGGAAAAAGGGAGTCCGAGATCAGCAAAGACGTCCCAAGACCCCGCTCCCGGACTAATGTATTAAATATCAAGCGGTGCTAAGGTTTGATAGTAGTTCCAACCATGTCCCGTTCTTGCAGGCGTGGAAGCTTTGACATAATATTATTAGTAACACACATTACTAAGGTTTCAAGACACCTTCTTTATAAAGTGAATAAATGACTTCCATGTGAACAATATGAAACGCACTCTTACATAGATAGAGGCTTACAAATTTTACATTCACTCACTATTTTTAACAATTTTTGTAGTAAAACAACTCATCAATTTATTCATCATCTTTGAGAAACACCACCACAATTGACAACACTTGAAAACAAGATTGGACAAAAACATTTCCATAGTTTGGATACACCTCCCACATACAAACAAATCAAACACTCTCATGTAGATAATTTAATGAAACATAACTGCAAGCAAAGCAACTAACATAGATGAGCACAACAATGCAGCAGAAACTGGCAAAGCAAATCCATCTCCGGTTACCATCGTCGGCGAAGGCGCCGACGCGCTATCTTGAGCCATGGCACCTGAAATGTATGAAATTTTCATAGCCAACAAAACAAGAATGCTGATTTTATTACCTGAGTTTCCAAAGAAAGCCATCCTTGAGTTTTTGAAAAATAGGTCCTAATAGGCTTTCTTTGGGTGATGAGATAGTTCTTCAGACGAAATAATCTAGTTCTTTCTTACTTTAGTGTGAAATTCTTTAGGCAATAGTCTCAATTTATACTGTTAATGATTATTTTGAAAGCGGAGACCCGCATTCGCTATTCGCATTTTAGTGATTAATCGAGAGATCTTGGACTGATTTAATAGATTGTAAATTATGTCATGCTATCAACTAATAAACCACATTAGATAAATCCTATATTTGTGATAAGTTCGTGTTGAGATTGCTCCTAATAACTTTAAAAATGTCACATGAAAGAGTCTTACATTGAAAAATCAGGAGACAGTTCACCACTTAATAAACCAGTAACTATTTCATCAAACACCAATTAGTTTTAGGATGGTACTTCCTTGGACTATGAAGTGTGTTTTCTCTTTTCATATGGGTGTGGCACAGATCCGATTAATAAATTGATACATTTGGATAAGTATTATTGATAAAACGAATCGAATTCGTAAACGTATGATCACAAGCTCACCTAATCCACATATCCATAATGTCATATATCTTGTACTCCCTCCGTCCCTAAAAGATTGTCACATTTTGACTTTTGGTGGTCAACAAAACACGATTTAAAACATAAATATCTATTATTCTACATGCGAAAAAATTATAAAAGTTAATATTTCAAAAATATATATTGAGACAAATCTAACAAGGTCCCACAAGACTATGTTATTTCTTATTGTATAATTGAAATTCATGATCAAATTTTGTAATATTTGACTAACAAAAGTCAAAATGTGAATATTTGACTAACAAAAGTCAAAATGTGACAATCTTTTAGGGACGAGGGAGTAGTATATTATATTACTCGGCTAGGATGTAGTATTTCATTTATCCGATGCCTTAGTTTTCAAGTCTATTGGGGCCCACAATGTTCACCACATTATTGTATGAGGAAGCTTGATTGGTTACAAGTTCTTGATTCACATGAAACATGAATACATGATGATGTTGAATCAAGTAACAAGATCGATTCAGCCAGCTGCTTGGAATGTTTGGCAAGCTTTTTAGATGAACATAATTTTGGGTCCATCATTTGGTACTTCGTCCAATCATGTTAATAACACGACAGTTAAGAGTGTAATTTGATACAATCACATCTAGCTCGTTAGAGCTATATATAGCTACATATGAGCGAAGGTGAGTCGAACTTTCACTTTCGAAAACTAATCGAGTTAGTAGTGGAGGAATTAGGGCGTCATGGCATGGTAGTTGGGATGATGAGGGGCGGATCTAGAAAATATTTTTTGAGATGGATACAATCTCTTATGAAACAAAACTTTTAGAAAGGTGAAAAAATAATTATCGAATTATTTATATTTTTTAGATGTGCAACTAAAAACTTACAAAATAACAATCGCTCAAATCTATATTTTCATTAACAAAATGGCAAAAATATTTATTCATCTTTATTAAATAACAAATTGTACATAACAATAATAAAACAAAAATAAGTGACTCCCCCGACTACACCCACCCAAGCCCCATCTTCACTGGGCAACACTATACATACATTAAAATAGTGTTTTGTTGTAGCATGAAATTATCATTTTATCATTACTTAACTTCCTCACCTACTACACTTTTAAATCGGGGGATAGAATAGCCATTTCACTCTTAAAATAACTGTTTTGGTGTGTATAACAAATCAAATCTTCACCCCCCACCCCACTTATTTGTTGTGATATTTGCACCCTGGCTAGTGGCCACACCCCACCTATATCTTCCCACTCGAACCCTAGAATCTCTTAAAGTTAATTCATACATTTACTAAGACTAAAGTCAATGGACTTTTTATGATTCCGTCTCCTAATAAATCAAAGAAGATCGCAATATACTCACCTCAGCTCTTGATTTGGTCTAATGTAATATTACCAAATAGTAATGTCTTCTTTAGAACCTAAACTAAGGCAAAATATCAAAGGCTTCTCAAAGAAACCATCATAAATTATTCATAATTATCCTTCTTGAATAAATGAGGAGATAATTGGCTACAATATGAGATAATTTAGGGGTAAAAATTTGCTCATATTTTATGAAAATTATTGAATAGTTCTTGCACGTGTCCAACTAATGCATGACATCTAGTGATATATCAATATTGGGATGTGGAATAGCTTACCAGCAAATATTGCTTCCTTGTTGCATCTAGATATGGAAGGTGAACCGAATAAAAAACCATATTATCTAAGGCATTTTTCACTAAGTATGTGGGCAGCCAGCTGATTTGGATTCTCTAAAGATCATTAACTTAAACAAGTTCAGCTAGATTGCTGTTTAATATTCACTAAGTAACTTAGCTCTCAACTAGTGCTGTTAAAGGACCGGGTAACTCGTAACCCGCTCGTTACTCGACTCGGAAAACTCGGGTCCGTTACCCGCTCGTATCCTTATCGAGCGATACTCGAGTAATTTTTTTTACTCGATACCCGAATCGAAAAACCCGGGTCCGCTCGATTACCCGCTCGTTTATTTTTTATATTGTATATTTATATGTAATATATGTTATACTTTAATCATATTGAATTTCAAATGACCAATATAAAATTAGTATTGAAAAGAATTCACAAATTTGCATTTAACAATTAAATATGTTTGAAGAGAACCCCAAAAATAAAATTTTTAAATAAAAATTTGGGGATAACCCGGAACCCGCTCGTCACCCGGCTAAAAAAACTCGGCTCGGTACCCGCTCGTGTCCTTATCGAGCGATACGAGGGTAATACATTTGCTACCCGGCTCGTTATAACCGGGTAATTACCCGACTCGATAAAATAAAAACCCGGTCGGGTAACCCGTTACCCGCTCGAACCCGGTTCGTTAACAGCACTACTCTCAACAGAACCTAGATAAATTATTCCTAAAAAAACAACTATTACATAGAATAAGCAATTTCATTATCATTGTATGCAAAAATGCCATATTCTTTTGAACAATTTGTTATCTATTTTTAATTCTTTCACATAACATGAATAAAGTTTCATCAGTATTATTGGATTATGGCAGTAGTAAAAGACAACAATGTCATTATCAGTTTAAATGAAAATGCCATATAAATGTAATCCCTTTTTTTCCTAAATTCAATTGTTTCACATAACAGGGCTAGAGTTTCTACCTAAATTCAAGTATAGTTCTACAATTTTTCAGGGGAAGGATCATGTCAAATTAAAAACATGCCATTTATATACAAGGGTTGATTAAATAATAGCAATTATAGCAATATATTTTTCGAACATAATTCCATCAAATTATTTACGGAATAATCACTTTCGGAATTGTTATACTCTACACACAACACATAAAAATTCAATCTTTTTCATGTTTTCATGGGTTTCATTACGATGGTGCTAAATATTACCCCGAGACCAACTATGCTTGTTAAAAAATTTGAACAAAATATGTTATTTTTGACAATTCTCATGCCAATTTACGTGTAATAACACCTCTATGTAATTATAACAACTAACTCATAATAATCTCAAACCATCGCACATAAAGTTCACTTTTTTTAGTTTTTTACTCAGATTTTCCACAAATCGTCACATGCAATGTAATTGGAGTGAAGAAAACGAGTAATAGAACTTACCCCTGCTCCTAGTTCTTGAGGTCGATGCCATTGCTTCAATTTTGGATGAAATTTCGAAAATTTCAGTGGGGTTTGGACTTCAATTCAAGGGTTTTGAGTACCAGTGGGGTTTGGCTTCGTGTTTAATGGGTGCTGGCCTAATTATTCGGGTGGGTTAATGCCTGCAATTTCGTGATCATGCCGATAATTTCGGAAGCGGTTGAATGTCGGGTGGGGGGGAAGGGGGGGGGGGGGGGAGGGGGTTGAGGCGGGACAATGAAAAGGATGATTGGGCGCGTGTGAAATTTTTTGGGGGTGAAATGGATTTGGTTTTGATTTAATGCATTTGAAATGACATTATTGTCCCTTGTTATTAGGATGATAACACTAAGGTGTTATCATATAAGTTTTTTTCTTATATCATAACACAAATCTGTTATCACCTTAATAACTCAATTGTGGACCGTTGGATCATGATGTTTTTGGTAGTTTCTAATCTTGTAGATGATATTAAAGGAGGGTGTTTTGGGAAGATAGTATTAGTTGAGTTTTAAGCTAAAAAACCGCCCCACTCTCCAATAGGCGCGAGTGGCTTACACTCACGCGTTTAATTTCCTATTTTTAAGGGCGGTTGCAATTTATTTTAGCATTAATGGGACGGTTGCAATTAGTTTGTTTAAATGTTTCCTTTTTTGTCTCCTAATTTGTGGGTGATACGATTTTTGGCATTATTTGAGTCAACATATAAATCAATATAATTAATATGCATTAATTATGTAGATACTATGCTATGTAATTTGTACTTGGTATTTTTGTTTTAGTCTTCTATGTAATTGTAATAGAATTTAATCGTATTATAAGATATTTATAATAACTAAATTGTGACTTCGAAATAGAGGTTTCCTAGTTCGAATTGAATACATTAAGCTAATTATTTGGCTATTTCAGGGTTCCTGTTTTTGTGGGATATATTTTTTGTTTAGTATTACATGTATTATGCAATTAAAATTAAATTTCCATAATTCGCAATTTTGTGGAAAGTCAGTATGGGCCACGGATGACATGACATAGGTAGCTGATGTCATGTTTAGGTTTTAGTAAATATTTGTCTTTTATTTCGATTGGGTATTTTTGTATTATACCTTAATGTAATCTAAGTAGAAGATGATGGCAATATAAATTCCTAATTAAAAACATGTGATGTCGAAATAGAGCTTTCCTAGTTTGAATTGATTACATTAAGGTAATTATTTGGCCAATAGAGGTTTCCTATTTTTGTGGGATCTATTTTGGCTTTAGTATTACACGTAGGAATTATGAAAAATTATATTTCCATAATTGCCAATCTTGTGGAATGTCAGTATGGGCCACGGATGACATGACCTATCAATCTGATTTCATGTTTCGGTTTTAGTAAATATTTATGTTTCCTAATCAATCACAACTCTATGTTATTGTTGTTGCATTAATATTGTGCATTATAAATAGTTTCTTTGGCAAGAGTCTCAATATTCGTGGGATTTATATTTGACGTAATTGATAGAATAATTTCATATTCTTAGAAGTTAATTACGTTTAGTTTCCACCAATTTAACTTTTGAGTATTCTGCGTTTTGTTGTTTTTGTTTGGCCATGGAGCATAGCTTTGAAGCAGGCATTTGTTTTTCCATCTCCTTATGTGTTTGTATAGGGTTTGCTTAATTTTTTTCCGGGCTCTGTCTAGTTTTCTAAGATTATTGTTTGTTTGATGCACTTCTGTTGTGTGGTGGTGGAATTATTCACTTAGGTGACAATGCCACTGATTATGGAAGTGACAATGCAACATATTATGCAAGTGATGATAACTCTCATGAATCGGTGCCTCATATGTCTGGTAAGTTTGTAGTTATTTATGGCTTTGCTTTTTATTGTTTTTTACAATTCATGATTGTTGTCTAATTATAGTTTGTTGACTAAGTATGTTTTTGTGCAGAGTTAGAAGTTGTTGGTACTTCACAAGCAGCCGTGCCGACTGTTTCTGGTAATTTGTTGTAGTTGGTATTAATTGTTTATAAGCGCGTACTTGTTTCAGTTGGGGTGTTTTGAGTTGTTTTTGTGTTTTGTTTAATGTGTTTGTAATATTGATGTTTGGTCATAAATTTGTTTATCGCTATGAAAGGTAGGTTTTTAATTCTAATTCAATAGGATTTGTGTAGGTGTCATTATAATGTATGTTAGTAATGACAACATAATATTAATGAATGGAATGGTGCTAGAGTATCTATAATTCTCACTTGAAAGAATACATTTTTCTTTGTATTGTCAATTATCTAATTTACTAATTCCGAATGTGTAATGCACAACACTCATGTATAGATTGTATTGTGCTTGTAACACAGGGTTTCCTTATAGTCCTCATGATGTTGAATCATATAAGGATTTAGTGTTTCAAGGTACGGAAGACGCCAAACAGTTCTATGGAGACTATGGTAGGAGTCGTGGTTTCGGCGTTCGCATCGGGTCATGGACCAAAAGAAAAAGAGCTGGAACTGGAGCCGTATATGTGAGGTACATAAGGCTTGTTTGCCGGAAAGAAGGGGAGAAGAAGGATAGTGATAAGTCTGGCCCCATTATGGGTGGGATGATGACCAAAACCATCCTTTGGTTGAATCAACCAGATTACTATTCACTGGGCAAAGCAAACAATATATGCAATATAATATTGCACACTTTGCCCACCCGGTGCTTCCCTTTGAATCTGCCAACCTTTCTTCAAGAACCCGGAAGTGCACAGCCTTTTGGACGTCTCCAGGTAGCCCAATCTCGCTCCATAGCGCTTGCATTTGCTCAGGTGTGCAGGTCAGTATGTCGATGGGTATCCTCCCCCTCGGAAGATGGTATACTCGATAGATGTCGTCTTCCGTAATTCTGAGGACTTCACTTTTGCTAATTCTGATTTGTGGACCATTGTCCACCTCCCAGTTCTCTACCACCCACTTCACGAAGTTGGAACTAACTGCATTCCAGTTGCATATCTCCGGTAAGCTGCCGAAGCCGGTCATGCGCAACTTTCGTTGCTTTCTCTCAAAGCTAGGCATGTCATGCCTAGCATTCTTGAATAGGTTGTAAACCTTGCCTATTTTCGATTTGATTCGGATTCGACCTGGCGATCCTCCTTTTCCTTTTTTTGAGCATTTTTCTTTGGTACAACTTGCACTTGTTCCATTTGTTCGTCTTCTTGTGTTATTCCTAGATCGAATGAAGGTGTTGGACCTAGGTGTTCAATGTCGTAATCTGCAAAGTTGACCCAAGAAAGTATGTTAGGACCATAGTAAACTAAATTGCATGTATGACAATGTTGTTGTATTGAACATAGTGGTTGCACAAAGTTGTGGTAATGGACATTGTAGTCATTAATTCAATACAGTAGACTGGTATTGTATTCTGGTTTACAGTTAGAATGCATATTTTTAATATGTAGATTGCATTGCAATACATCCAACCAATTACATATCTTCATCAATGTTAAATCAGAATAGCACTAACATAACAACATATGACTCATAAGATGGAAATCATTTTTTTCCAGTAGTGTGGGCTTAACACATTTCCAAACTCGGAACGCCTGAAGGAACTAAGAAATTTCAAATAAC
Organism: Echium plantagineum; assembly: GCA_003412495.2. NCBI lineage: Eukaryota > Viridiplantae > Streptophyta > Magnoliopsida > Boraginales > Boraginaceae > Echium > Echium plantagineum. The sequence continues at coordinate 2,559,627 of CM016568.1, read as the reverse complement.
AATCCAAAATAACTATATCTCTCAACAGAACCTAGAAAAATTATTCACTAATTAACTTAGCTCTCAACAGAACCTAGAAAAATTATTCCTAAGAAAACAACTTTTACATAGAAATAGCAATTTCATTATCATTGTATGCCAAAATGCCATATACTTTTGAACAATTTGTTATCTTCTTTCAATTGTTTCACATAACAAGAATAAAGTTTCAAACTAATCCCAAGTATAGCTATACAATTTTCCAGGGGAGGCATCATTTTTAATTAAAAACATCCATATGAAGACTAATATTTTTCATACATTATTAGCAACAACAGTAGTATTGGATTATGGCAGTAGTAAAAAACAACAATGTCATTATCATTTTATTTCAAAAATGCCATATAATTATTAGGGTGATAACACTAAGGTGTTATGATATAAGTCAACTTCCCCCCCACCCGACATTCAACCGCTTCCGAAATTATCGGCATGATCACGAAATTGCAGGCATTAACCCACCCAAAAAATTAGGCCAGCACCCATTAAACACGAAGCCAAACCCCACTGGTACTCAAAACCCTTGAATTGAAGTCCAAACCCCACTGAAATTTTCGAAATTTCATCCAAAATTGAAGCAATGGCATCGACCTCAAGAACTAGGAGCAGGGGTAAGTTCTATTATTCGTTTTCTTCACTCCAATTACATTGCATGTGACGATTTATGGAAAATCTGAGTAAAAAACTCAAAAAAGGGATTATAATTATATGGCATTTTCAAATAAAATGATAATGACAAAGTTGTTTTTTACTACTGCCATAATCCAATACTACTGTTGTTGCTAATAATGTATGAAAAATATTAGTCTTCATATGGATGTTTTTAATTAAAAATGATGCCTCCCCTGGAAAATTGTATAGCTATACTTGGGATTTGTTTGAAACTTTATTCTTGTTATGTGAAACAATTGAAAGAAGATAACAAATTGTTCAAAAGTATATGGCATTTTGGCATACAATGATAATGAAATTGCTATTTCTATGTAAAAGTTGTTTTCTTAGGAATAATTTTTCTAGGTTCTGTTGAGAGCTAAGTTAATTAGTCAATAATTTTTCTAGGTTCTGTTGAGAGAATATAGTTATTTTGGATTGTTATTTGAAATTTCTTAGTTCCTTCAAGCGTTCCGAGTTTGGAAATGTGTTAAGCCCACACTACTGGAAAAAAATGATTTCCATCTTATGAGTCATATGTTGTTATGTTAGTGCTATTCTGATTTAACATTGATGAAGATATGTAATTGGTTGGATGTATTGCAATGCAATCTACATATTAAAAAATATGCATTCTAACTGTAAACCAGAATACAATATCAGTGTACTGTATTGAATTAATGACTACAATGTCCATTACCACAACTTTGTGCAACCACTATGTTCAATACAACAACATTGTCATACATGCAATTTAGTTTACTATGGTCCTAACATACTTTCTTGGGTCAACTTTGCAGATTACGACATTGAACACCTAGGTCCAACACCTTCATTCGATCTAGGAATAACACAAGAAGACGAACAAATGGAACAAGTGCAAGTTGTACCAAAGAAAAAGGCTCAAAAAAAGGAAAAGGAGGATCGCCCAGGTCGAATCCGAATCAAATCGAAAATAGGCAAGGTTTACAACCTATTCAAGAATGCTAGGCATGACATGCCTAGCTTTGAGAGAAAGCAACGAAAGTTGCGCATGACCGGCTTCGGCAGCTTACCGGAGATATGCAACTGGAATGCAGTTAGTTCCAACTTCGTGAAGTGGGTGGTAGAGAACTGGGAGTGGGAGGTGGACAATGGTCCACAAATCAGAATTAGCAAAAGTGAAGTCCTCAGAATTACGGAAGACGACATCTATCGAGTATACCATCTTCCGAGGGGGAGGATACCCATCGACATACTGACCTGCACACCTGAGCAAATGCAAGCGCTATGGAGCGAGATTGGGCTACCTGGAGACGTCCAAAAGGCTGTGCACTTCCGGGTTCTTGAAGAAAGGTTGGCAGATTCAAAGGGAAGCACCGGGTGGGCAAGTGTGCAATATTATATTGCATATATTGTTTGCTTTGCCCAATGAACAGTAATCTGGTTGATTCAACCAAAGGATGGTTATGGTCATCATCCCACCCATAAATACAATACCCATTCTTCGCATCATCCATCTGAAACAGTAGTTGAGCCTTACAATTACACCTAGTGTCAGCTCTTCGGTGTTTTCGAATGGGGCCAGACTTATCACTATCCTTCTTCTCCCCTTCTTTCCGGCAAACAAGCCTTATGTACCTCACATATACGGCTCCAGTTCCAGCTCTCTTTCTTTTGGTCCATGACCCGATGCGAACGCCGAAACCACGACTCCTACCATAGTCTCCATAGAACTGTTTGGCATCTTCCGTACCTTGAAACACTAAATCCTTATATGATTCAACATCATGAGGACTATAAGGAAACCCTGTGTTACAAGCACAATACAATCTATACATGAGTGTTGTGCATTACACATTCGAAATTAGTAAATTAGATAATTGACAATACAAAGAAAAATGTATTCTTTCAAGTGAGAATTATAGATACTCTAGCACCATTCCATTCATTAATATTATGTTGTCATTACTACCATACATTATAATGACACCTACACAAATCCTATTGAATTAGAATTAAAAACCTACCTTTCATAGCGATAAACAAATTTATGACCAAACATCAATATTACAAACACATTAAACAAAACCCAAAAACAACTCAAAACACCCCAACTGAAACAAGTACGCGCTTATAAACAATTAATACCAACTACAACAAATTACCAGAAACAGTCGGCACGGCTGCTTGTGAAGTACCAACAACTTCTAACTCTGCACAAAAACATACTTAGTCAACAAACTATAATTAGACAACAATCATGAATTGTAAAAAACAATAAAAAGCAAAGCCATAAATAACTACAAACTTACCAGACATATGAGGCACCGATTCATGAGAGTTATCATCACTTGCATAATATATTGCATTGTCACTTCCATAATCAGTGGCATTGTCACCTAAGTGAATAATTCCACCACCACACAACAAAAGTGCATCAAACAAACAATAATCTTAGAAAACTAGACAGAGCCCGGAAAAAAATTAAGCAAACCCTATACAAACACATAAGGAGATGGAAAAACAAATACCTGCTTCAAAGCTGTGCTCCATGGCCAAATAAAAACAACAAAACGCAGAATACTCAAAAGTTAAATTGGTGGAAACTAAACGTAATTAACTTCTAAGAATATGAAATTATTCTATCAATTACGTCAAATATAAATCCCAAGAATACTGAGACTCCTGCCAAAGAAACTATTTATAATGCACAATATTAATGCAACAACAATAACATAGAGTTGTGATTGATTAGGAAACATAAATATTTACTAAAACCGAAACATGAAATCAGATTGATAGGTCATGTCATCCGTGGCCCATACTGACATTCCACAAGATTGGCAATTATGGAAATATAATTTTTCATAATTCCTACGTGTAATACTAAAGCCAAAATAGATCCCACAAAAATAGAAAACCTCTATTGGCCAAATAATTACCTTAATGTAATCAATTCAAACTAGAAAAGCTCTATTTCGACATCACATGTTTTTAATTAGGAATTTATATTGCCATCATCTTCTACTTAGATTACATTAAGGTATAATACAAAAATACCCAATCGAAATAAAAGACAAATATTTACTAAAACCTAAACATGACATCAGCTACCTATGTCATGTCATCCGTGGCCCATACTGACTTTCCACAAAATTGCGAATTATGGAAATTTAATTTTAATTGCATAATACATGTAATACTAAACAAAAAATATATTCCACAAAAACAGGAACCCTGAAATAGCCAAATAATTAGCTTAATGTATTCAATTCGAACTAGGAAACCTCTATTTCGAAGTCACAATTTAGTTATTATAAATATCTTATAATACGATTAAATTCTATTACAATTACATAGAAGACTAAAACAAAAATACCAAGTACAAATTACATAGCATAATATCTACATAATTAATGCATATTAATTATATTGATTTATATGTTGACTCAAATAATGCCAAAAATCGTATCACCCACAAATTAGGAGACGGATAATGCTATGCATAGTACACTTATATAGAGTACACTAATTCAAATTACCAAAACGCCCCTAAAAATGAGGCTGAACAAAAAAATCAACATTCATTTGAAAAGAATCCTTTCTCTGCCAACAGTAGTTTCTCTGAGAATCCTACCATGAAAAAAACTTTTCATCTTCTCTCACTTTCTTGCTCATCCCACACTATCAAAATTTATGGTGCACACACTTATGGCTCTCATCTAGGCAACCGCTCTACGTCTATCAAAATTCATGGCTTTCACAATCCTACTGTGAAGTTCTTCATCATCACAGCGCTTCTAAACAAAAATTTTGTTTACAAGTTTTCAATTTTCTTACAGTTTCCTTTTTCATTTGATAGGTTTTAATTTCAATTACCCACTTGACTTTATTGATTAACCCATTTGTTTACAACTTTCCAATTTTCTTACGGTTTCCTTTTTCACTTGATAGGTTTTAATCTCAATTACCCACTTGACTTTATTGATTAACCCATTTGAAATATTCTTCAATTTAAAATGAATTCAACTGCCTTGGATGAATTACATAAAATTTTATAATTTGATATAAAATTGAAAAATGAAGTGGTGCTAAACTGCAACACAAAAACTGATTTTGAGATTTTTCACAAAAAACTTGTATATTTACTCAATAAATAAATTTCTGATCTACATTGAACCCCTTCCAAGCAATAGTTCATATCTGTACGTGAAGAGGAAATTTTCAGACTTTATGCTATATCAATTTATAATATTACTGACGATAAAGAATAGAAATGTATTGTTTGAAGCAAGAGGCAATGAAAAAGAATAAACTGAATTGTGAAGACAAAAGAAGAGAGAAATTTCTCTTAGTGAGAGAAGGTAGAAGTACAATGAAAAGAATCTTTGTAGTTTATTGAATTTAAATGGGTATTTTAGGTAATTTGATGGGGTACTATATATAAAAGTACTATAAATAGAATTTACGTTAGGAGACAAAAAAGAAAACATTTAAACAAACTAATTGCAACCGTCCCATTAATGCTAAAATAAATTGCAACCGCCCATAAAAATAGAAAATTAAACGCGTGAGTGTAAGCCACTCGCGCCTATTGGAGAGTGGGGCGGTTTTTTAGCTTAAAACTCAACTAATACTATCTTCCCAAAACACCCTCCTTTAATATCATCCACAAGATTAGAAACTACCAAAAACATGATGATCCAACGGTCCACAATTGAGTTATTAAGGTGATAACAGATTTGTGTTATGATATAAGAAAAAACTCAAGTGAGTCCCTCTTTTTTGCTTGATAATATACTAATTTGGTTTCTCATTTATGTCTTCTTTCCACAAGGTTACCTCCCTCACAGAAGTTCAAAGAGATGAATGTGATCGACTATAGAAGCTTTCGGGTTGAGATTGTATCGCCTCTTCGATGTGCCATTGACGTTGTCTCAATGGTCAATAATCCAACATATGAGATGAATCTTGCTCGACTCGAATCCCTTCGACTTGATGCGTCACCCTAAGCGACCTCTTTGGAAGTTATGTAATAATCTGTGTTGTTTAAATGTCCTAAATAGCCTACATAGTACTTTAGGAGAACTGAATTGGTGCCTTTGATTTGGAGATTTTTCTTTGTCTAAAATAACTCATCAATCAAAATGATGTTTGCCCTAAATGTTTCTTCCTATATAGCATTCAAACTTTTGCTAAAAAACACATCCTAATTTACTAAGCAATATACTCATAATTTTGTACACAGATACACAACCGGATCCTATTTTGAAAACATGACCAAATTCTCTAAAACGAGGACAAGAGAACATATTCAAGACATACACAATCATAACATATATAGAGCTCGAGGGATGGACAATGCGTGCCCTCTAACGCTTGGAATCATTTCACTATTCGATTACATACGTATAATCTATCTTGCATTCCTACGTATAATCTCATCAGCCCCTTCGAACGTGAATATGTGCATATATTTTCATCCTAAACAGAAAATAAATCGTTCACTGGCAACATCCACCCTTTTTTTCACCATTCGAACTTCCAGGAACAATAATACTCGTCCCTTTCAAGGATGGCGACGCACCATAACTAATATCACCAACGTTTAACGTCTTTTTGCTTATAATTTTGTATATTTCTTTAAGGACAGTCATGAAAGCATCCTCGACGTTGGTGGATTCGAGGGCAGACGTTTCCATAAAGCACAAGTTCTCCCTCTCAGCAAACTCTTGCGCGTCTTCAATTGGCACCGCTCTCAGGCTTCCCAGGTCGCACTTATTACCTATCAACATTATCACTATGTTCTTGTCTGCGTGGCCTCTCAATTCCTCTAACCATCTTGCCATATGATCAAACGATTGACGTTTCGTTAAATCATACACCAGCATCGCCCCAACTGCTCCACGATAATACGCGCTCGTCACTGCCCGATACCTATCATTATAGCCCATTACACAAACAGAGATCAGATACTATTATTGCCAAAACATACATACATACATAAATCTCTAAATAAGAGTGTGAAAAACCGTCACACAGTAACGGTCCTCATACACCTCTACCCTGGAGTACATGAACGAGGTAAATCCTAACGAGAATATGTATACCTTTCTTGACCAGCAGTATCCCAAATCTGAGCCTTGACAGTTTTTTGATCAATTACAAGAGTTTTGGTCTGAAATTCAACCCCAATTGTAGCTTTTGCCTCCAAACTAAATTCATTTCGAGCAAAACGTGCCAAAATTTGAGATTTGCCCACAGCAGAGTCTCCAATCAACACAACCTTAAAAACATAATCAATGTTCTGACTGTATTGTCCATATAAATTCGACATTATCGAAATCGTCCTAAAGCGATCAATGAATTGTCCGCCTCGCCTCGCCTACATATATACAATTCAAGATTTCACCTCCAATTGAAACTTTTCATTACCATCAAGAATATCTTCAAAGCGAGTCATATATGTTGTCACCTTATCGAATCAGATTATTCGAAATATGGCACATACCGTTTTAATTCGTTTAAATTAATTTTAACAGCAAGATATTGTTTTTTCAATATTTATTTATGGAATTGAATATGATGAAGTTTAGAAAAGAGAAAATTGAACAAGGTGGCACATGAAATGTTTTAAGTATTTCGGTTTTCTTGTGTGAAGAGTGAACTTAGGAAAGACCAACGGCTCCTATGGGACCATTTAACTAATTTTCAGGATATGTGCTTCCATATTTAATTTATTTGTGATTTTAATTTACATAAATTTAGTATACAAAACATGGGTTCCATAGTTTAAATAAATCCTTAACTAGGTATCTATAACATGTAAGATACTCTCTCCATTTCAAAATAGTTGACGTTTTAGCTATTCGCACATAGGTTTAGAAAAAAATTAAAAGTTGTCAAAAAGTACATTGAGAAAGTAGAAATACAATTATTTGGAACTATGTCATTGGTTGTTTGCTAATTTCAAGAGAAAAAGTAGTCAAAAAGTTCATTGAGAATGTAAAGTACAATTTTCAATGTTAAAACGACAACTATTTTGAAACAAAAGAATAGTGCTAGGACGTCAACTATTTTGGAACAGGAGTATTGATTTTATTATTGTGATTCATGTCTTCTTGTAAATGGACTTGAGTTACACAAAAATTTGGCACTTTACCCCGTCCCTTTTTCTTTAATTTTTGTCCTCGTTCCATTTTTTTTAAAGATTTCTTTATCCCTACAACCCTACATCTTAAATGGACAAAATTATCCGATCTTTCCTAACCCCATATTCTTCTTTTTAATACCACCATCACCACTAACACCGCCATCACATACTTTTACCACCACCACCACCACCATCAATACCACAAACACAACAATCACCACTAATATTATTTCCCCCTATAACCACCATTAATCATCACTATAACCCAAAAACACCTCCTAACCACCATACACACCAAAAAAAAACTTGAAAATCACCACCTCCCTCATCCAAAAATTTGATATTTGCTACCCCTTCCCCCAAAACCCTAAATCGTGACCTTCGCATTCTCTCCCAAAAAACCCTTGGAATTCTCGGTTTTAGTGTGAGATTTGGTAGGGGGTCACCATTTTTAGGTGGGGGTGAGTGGGTTATTCTTGGTGGTGGTGGGGTTATGGCTTAGTATGGTGTGGTGGTGATGGTGGTAATGGATTTGATGTTTGGTGGTGATAATGTGAGTGTTGGTAGTATATGGTGGTTGGTTATGGTGTGTAACGCCCCGCCCCGAAAATCGGGTCGGAACGTTATTTGATTTGATGGACTGACCTCCAAACCACCACGGGTCTTTCCAGCACGTTTTGCCCTCACTCACATGCTCACCGGGACACTTCCCAGTGGGTCACCCATCCCCGAATTACCCCAAGTCAAGCACGCTTAACTTTAGGTTGGGCTACCGAAAAGAAGATGCATCTTGGTGATATGAGTAGTACCAATCAAATCATATCAAACATATCACATCGCCCACTTTGGGCCGGGTATTACAATCTCCCCCACTTAAACACTCAACGTCCTCGTTGAGTCCATCCACATCCACATCTACATCCACATCGAGGACCGTACCATCCGTATGAGACTCATCTCACAATTCCAGACAACCTGGCTCCGATACCATTTGTAATGCCCCGCCCCGGAAACCGGCTCGGAACGTTATTTGATTTGATGGACTGGCCTCCAAACCACCACGGGTCTTTCCAGCACGTTTTGTCCTCACTCACATGCTCACCGAGACACTTCCCAGTGGGTCACCTATCTCCGAATTACCCAAGTCAAGCACGCTTAACTTTAGAGTTCTTATGAGTTGGGCTACCGAAAAGAAGATGCATCTTGGTGATATGAATAGTACCAATCAAATCATATCAAACATATCACATCGCCCACTTTGGACAGAGTATTACATGGTGATCGTAAAATAGTGAAGAAGAAGATGATACTTTGGAAAGATAGTCAATTTTATCAATTCAATTGAGAAGGGTAAAGAAATCTAAAACAAAAGGTAAAAAGGCAAATATCAAAAATAAAAAAATGGAGTGTTAATGTGCCAAATTTCTTCTTCAGTTATACTCCTCCCCACCCACACGCTTCTTTTCAAATTTTCTTTTCTCCATTCCTCTAGTAGCAATGCTCATTAATATTTTGGTGGGGCATTTTTTTGATAACTACTCCCTATATTCATCAAAGATTGTCATATTTTGATTTTTGTTGATTAACATTAAGAAGTTTGATAATAAATTCTCATTAAACGATAAGAAATAATATAGTCTTGTGGAATCTTGTTAGAATCGCTCAATATAGGTTTTTGAAATATCAACTTTTTATAATCTTTTCGCATGTAAAATAAAAGATATTTATATTTTAAATCGTGTTTTATTTGTCATCAAAAGTCAAATTGTGACAATAATGTAAGAATGGGGGGAGTATGTTAAGAACTGACCTCCAGACGGGAACCTATTTCTCCAGGGCTTTTGAACTTGGAGATATTGCAGAACGATGTGCTACTCTCCACACGGCACAATAAAAGTGATACTCACTCCGTCTCTAAATGATTGGTACATTTTGACTTTACATGCTCAAATTTTAAAAATTTTGATCAATAATTCTCGTTAACCAATAAGAAAATAATATAGTCATATGATATCTTGTTAGATTCGTTTCAATATATATTTTTGAATTATCAACTATTTGTAATTTTTTCATACTGAAAATAGGAGATATTTATATTTAAAATCGTGTTTTGTTGACTATGAAAATTCAAAATATACCAATTATTTACGGACGGAAGAAATATCATTTTCACTGCAGCAGCAAATGGCCAAGGTATTATACCATATAAACGAATAGGAATACCCTTCGGGCATTGCAAGTTTAAAAAACCTCCTATGGTTGGAATTAGAGAAAATTATCGGTTTCGTCCTAATAAATATGTGCAAGTTGCACTTTGATCTTACTTAATGGACATGATGTGGATATGGTCACAACAATTGTTATATTTTGTGCACTTTTGTCCCTCCACGTTAAAAATTCACGGAAATTGTAACTTTGGGCCAAAATTGAAGTTTTAGCATTAGTTCAAGGTTAAAACGCAAATTGGACACAATGTTATCTTGTGTAATTTTTTTGGTTCACTTTGTTCCTCGTAATTAATTTTTTCCAATTTTTTTTGCGATTATTTTGTCTTTTTTCATTTTTTTTTCGATTCCTTTTCTGTTTGTGATTTCTTTTCGATTTTTTATATAGTAAAAATGGTTCCATTTTTTACTTTTTTAACAAAAATGTTCGGTTTTGATAATTGTTTTGTCAAAAATGTTCGATTTTAATAATTGTTTTGCTAAAAAATGTTCGATTTTAATAACTGTTTCGCGAAAAGATCTGATATCAGTTTGCATGTATCCATGAGGAGGTTGCTCTATCGATTGCTAGGTAACACTAGAAATAAGTATTGCAAATACTAGGAGTGCATTTCGCATATCACAAATCACATGATGATTCATGTGGATATCGAATCTTGCCAATGTTTCCATCAGCACCTTCTTGGAATAGTTTTGTTCTTTATTTTCCTCTCCTCCAAAAAATACCTATAATGTTCTAGTGGAATGACGGTTGATTCGGAGCATTCGTTGGTGTGGACTACATCTTGGAGGTGCTGGATTTCAAGCACTTAGGAGAAGGATTTCACTTTCCGATACACTACTCCTAAAAGCCAAAAGGTACAAAATCACTAAACCCCATTAAATTATTGTCAATTATAATTCGTAGGATCTTTGTTTAGGTAAACGAAAGTTATGACGTTCATTAGAATATGTTCTAAATCTCATCACCTACTTTATGTAGGATCATTATATCAATTTTCTTGTTGAATTTGGATGGTTTTTCCAATACGATTGATAAAAATGGTTGTTTTATCTCTAAGAATAAAAATGTTTATTGTACTACATCCCTGCAGAGTGGTCTCTACATCTTGGAAACAAGTGTAGAAACTTATAACATTTGTATGAAAAGGAACAACCCCAATGACTTGAACCCGACATACTTAGGGCATTGCAGACTCGGTCATATAAGTGACAAACGCATTAAAGAACTTCATGAAAATGGAATTCTTATGTCATCTGGTTTTGAATCTTATGACAAATGTGAGTCATGTCTTTTAGGCAAGATGACAAAGTCACCTTTTACTGGTACGATGAAAGGGCAAGTGATTTATTTGGAATCATACATACTGATATATGTGGCCCAATGAACACACCCGCTAGAGGAGGTTGTCCTTATTTTATCACCTTCACCGATGATCTGAACAGATATGGTTACGTATACCTGTTGAGACATAAAAGTGAAGTCTTTCAAAAATTCAAAGAGTTTCAGAAGGCAGTAGAAAACCAACTCGGCAGGACAATCAAGATTCTTCGCTCCAATAGGGGAGGAGAATACTTGAGTCATGACTTCATGCAACACCTAAAGGCGTATGGTATTGTATAACAACTCACACCAGCTGGTACACCACAGCATAATGGTTTCTCCGAAAGGAGAAAACCTTATTGGATATGGTTCTATCGATTATGAGCACATCTGAACTCCCAACTAGTTTTTGGGGTTATGCATTGGAAACTGCCGCTTCCACACTAAACAACTCTCCAACCAAATCAGCACGTAAGACCCCACATGAGATGTGGTTTGGGAGGGTTCCCAAACTAGGGTACTTGAGGATTTGGGGATTCGAGGCCTATATTACTTGGACCCTAAGGAAACCAAGGGATACTTCTTTTATCTCAAATCCGAAATAAGATTTTTGAGGCACATAATGGAACTTTCCTCGAGAAGGAATACATTACGCATAGATATAAGAGTAATGGGACTCTTGAAGTTGTTCAAGAGGGTGACACAGCAGGTCCTAGTACCTTAGTTGAATCACCTCAAGAGGTGGACCCCTCCTATGAAGAAGAGGTTCAACTCAATCCACGAGAAATCGTAAACGAGCCTGCTGATACTCAAAACATCCCTCGGAGATCCGAAAGGACTGTCACGAACCCGATAGATGGTGTGGGGAATCCTGCCAGATTGAAAACGGGGAACCCTCTACTTATGAGGAAGCCATGAAACAATCTGATGCTGATGAATGGTTCCTAGCATGCAATCCGAGATGGACTCAATGTACCATAATGAAGTATGGACATTGATTAATTTACCGAGGGGTGATAGACCCATCGATTGCAAATGGGTATTTACTATGATGAAAGTTTGATAAAGATGGAAATGTCCATGTTTATAAAACTTGACTAGTAGCAAAAGGATTCAAACAGATTCATGGTATCGACTATGATGAAACCTTTTCTCCAGTCATTAAGTTTATATCCATTCGGGTTATCTTAGCCATTGCCGCATACTATGATTATAAAATCTGGCAAATGGATGTGAAAACAGCTTTTCTTAACGGGAAACTTGAAGAGGATGTGTACATGACAAAGCATCCTGGATTCACAAGCTCGAAAGAGCCTAAGAAGGTATGCAAACTTCAGAGATCCATTTATTGTCTGAAGCAAGCATCCATGAGTTGGAATCTTCGTGTCAATGAATCAATCAAAGAGTTTGGATTCATTAGGTGCGAAGAAGATTCTTGTGTATACAAGAAGGTTAGTGGGAGCAACATTGCATTCGTCGTGCTATATGTAGACGACATTATTCTCATAGGAAATGACATACCCATGCTTGAATCAGTCAAGGCATGGTTATGTAGGTGTTTCTCTATGAAAGACCTAGAAGAGGCACAATATATTCTTGGAATTAAGATCCATATGGATCGATCTAAGAGACTTATTGGACTGAGTCAACACACCTATATTGATAAGGTGTTACTTAGATTTCATATGGAAATTCCAAGAAAGGAAATCTCTTATGAGACATGGCACTTCTATTAGTCGAACTGATAGTCCCACAGACAGCACCGAAATAGAGAAGATGAACAAGATCCCTTATGCCTCTTCCACAGGATCTATCATGTATGCCATGCTTTGTACACGACCTGACGTTTCTTACGCTTTGAGTGTAACAAGTCGTTATCAGTCGTGTCCAGGATAAGAGCACTTGAAGGCCGTAAAGGCCATTCTTAAGTATCTGAGAAATACTAAAGACATGTGTCTTGTCTATGGGGGAGATAAAGAGTTACAGGTGGTAGGCTACACCAATGCGAGCTTTCAACCGACAAAGATGATTCTAGATCTCAGTCTGGCTATGTGTTCTACATTAATGGTGGCGCAGTGTCTTGGTGCAGTAGCAAGCAAGGCATTGTGGCTGATTCTACGACAGAGGCAGAATATGTTGCAGCATCTGAAGCTGTAAAGGAAGCATGCTGGATCAAGAAGTTTGTGAGTGAACTTGGTGTTGTGCCTAGCATTGTCGAGCCGGTGCAATTGCTCAAGCCAAGGAACCAAGATCACATCACCGCTCCAAGCATGTGCTCAGAAAGTATCACATCATTCGTGACATCACGGAATACGGCGATGTGAGTGTATACAAGATACATACAAATGATAGCCTGGCTGACCTATTGACCAAACCTTTACCTCAGAGCAAACATGACAAGCACGTATGTGGCGCTGGACTTAAATATATGCTTGAATGGCGTTAGGTCTAGTGGGAGTTGTATTTTCAGTATTTTGTCATAAATTGGTTCTGATAAGACTATGTTGAATAATTGATTCAAATATATGTATGTTTATTTTTGTTTTGACTATCTTTTATTCATATATCTTTATTTTTCATTCCATTGTTATCCATGCCTTCTAGAGAGGTCCTTGGGGTTGAGGATCTCAAATGAGAGACTCTCTACTAAGCCTAGAAGCAAGTGGATAATTTGGCCCAGATCAAATGTTCACTGATAGGAATCGAACATTGTAATGATCAGTATATATATGATTGTCTTGGTCACATTTCTTAGACAATAAAGGGAGTAAGTGTACTCTAATCATGCACATGGATATATATCTTGGAGCTAGTCCAAGCTATGATACTGGATTCGACCACCATGAGAAAACTTAAAAGATGACATATCTGTGTCCTAAGTGTTTCTTATCAAACATCTGTTAAATGGTGATTCTCAGACCTGTATGGCGGGAATGCATTAGCATGGGACTTGCATGTCTTGACTATGTCAACCGTCTCCTGTAGAAGGGAGTCTATAAAGGCATATGTTGGGCATACTTGGAACATGTTGGTACATTGCCTGTAAATCAGAGGAGATTCGCACAAATCGGTTATGTCGATAGATTCATGAGATCTCGATAGATTAATGGTGATTAAGATGGCCATCTCCATTAGCAGTACTGGGTATCACATTAAGTCTATGTATCCGAGATAGTACAGGTGCAAGAGTATGGTGACACATATCTTACCATAGCTTGACTGTAAGAATCGCGATACGAAGGAATCACTTCACAAGTAATCATCCAAGGGCAAGTGGGAGTGTTAGAATTATGAGATATTTGACACGTCATAATTAGTGCCCGTTGAACAATTCGATTGTTCGTAGTGATTACTTATTTAAAGTTAAGTTCATACGTATATTCTATGTTTGACAATAATATACGAGTTGGGAATGAATTCGAAATACATTAGGGGTCATGATGGTTTTACTAGGGCCCGCTCATGATTTATATGTTAGCAAAATACTTGGTTGATATTTTATTGACATATGGCTAATATTATTTCGAACCTAGAAGGTCAAACACATACAATGCACTTAATTTTCAATACGATTGAAACATCCGGGGTTAAAGCGTAAACGTCAAAGAATGAAGGGGAGGAAATTCCACTTTTCCACCCATATTAGTCGACCAAAATGATGAGTTTTAATGTGATTAAAACACCAAAAGGATGAGTTTTAGTGTGATTAAAACACCAAAAGGATAGAACACCTATATATATGTATATCCTCCTCCATCATTCGATTGAGATAATTTATCAATTGTAAGACAATTGAGAAAAGAAATTCTCTTCTCTTCTCCTTCTTCTTGGCCGAATAAGTTCTCACACCAAAAGTGAGAATTGTTCTCTTTTGGTTCATTTTTTTTTCATACACTAAAAGACTCTAGTTGTTTCAAAGAAGGAATCAAGCTAGCATTGGTGTGGACTAACTAGAGAGGGGAACGCACGTTGCTCATCCGCTGCACAACTCGATCACACTTCAAAGGTATATACGAAACTCATAGTTAAATGTGTATCATGAACATTGTATCTGATCATTTATACGATTTTGTATAATTTTGATATGCAAAACTCGTTCAAACTCCAACACTTAGATGTACGATATTTTCATGGTCCAATTTACAACTTAGTAATTAGTATGGTGCCAATGCATTTGCAATCATATATTATATGGAGTAATTGACTTCATTTATCAAAGTTGGTAAAATTAAAAAAATTAAAAAAAAAAGGTGATTGAATGACTATAAATGTGAACGGACAAAATTGTCATCGTTAAAAACTTACGAAATGCACCCAAAATTTTTTAAAACGGCCCAGTGACCAAGTTTTCCCAAAACAATTCAGTTGAGTGATACAATATGGTCCATTTAGAATGAGGGTGATCGAACTAGAAATATTAGATACTTTCATGGTGTGTTTGGATTAGGGAGAATCAGGGGGAATGAAAGGGACTTTTAAAAAAAATTGTGTTTGGGAACCAAATTGAAATCTAGGTAGGAGAATTCATTATCACTGATCCACCCCATTACCACTAATTCTCCTCAAATTTTCTACCCTCCAAATCGGAAGAGAATTGAGGAGAATCACATTTTTAATTATATTTTCCTCCATCCCCTGATTCTCCTACTTTATAATTATGGTACTCAAACAACAATAAAATATATTCTCCCTGATTCCCACTAATTCCCTTCCCCTAAGATAATTTTAAAGAATTCTCCTCCCACTGATTCACCCCAATCCAAACGGCCATGGCCCTTAAATAAATGCCAAACATGTCCGAATTTTAGTCTAAACTATATAACTCAATTCAAATAACAACCCCATTAATGAGAAAATCAAGCTACTAGCGAATCAGGACAATCTTATGACTTCTCGTGCAAATAATGTGTGGTGGGAGGGGGGTTACCATTTGACCGATGATTTTATTTTATGTGATTTTATTTTGAACAGATAAAGTATAGTATTGAATTCGCAACATCAATAATTGTGATTGTAATATATTGTTAGTATGTATTTTACGATATGAAATATTATACTATCTCTAATTGAAATAATAGTGATTTTAGATATTTTATGGGCTAGGGGTTAAGTTGGGATCTTGGCTAGGGAGCGTGGTGGGGATGTTGGTTGCAAGTTTAGGATGGGGGAGACTAGGTTTGGTGGTTGCAGGTCGGCGGGCATGAGGGTGGTGTTGCTGGAATGCGGCTGGGGTGAAGGTCGGAATGACGGATCCAATTTTGATTCTTAGTGAGGAGGGATGCCGGTGGTGGTTGTGGTGGTGATGTAGTGGGGTGAGGGTGGAGGGAAGGTTGGGGAAGATGAAGAAAACGAAAAAAGGGAAGGGTAATTTTATCTTTTCACGTGGCCAAGAGTTGAGCAAAGAAATTGTGGTGGTTGCTCTAAACTGATATTTTTGGCCAAATGGTGTCATTTAGCCAAATTTATCCAAATTGTTGGTCTTACTCATTGTTCGAGATCCTCTTAATACCTTCAATTCTTGTAGTGACTTTGACATCTACCATTTCCTAAACTGTCAACAAATTGTTGTAGCTTCTATCGAGAGGAACAGGGAATATTCATGAGGTGGGGGTATAGGGAACGAGGGTACCGGTTATTGGCGATTAAGAGCGCAACAAAATCTTGAAATTGAGTAAACTACCCCTACTAAACTTCAAAAAATTCTTTTTTAAAAAGGGCAAATGGCACCGGACATCACTAACGTTTGATTTATTTACCATATGTACCATCGACGTTCACTTTCGTGCCAAAGACATCACTCATGTTCCAATACTACTCAACCCGTCTACTTTTGGCCAATTTTGTTGAAATCACATTTTTAAGCACAAAAGTTAGAAGGGCAATTTAGTCACGACACTTAAAATTATACCTGTTTCGTTTTCAAAATTGCATCTTTTCAATATTGCACTTGTTAAATTTTGGGGCTTTTAAAAGATTGAACATGTTCCGTTTCTCGAAATATTCAATTGGTGGCCAATTAGGGGGGAAAATGTAATATATAGAAGTAGTTACTAATAATTTTAAGTGTTATGACTAAATTGCCCTTCTAACTTTTGTGCTTAAAAATGCGATTTTAGCAAAACTGGAGAAAAGTAGACGAGTTGAGTAGTATTGGAACATGAGTGATGTCTTTGGCACGAAAGTGAACGTCAATGGTAAATGTGATAAATAAATCAAACGTTAGTGATGTCCGGTGCCATTTGCCCTTTTAAAAAATTGAAAAAAAAATATAAACAAAAAAGAATTTCTCTAAGTTTATAAGGGGTAGTTTAGCCATTTCATTAGCCTTTTGTGCCACTTTGGAAAAAAATCTAAATGTGTGTTCGAAGTAGGCATGTGCACTGTTCGGTTCCAAACGGTTCGTCTTATCAGTTCCGGTTCGGTTTCGATTCTGGGCGTCATCTTTTGAACCTAAATTTGAGCCGACTTTCGGCCTTGAAATTTTGGGTTTGTTCGTTCGTGGCTAATATTATTATTATACTTGGATTCAAATTTAAATGTCACTAATATTGTTTTATACTAAATGTAACTCATAATTAAGTTTGAAAAATATATCTACTCTATATAAGTTTAACGAGCTCATTTTAAAACTAATTTCAAAATTCGTATATAAATTCGTCACACGGTACCACTTTTTAAATATATATCTATATTATATTATATATATATATATGTATGTGTTGGAAATATGAGTTAATAGTATACTCATAAATGTGTCTGTTGAACAATTAACTTGTACAACCGATCAGTTTATTTTAGAATTAAGTTGAAAAGCAGATATATTAGAGTTGTACGACAATTAATATATTTTATGGATAATTCGATTAACAAAAGGGGTTACGATGGTTTAATAGGAGCCCGCTCGTAATCTATATATTAGTAATAGCACATGGCAAATACTATTTAATATATTGCTTTTGGAGTTAATCGAATAGCCTAGTGGAAAAGGCTCCTGCCAGTGACCAAAAGGTCCAGGGTCGATACTCACCTCATCGCTAATTTACAAAAAAAAAATTATTACTTTTGATAATCGAGCTCAAAAAGTTCGCACACAAACAATGACCCGAATATATATAATAACATGATTATTATTTAAAACAATAAGGAAGGGTGTGCCATTAATGACCCCATCCCAGTTCTAAGTTAAAAAGAAGGCCCAAAATGTGCCATTTTACTCAATTTCTCACAGGATCTTCCCCTTGCATCAGACAACTTGTCCCAGTGGCAAGCATGCTGACACCTCTAGCGGAGGTCTCGGGTTCGAACCCTCTTGCTAGCAAGGAAATTGGTTAGAGAGATGGATTCTCTCACTAGTTTGATGCTAGTCGCCTCTTTCCTTGAATTTACGAGTTTACGAATTGTATTGATGTTTCATGATTGTAATGTATTATTCGTATTAATAAAATTAAAGGGTAACCCCTTTTTTTTTAAAAAAAAAAAAGGAAATCCTGTTGACAGAGGAGGTCTGGTCTTTCACGGGGTTACATCTTGAGGATGTTTATGAATGGTGATGGGTATTTTTCATCCATGGGGAAAAAGGAAAATGGAACTAACATATGAATGAATCCCATGTCTAAGTACATGGTCATTTTCGAGTTCGATCAATTTGTCTCCTGAACACAATGTCATCCTCCTACGTTGGTACTGGGCGAAGTATAGTTAAGGGATGAGCATCCTCCGATGTTGGTACCGGGAGAAGTATGGTCAAGGGATGAACATCCTCCGATGTTGGTACCGGGAGAAGTATGGTCAAGGGATGAACATCCTCCGATGTTGGTACCGGGAGAAGTATGGTCAAGGGATGAACATCCTCCGATGTTGGTACCGGGAGAAGTATGGTCAAGGGATGAGCAGTAGGGCACTACAAGCATCATAGAAGAAATGCACACCACAAAAGATCAAGCAAATGAATAAACACGAATGACAGATTACATATTCCACAAAGTTGTTCACCAAGCCAGTAGAAATAACAACTTACAAACTGGAACCAAAGTAATCCTTCTGATAAGCAAGAGCTAAAAGTTCATTAGACTTCAAAGACGGAAAGAGCCCTCCCCACCCACAACCTACATTCCGTAACACCATCCGTACCAATAAAGATCTACATGCCGCTGTGCTACTGAATATTAAAGATGCATGCAGATATAGCTTCAGAATTCATCTGAAATACTTCATTTGGCTCTATTTATATCTTATCAAGCTTCTCAGCTTTGACGACAGGGTTGGCTTTGGCAATTGCATCGCGGCCAGCACCTTGATAATCAAATGGGCACTCATGCTTGTCAGAGTATCGATGAAGTCCACAGAATAGATTCCCGCACCTACATTGAAAACCTGTTAAGCCTACACGTTTGCGACAGGTGGTGCACCTACTTGGTCCTTTTGATTTTATGTCTGAAGTCTCACCCCCAGTTAAAGCAATAGCTGCTGGAGCAGAAAGAACTTTCAATTCTACTGGAACAGCTTGGAGATCAATAGCTCTTGCAATAGCTACATCTTTCTCGTTGCTGCTTGAACCACCATTAACAATATTCTCAATAGACGAAGCTGCAAATTGGGCTTGTTCCTGCTTCAATATCATATCCTTGTGGCACTTGGAGCACATATTCATAGTGGCCGCACTGCCAAAGAACCCACAATTATTGATGCAAAGAGTGGGGGCTTCAGAAGCTTGGTAGCCAGTTTCATTGGGGGCCTCCATTTCCACAGGTTTCCTGCCACTTATTCTCGTCAATACACAACCATATACATATCAATGATACTTCACTAATCATAATCTAGTAAGTTAACGAAAACCAAGATCTTTGAGAGATCATTTCAGAATAAAACATGAAGGTTGCAGCTATCCTCCCCCTACAGCAAACTCAAAAGTTGCTCCTCTACTCTTAGTATAGTAACACATAAAGCACAATGAGTTGCTACAAAGCATTCAAACAGGTGATTCTTTTCTTCTAAGTGTCAATTATTTTATCTTTATCCAAAGAGGACAGCAACATGTTTTACAAAATAAAACTCAGCTAAAACGACATTCACTCACTAGTGCCATAACGCAATCAAACATCAGTTTCCAAATAAAGCACACCCTGAAACAATCTAATACAGACAGCACATGAAAAAGAAAAGGAGAAACCAAAAAGATCATAAGTCATTTGATATGTATAACAATATACGACCCGTTAGAACAATTTTTACTTATACCCGTCTCACAAGTCACAACGCAATCAATCCTCTAACCATAATAAATAAAGCACACCCGCAATTAAATAACTTGTGTATGATGTTACATGAAATAAAAAATGTTTCAAAAGAACAAAATACTCAAAACATACACACGAAACCAAAAAGATCATAAACCACCATACAGATAGTTCTATCAACGTCAATGAAAAAACTTCCCACTATTATAAAAATTGAAACTTTCATTTTTCAATTGTTTAAATTTCAAAATTATACAAGGAAAACTCAACACAAAACATAGCAATCAACTAAATAATATAAAAAGGTTAATCATTCAAGGTAAACAATTAACCCATACCATGAACTAGCACAAAAATCCCATCTTTAATAATTTTACATTTTACAATTACTTCAATTCAAATTACGAGAACAGCCAACAAATAATCATATTTTTTAAATTACATAACATAAAATCCAAATCATTTCTAGGTAAAAATTTAAATTTCTCATACCCTTTTTCCTAAATTAAACCAACTACGATTAAAAAATCAAGGAAATTCTCACCTATAAAATCAAAATACGACCTTCTTTGGCTGATCTAGTCAACCCCGAATTTCAATTTTCTACAAAATAAAATATAAATCAATAAGCTTTGACCATAATTCAAAACAAAAACATGACCATATTGAAATATATATATAGATAGATATATAGAATTCATATATCTATATTAATAATAAATTAAAAAATTGCAAAAGTAAAATAGATAAATATTAATGGTACCTTAGACGGAAAGATAATAATGGGGAAAATGGAGAGAAGAAGAAAGCAATTGTTTAGGTGTTGAGTGGGGGAGGGGGTTATTGTACAAAGTGGGTAATCATGCTCGGGGGCCGGGGCCTATTTCTCGCAACTGTTTTTATAGATTTAATTTATTATAATAGTCTTAAATGTCCGTCTAAAATCGTTTGTATCAATTTTAAATTATTATTATCATCTTATGGTTGTAATTTTAAAATATTTTATTGTGAAATTTTAGAATGATATGAATGGAAATAGTTACGGTCGGCCTAAATTCTATGTGTTGATTATATGATCAAACTGTTTGGTTATAAAACATATATATATATATATATGAATATAATTACACAAAGTCGATTTGAAAAGTGAAGAAAATGTGAAGATTTATTTTATTAACAGAATGGCGTTTAATATAGTATTGTATGTTTAGATTTCTTATGGGTGTACGACACACTTTGGAAGAAAATAATATTGATGGGTGTTTTAGTCAAAATATACTCCCTCATTTTTTTAACGAATTGTTTAGCAACACTTTGCTTTATTAATGATGTCAAAAACATTACTATTTTACCCTCATTTTGTGGGAGTTAAACAAAAGGGGCACGCATTTGGTACCAACATAATTTGGTGCCAACAATGCAAACAAGTGCCACCTTAGCGCACACATTACACCAAAGACACTCAGTGCACATGTTACACCTAATACACATAGCAACTCAATTAATTCTACACGCATAATACCAAAAACACATACCAGCTCACAACACCAAATACACACACTCCCTTACGATTCTCTCTCAAGAGACACACCAAAAACGTGCGCGATTCTCTCTAAAAAACAACACAAATCAGGCAAAGCTTTGTTTTTTTTTTAAGCTAAGCCTAACGAGGGGTTTACGTGTTAATAAAGAAAATAAATAATACAGCGTCTTGAGAGCATGCTCGCAGCAAAACAATAAAGAATACTGTAGCTAAAGAAATAATGGGGCAATATTGAACTGGATTCCAGGAAGTCTAGCGAACAGGGGAAAGGGGGTCGAAGACCGTCCCTTCCCGTGCTCATGTGCCAGAAAACACCCGGAACCCAGTTTGACAATGCCCCTAAAACAGAAATAAAAGTGCTCCTAGCTAATACAATGTGAGCACGCTCAGTATTACTGTAGTAAATCGCTGCTTCTCGTTGAGCCTGGATGATTCTCTTTGACGATCTTCCTCGATGAAGCTGATGTATCCTCCTCCGCGAGGCCATTAAAGGTGTCCTAGCTCCCAAGAACGGGTGTTACCCCCATCAAACGGGAATTCGGAAGGGCTTTAACACGCAAAATTCCCTGGAACCGGTGTTAACCCCATCAAACAGGAATGATGCGTGTACCCCCCTCTAATGGCCCCTCCTGCAAAAATGAACAAACTCAACCTTCAGAGGTTTCGTAGCTCCCAAGAACGGGTGTTACCCCCATCAAACAGGAAGTACATGCGTGCCCCCCTCCTAACAGTCGATGTTAGTAATAAAAGCTCCAAATGTTGTACCTGCAATCAATAGCACAATCAACCGTCAGGGGTTTCTTACTCCAAGGAGATCAGAGGAGCGTGAACATCGACATTCCCTAGTACGAGTGTTACCCCCATCAACAGGAACGCCAGATGTACTCCCCCCTAGAAGTCGAAATTAGCATAATAAAGGTTGGGGGTTTGTGTAATTCTTTTGCCCCTCTTTTCAATCGTTTCCCTTTTTTTTTCCTTTTCTTTTCTTCTATTTTCCGCCTTTTTTTCTTCTTTTTCCAGTCGTTTCCCTATTTTCCTTTTTGAAGTACAATAAACAAAACAAAGTATAATGGGAGGGAGGCAACACACTAGACACGACCTCTACGAACATAGGGTACGCCCAACTGTTCCAGGCCTATGATGGCACGAAGTTTGGGGGCCTCCTCCCCTGGCTTCTAGTGATGAGTTGTGTTTGTTGTTGCTGCTAGTTTAGCCATGAAGTCCGCAACCTGATTTCGTTCCCGCCATATGTGATGCACTTCCGCTGTAGTTTCACTAACTAACCGCTTGGCCATGAGAATGTGTGAGCGCATTTGCCAAGGACCTCGGAGATGAATAAGTGCATGCGCTAGCTGACTTGAGTATGTCTCCACCTGCATATCAGAAAAAGAGTGCTCCAAGCACCAAGTTAGAATAACAATAAGGGCTTGTAGCTCCGCTTCAAAAGGAGAAGCAGCCACAATAGGAGTCGAGAATGCCAAAGCATGATGCCTTGAGCATCTCGGAGAACTGCCCTTGCGCCTGCAGTTAGCATGCCATAAGAGCCATCGATATTCAAGTTCACTTTTCCCACGGGAGGTCTCAACCAACCAACTAACCAGCCGGACCGTGCTCAGCTTAGGTGCAATGATAGAGCAGCACCACTTCCGAGCCACCTCAAGGTCTCCTTTCCAAGCATCAAGGCGACCATATCCAGCATGACACCACGAGGTAACTGTCCACTTGATACGGCTCAGAATCTGTTTCGTACTAAACACCCCACCTTTAGTCGAAACTCGAACAACGTATGAACTGATTTTCTGATTTCGTCTTTAATTTTTGGCAAATTTTGGCGAATTTTTAACTGCTTTCTATTTTAATTTCGGCGAATTTTAGGTTTTCGATTTTGTGTGTTGATTTTGTATATTGAATGCAATAGGTGTGTTGATTTTGTATGTTGACTTTTTGGTTTCCATTTTACATGTTGATTTAAGGGTTTTAATTTATCATAGCTGAATTCTAGAAGTGGGACATTAAATTGAGACACTACTATTTGGAAAAGCTGATAAGCTAGTCGTTGGTTACTTGCTTATAGCTTTGGAACGTCTTACATTACTATGATCTTGTGCAATATCCAAAGGATCAATATGAAAATCATGGTCGATTTATAGTGTTCATAGATTTTATTTGTATTCAGATGTGTTGATTTTTTATCTAATTGTGTGAACCTGGGAAAAATGAGCTGCTCATAAAATGTTGTTGAATTGCATGTGTACTCTGTTTGTTCTAGATGGTAATGGGAGTACATATATACATAATAAAGTTTATATATGAGTATATATATACTCATTAAACTTACAAAGTGTACTCTATTAGTTCTATATAGTAGTTGGAGTACATATATACTTACTAAAGTTTATATATAAGGACATATATACTCATTAAACTTACAAAGTATACTATGTTAGTTCTATATACTAGTTGGAGTACATAAATGTAAGGAGCTTACACTAAAAATACAGGAGTAACAGATAACTTTACAAATAAAATTAAGCAGATGGAACATAAAAGTACAAATCTAGACTAAATCTTGTGATAAACACAATATCCTTAAATCGAATTTGCCCTCTTCCCTTAGGTGCTTAGGAAACTTCAAGGTGTTCGATTCCTAGGATAAGATGGTTTGCAAGTAGAGCTTTCGCAAGCACTGGAAACTCCACAAGCGAACTGCTGACGAGAACTGGGGACGACTATGGTGTGACTGTTGGCCTCCAAACGTTTCAGACATTTAAAGTGTGGCTTTTGACTTCTAAACGTTTCATACGTTTTAAGCTCTGTTTGCTATGCAAAAAAGGTAATCCGAAATCAGACCAGACCACCAAAGATCTCAAGGCCCCGCTCCCGGACTAATGTATTATTTATCAAGCGGTGTCAAGTCTGATAGTAGTCTCAGTCAAGCCTCGTTCCTGCAGGCGTGGAGTCTTTGACATAATATTAGTAACAACATTACTTATGCTTCACAACACCTTCTTTATAAAGTGAGCGATTCACATCCAGTTGAGCAATGTGGGATCACATTTAAAATAAAACTTACAAATTTTGTATTCAATCACTATTTCCAACATCCCCCACATGAATCAAAATTTGTATTCAATATCCCCCACTGGATACAAACTTTTGAAAAATGCTTTGACTCAATAGTGGTGATAGCGTCAACGACCAATTCCTGCATAGTAGGTAGGTGTGGTAGCCTTTGAACGTTCCCTCGTGTGCTACGTTTACGTTCACCAACAGACATAGTAGACGCGAACCATGGACGTATTTCACACAGGTCTCAATCTAACTCATTTCAGTTCTCATTATTGTGTCCGGTTTGGCCATGGACACATGCCTGATATGTGAGTTGTCATCAAGAAATGCGCCCTTCAACATTTCTCTTACAGGGCGGCTGTTGGAATATCCCGGTATTGCAAGACACAATGAACTACGATAGTTCATATGTCTAGAAAACCCTAATTCGTTGATCGTTAGAACTTACACAATAGAACTAGCTCATAGAAGTATATGTTTAAAGATAGTGTGAATATGCTACAACTAACATAACCAAAGAGTGTGGCTACAAAGATATACCTTTGAAGCGTGAGCGGAAGCGATATGATCTTCAAGTGCTTATCCCCACACCTTGCTCCTTGCTTTCTTCTTGAAGAAATTTCTATCACCAAGGTGATATGGAACTACTATGAAATAGTCTACACCAATACCTTAGATAGCAATAAGACACACTTGGACTAGTGTGTGTTATTGAGGAGTGTGTAGTCTAACTACTATAGCAAACTATAGAACAATTTCTATACTCTAACACTTAGAGTTTTGCTAGAGGGTTTGAAGATGAAGTGTGTGTGTTTGTTTTTGTTCTCTAACAAGAGTTGTGTGATACTTAGCTTGATCCTCTCTTATGATATAGAATGGATGATGAAACACATTATACACTAAACAAACACATTAACCATCCATATGGTTAATGCCTCTTGGTCCATAGAAGATTCTCTTACAAGAGTTCTTCCCAAGTCTTACAAAGCCTTCCCAAGGCATAAAGTAGCCACCAAGATGTCAACCATTCATGATGATGGAATTAATTAATTAAATCATATCTTATTTAATTAATTCATTAATTAATTAAATCATTTCAATAAATGATAATATATATATATATCTCACATATATATATATACATAAACCCCAAATGGTGTGTCCGGAACCAATTCCGGGCGCACCATCGGTTCGGTCGGGACACGATCTCGATTGAACCGAAATTCCTCAATATGGATCAAATCCCTTATTCACTTTCGGGTCACTACTCGAAAGTATCTTCGGTAATTGTTACGTGTGTGACCTCATAGCCCGAGTAACGAAGGCATCGGGATTCAACGTATAAGACCGTATACACGAATCCCGAAGATCATCGTGAGAGCCTAGTCTGCCATTCGATGACCCCCGGCATTATCTCGGGTGAGACTACTGATAGTTCAGATAACTATCGGTTGTTGAACCGTATATATAGATGATATAGTTCACGGGCACTAATTGAGGAAATTGACACATCAATTTCCAACACTCCCACTTGCCCTTGGACTATTACCAATGTCTTGGATGTACACTTGCATCCTTGTCACATGATTCCCTTTGTCCTCGGTTTTCGTCATAGGCTAAAGCAAGAAAGCGTGTCGCCAACTCCTATGACATAATTTCTCGGAACACGAGATAGTCTCACTCCCGTTCATAACGGGTGAATTCATAAGTAAGACTCCCTCTCCGAGTGGCCAGAAAAACCTTCCCTGTATACCAGGGTGGACAAAGACCCTACCAATGCATCACCGATCATCTCACCACTACATTCACATAAGACCCAACGTACCCCATTACCACCAGTAACGGATGGGTCCGGAAGTAGTCAAAGCCTCATGCTCACGTAGCATGAGAATGATATGCATGTAGGTCTCAGAACCTCTATCATATGGCTCGTGTGAAATATAGGACACAAGATCTCTTCTATAATTTCACAACGGTCACTGTCCAGTACCATGTCAAGACTCTCTTGACAATGAACCCATGTAATGATTTGGACCATCCTTTTGACTTAAGAAACAAAGTCAAACGAATCATTACACACTAGTTTGGTTGTGTCCGTTCCCAAAACGCTGGGACACACCACTAGGGACAATGTAATCACCACAGTTCTTGTCTTGAAAAAGGGGTTCCTTAGCCAATACACTTATTGGCTCCTCTTCAAGAACTCGTGATTACATGGGAATTAAAATATTTATCATACAACTATGATTAAATATTCAATTGTTTATTCAAGTGCTATAAAAGAATAGGCAATCAATAAACAAGAAGTAATACTTTTATTCAACAATAAGAGTTTTACAAAAGTATACTTCATACATATAAATCAAATAAACTGAAATAAAGCTCCCACTAAGACTAAGACCACTCGGACCTAAGTCTAAGTCCAATAGCTGAAGTATGGAACTCATGTTTGGTCTTAGGCAATGGTTTAGTCAAGGGATCAGCTGCGTTGTCGTCTGTATCTACTTTGGATACTTTGATATCACCTCTCTGGAACATTTCGCGGACGAGGTGATACTTCCTGAGGACATGCTTGGACTTATGATGAGCCCTGGGTTCCTTAGCCTGTGCTATGGCTCCAGTGTTATCACATAACAACTCAATTGGACCATCAGCGCTAGGAACTACCCCAAGCTCAGTCATAAACTTCTTAAGCCAACATGTCTCCTTGGCTGCTTCAGAAGCTGCAATGTACTCGGCCTCCATAGTAGAATCTACAACTGTGTCCTGCTTGGAACTCTTCCAACAGATTGCTCCACCGTTCAGGCAGAATAAAAACCCGGTTTGAGAACGAAAATCGTCTCGATCGGTTTGGAAACTGGCATCGGTGAAACCTTTTGCAATCAACTCCTCATCTCCGCCATATACCAGAAACATATCCTTAGTCCTTCTGAAGTACTTAAGGATAGATTTCACAGCGGTCCAATGGCTGTTGCCTGGATTCGCTTGATATCGGCTGGTCAGACTCAGAGCGTACGATACGTCTGGTCTAGTGCACAACATGGCATACATGATAGATCCTATGGCTGAAGCATACGGGACTCTACTCATGTTCTCCTTCTCGACATCAGTGGTGGGACACTGACTTTTGCCGAGAATAGTGCCAGTTGTCATAGGCAGTATAAGTGTCTCAGAACCTTATCAATATAAGTGTCCTGTCTCAGGCCAATCAACCTATTGGCTCGATCTCGATATATCTTGATTCCAAGGATATACTGCGCCTCTCCTAAGTCCTTCATTGAGAAACACTTACACAACCATCTCTTGACTGACTCAAGGAGTGGTTTGTTGTTTCCAATGATCAGTATGTCATCTACATACAGGACTATAAATGCAATGTGGCTCCCACTTACCTTCTTGTATACACAAGCATCCTCCTCATTCTGAATGAAGCCAAATTCTTTAATTGCTTCATTGAATCGGAGGTTCCAACTGCGAGAAGCTTGCTTGGGTCCATAAATGGATCTCTGAAGCTTACGTACCTTCTTAGGTCCTTTTGGACATGTAAAGCCTGGAGGTTGTGTCATGTACACATCCTCCTCAAGGTTTCCATTAAGGAAAGCGGTCTTTACATCCATTTGCCATATCTCATAGTCATAATATGCGGCAATGGCTAAGAGGATCTGAATAGACTTGAACATGACTACCGGTGAGTAGGTTTCATCATAGTCAATACCATGAATTTGTTTGAAACCCTTCGCCACTAGTCTAGCCTTATAAACATGGACATTTCCATCTTTATCAAGCTTTTTCTTAAAGACCCACTTACACTCGATAGGTCTAGCACCTTCGGGTAAGTGAACCAATGTCCAGACATCATTCTAGTACATAGAGTCTATCTCGGATTTCATGGCTTCAAGCCATGACTCGCTATCTGGCCCTTTCATTGCGGCTCCATAAGTATAAGGCTCGTCGTCTTCTATCAAGAAGGATTCCCCATACCATCTATCGGGAACATGACGAGTCCTACTGGATTTCCTAAGGGTCGGTACTTCTTCAGGAGTTTCATCTACCGTGGATCTAGGGTCCAAGATAGGATCCATCATGAATGGAGGATCTACTTCCTGAAGTGAGCCTGCCGAGTTCGTTAACTCGACTTGCTCATTTGATGAGACACTTGGGTTCAATAACCCATCTCTCTCATTCAATGAGTTTCTTGAGTTCGACAACTCAACTTGCTCATTAAACGTGTCGAATGAGTTCATTAACTCATTCGGCTCATCATCTTGAACTTTTTCAAGTTGTACCGTATTTCTGACATTTCCTGATAAGAACTCTTTCTCAAGGAAATGTGCTGTCCTAGCCACGAAAATCTTATTTTCTGGCTTAAGGTAGAAATAATACCCTTTGGTTTCCTTTGGATAACCAATGAAATGGCACAAGTCAGCCTTTGGGCCTAGCTTGTCTACGTTCAATTTCTTGACGTAGGCCAAGCAACCCCAAACCCTGAGGAAGCTAATCTTGGGACGTTTCCCAAACCACATCTCATATGGTACTTTCTCAGCTGACTTGGTCGGACAATTATTTAAGGTAAGTGCGGCAGTTTGCAACGCGTAACCCCAGAAGCTGACATGTAGGTCGGTTCAACTCATCATGCATCGCAAACTGTC